>JAVJGI010000014.1:91962768-92068544 GCA_035590275.1 Ibycter americanus
GGTTTGCTCTTTCTCTTATCTGCCCTCTGGAGGGTTTTTCCTCCTTTGGCAGTTTGGGGGGATTCTCCCCAAGAACCCTCCTGAGCCCAGGAGCTGCCCACACTGGTGCAACCCGATGGCTTCTCATGGTGGAAGCTGAGCACACGTGGGCTGGGTACCGCAAGCAGCACGGCAGTGTGCTCCCAGGGCGATGCGGTGAGCATACTGGGGAGAGAGAGAGAGATGGGTCCCATCTCCCTGTGCCCCTGTGCCCAGAGCTGGACCAGCTAGCCAGTCAAAAAGCAGAAGTCCCACCAACAAAACAAAGGAAAAGTGGCAGTAAATGTGAATTTCTTTCCATTTCAAATTATAAAATTGTCAGCCATCTCTAGGTGCTATTAATCATGCAGTGCACACCTGAGACATTTTCAGATATGGTGGAATAAAGGTGACTTGGTCTGCAGCATGGCCAGCCACCCAGCCGGAGCTCCTGCAGGAAGAGAGCTCTCCTAATTACTTTAAAGGGATGAATAATGGTAGCGTTGGTCCCACGTTGCTGAAAGCCAGACCCTGCTGGTGAGGCACAGGGTGGACAACTCCATTACCTTCACTAGGATAATGCAGGCAGTACTGGGATAAATCCACATGAGAAGATGAGATATTATCTAGCTGTATCTGGCAGTTATACATCCTCTTTCACAGAATCCTTTTTTCCCACGTTATGCACGTGCGTATTTAAGTTGGTTACAAAGCAACAAGTGCTCTTTCATTTTGTTTAAGTTCAGCTTCATAACTAGAGATCATTCCACTTCATGTGTCTGACAGAGATGGATCAAATGGGATTCAGCCCACACAGACAAGGATTTATGCCGCCAGAGTGTGATGCTGAGAACAAGCCTCACAGTGCCTGACGGAGGCAACACACACAACTTCTGCAAAAGGACAATAAATACGCAACATATAAATCCCAAAGATATTTTTCTGAGATAGCTATAGCTTCCATACACATATAGGATTTTTTTTATTTTTTGTTAAAAGTGTTAGCTTGACATGTATTTTTATTGTAATGGGATTACAACATATCACTTTTATATGCAGTTACATCCCAGTGTTGGTCAGATGTTTCTTAGAAGCCAGAGGTAAAATGGAGAAAAGCAGGTCGTGAAAGTTGACATGTAATATCCACAGTAAGCTCTCGTTGATCACCAAACCTAGTATCTTCAATACTTTAAACTATTTCCATAATCAATTAATTCTGTGAAATGACTTTTTTTAAAAAGTGGATAAACCAGAGGCATCGTCCCTCAGGGGATATAAATTCTTTTAAAGACTCAGCCCTGCTCAGGGGCTTACTGCAGAGTGCTGCTTGCCCAGGGAGACAAATACCATGTCCTCTTCAAAGTTACATGAAGATAATTTCAGCTCTCGGTCAGGGAATTAGGAATCAGCCCATCATAGATGTTTAAGCTGCTTCCATCTCCTTTAAGAAACAACTGCTTCTCAAGCAGATTACCACAGCTGGTGGAAATGCTATTTTATTTTAATCATCTAGAATAAAAAAGGAACATTAGCTGCCAGGGAAAGGAAGGCGGTTGCTCTTCTCCTCTGCATGGATCACAGAAGCACCTGGAAGGGCTGGTTGGTGCTGCAGGCAGGCAGAGAGGGTAGCAGCCAGGGACCTGCCTGGAGAAGTGGATGATTTCCACCAGCAGCTGGTTAATGCTGAGCACCTACTTGGGTCCCAGAAGCTGAGGTCACTTGTGTTCCAGTTGGCAATACAGCTGTGGATGTAGGAGCTTCTGCATCACCTTTCCAATTACTAGGCCAGAAAAGTGACCAGCAAACCAAGGTTGATTTAGTTTCCCTTTTTGTGGATTGGAGCGTTGGCCCGTCTAACAAACCCGAGGCTATGGCGGCATTTTTGGGGCCGAGGCTTTGAGCCCTCCAGGCTGTGATTGTGGAGCCATGTGCAAGAAGGTGATGGATGAGAAACATCATATTCTGGTATTGCTGTGGCTGTTTCCAACTGAGCCTGCGAAAACATCGAGGTGCTTTGGCTGGGGCAGTGAAGGGGAGCAGCGGCAGAAGCACCTCCCAGCCCTATGCCCTGGGATTCCTTTGGGCGCCCCAGGCATCACTGGGGTGGAGGAAAGGTGCTCATTTCCTAGTCAAGCCTTGGGAAACCCTTTCCCCAGACTCTCAGATCTAAAACAAATGAGTACCTCACTTGAAAACCAGGAGCACAAAGAAAGCCAGGCCCGCTGCTCTCCACCTTCATCCTTCTGATACAGGAGTTCAAAATCACCTCTGATGTGAGAGTTCAGATTGGGATGCAGAAATCCACATAAAAGGCTTTTTTCTGGTGTTGCATTGTGCTCCCTACCCTAGGAATAGTTTATTCAGTACTAAAATCAGCTTTGTTACTAAGGGAACAAAAGGTATTTCTTGAACTCAAACAAAAGGTATTTCTTGAACTCCAGACAGTGAAATGCAGGGGTTTGACATGCTGGATATACAGCAATGGTGCAGTACCCAGTCAGTCCTGCAAAGAAGTAGGTGGAGAATTTTCTGAATATTCCTGGTTCCTCACTCCTCTGCCAGAAGTGATAAAAAAGGAAGCAGATCCATCATTTATCCTTTATATACCTTTCCTTGGGGTTCCCCTTAGTTTAATATTTTTGAACATTTTTGCATTTATGCATTCAGAATGTGGGGGGAATTTGTCACAGAGTTTATTTTCCAATTATTTTCTCCATTTGTGTGGTCATTCACAGTTTTTTAAATTCATAATACGTTGTAAGGGTGCATAGCCATGTAGAAAGGTGGCTGAGAAAGGAAGGGACTAGAGGATGTTCCCTCTTACCAGCAAGCTACCACTATGGGGTGAAACACCTTTCCTTTCTGCTCTGCTCCTTTGCAGAGAGGAGAGACAGGGGAGCATAATCTCCTGTTTTTCCTCCACAGCCCTCCTGGAGGAAGGTTTTTTTCAGTGGCATGACAGCAAAGAAGCCAGTGGGGCTCAGCCACCCCCTGCACCATGGCAGCTCCTCTGCCCAGCCAAGCAGGTACCCTAGCCTGCCTGCAGGCATCTTTTGGTGCATGACAACACACCGCTCAATGTTGAGGCATGTGGCACCCAGCTGCTCACTGCCCTTACTGCTTTGAAACTGCAGTAAGTGGCCCACCTGGTGTCTGGACCCCAGTTAAACTGAGTGTTTAATTTCTCATAGGGCCATGGGAGGTCTCTGTCCCAAAGCCAGATCAGCTCTGTGGTCATACCAGGCTGCTCAGGACTTGGCCTTCAAAACTTCCAAGAACAGAGCCAGCGCAACCTTGTGGGGCAACCTGCCCCGCTGCCTGTCTGGCTCTCCTTCTGGGTGAAAGGCTTCTCCTTACAGCCAGCCTGACTCTCCTATTTCACCTCTTGCCCTCTTACGATGCACCACCACAGAGAGCCCAGCTCCATCCTGATGACCTTCCTGTAGGCACTGGCGACCTGCTGAGTCCTCCCGAAGCTGTCTCTTCTCCAGGATGAACAAACTCAAGTCCCTCAGCCTTCACTTAAAACAATGCAGGGGTGCAAAATTCCAGCAAAAATAAAATCCAACCTATCTACAGAAACCCAATGGTTATCCTCTGGCACCTCCATTAGCGTTTTTCTAAACTATTTTTAGTTGCAGGTGTATTTAACATGTAATTTTCAGCTTTCCTTGACCTGAAATCCTGTGTTCCATGTTTGGACTTGTACCCCCACCTCCCATTTTCCCACCCAGCTAAGAACCATCTGCCTTTGAGGCTGTACAGTGAAGGGAGCACACTCTTGACTGTATCACCTGCCAGACCCCACGGAGTAAGAACTGCAGAGGGGATCATATCATGCAACACCTTAAGAATTTTACATTTTTCATAGAGAAAAAGTGTCTCAAAACTCAATTTTAGCCTGGGAATTACCAAGGCAGCCTCAAATGTTTGGCTTTTTGAACACATGAAATGACAATCAATCTGTTCTTAATGCAGCCATTATAATCTCACAGAGATAAGGAGGATAACACAGGTAGAGAGGACGGAGTAAAGAAAGTATACTGGAAATAATCTGTAATTATAAAAATAACCAACAACAACTGAAGTCATGTCAAGTGAACCTTTGGAAATGTATGCAAATAGATGGAAGAAGGAAAATGAGACATAGCTCTGGTAAGTGAAAGAAGGGAAGTCTTTAAATGGCTTAATAATAGGAACACGTTGGGAAGCAGTGAGGTTAATACAGAAATGACATGAAGCAGTGGGGGGTCTTGGACTAGATTTATTGTGCATACTAATTGGAGGACACTGAATACTAGATAATAGCTGAGGGATGGGGCTGCGGCTCTGTCAACATCCTCTTGTTCACAAAGGATGATCTGGCAGAATTTAATAGCTTCACAATATTGCTGAGAGTGACACTTTAATAGGTAACAAAATGCTGTATTTCAGTACCGTGCAGGGGAAATCCACAAGAAAGAGAGAGTGGAAGGGGGTGTCACCAGAGGCCTAGCTGACAGCCTCCAGATCTGAAAGCAGCACAACTTCTCCAGCCTTTCTCAGCCTAAAAAAAGAGCCTAAGCATTTATCTGAGGTGATATTAAAGCAAGCTTTAAAATAACAGCACCAGCAATTGAGGCCACGAATGTCTTGTAAGTCTTTTAATCCTCATAACCTTGCACTGACTGAGCTCAAGCAGTAGCTCATTAAAACCTGGAAGTTAATTGGAGCAGGAAAAGCAAGCAGCTCTTACTGGTCCTTACTGCCCAGGCTGAGGTAAAGGCAGAAATTACCCAGACAGCAAGTAGGTTTGCTTTTTCTGTGTTAGCGCTTTATTAACAATTCACATAAAAAATCACGTAGCAATCTGCAATGTAGGAGAAGTCATGGTGTGCAAGTGTAAGTCTCCGCTTTGCAATACTCAAACTCTGAGTTGCAAGGCAGACTGCTGAGTAAGGAAACCATTTGCTAGGAAAGGCACTTCATGAATATTTTTTCATGTAGCTTTTAACACGCCAACACAGGAATACTGTTTATAGAGGTCAAGTGGCAGTCTCTGAGCAGAAGCTTGATAGACTTATGAAATGTCATTCCTTAAAATCAAAATGTGGTG
The DNA here is from genome assembly GCA_035590275.1 of Ibycter americanus. Taxonomy (NCBI): domain Eukaryota; kingdom Metazoa; phylum Chordata; class Aves; order Falconiformes; family Falconidae; genus Ibycter; species Ibycter americanus. The sequence goes on from JAVJGI010000014.1 coordinate 91,967,882, forward strand.
GCTGAGGCAACATTAACACAGCTGAGGTCAGGCACTGGAGACGGGAGGCAGGGTGTGCGGAGGAGGAGAAGCTGCCCCACTGGTGCCACTGGGGATGCTTGGTGGGCTCTGCTGTGCTGGAAGTTATGCCACAGAGCTAGGGGAGAGCGGTGTCCATGGGAATTTGGTGGGATGTCCTGCTGTATCTCTGACTGCTCCAGATGCCTGCAGACAGGCAACAGACCATCACTGACACCAGAGGCTTGTGCAGAAAGCGATATTTTATCAGCTAAATACCCCACTGGACTCCACAGTGGTTTTCACTAGATGTACACTGACTGCCATGGGAGCTTGAATTCCAGGCTTACCTACAGCTACCCACACCATGAGCAACTTCTGGATGTCTAAGTCGGAAACCTAATCCCATCTTGCCCTCCTCTCCTTGGCACCTTCGTTACTCTGGCACTGAATTAATGCAGTAAATATTCTTTCTGCCACAGCTCCCACTTCAGTGTTAAAGAACAAGGTATATTTTTTGCCGTGTGGTGTTTATTTTTTTAAGACACAATGCGGGAAGGCATGAGAGCATGTGTACCTGTTGGCCTGACCTCAACAGAGCTTGGAGGTGTGCAGGGTGAGGTGTCACGCAAGTCACCGTAAATAAAGAAAAGGCACCAGACAGCACCTGTCTTAAGAAACCAAAGCACTTACATCTCTCGCCATCCGCCTAAGAGGGAAAATCATCTTTCAAGTGACTTTTCCAGGCAGTCACACACAGTGGGTCAGAGGGAGGAAGACAACTTAGCTGTCTTGGCACCATAAGCCCTTGGCCCCTTGCTTATCCTACCTCCCCTGTGCAGCATCACCCTCAAATCTCTGTTACCCACTGATTTTTAGGCATCCCTTGTTCAACAGGTGCACAGTGAGGGGAATTGGTGAACTGGATGCACTCAGGCCAGCAAAGAGGAGTGTTAATCCAAAGCAAATTTACTGGCAAAGGATGTGTCAGGATAGCGTAAAACACACTTGGTAAGGTACTTTGCCATGCAACTAGAAACCACCCAACTAAAGATGATCAGATACTTATCTGCCAAGGCACATTACTAGGATAAGATGAGCATGTAATGTAAGCAGATGACCCCACATGGTACTTGTTTAACCAGCTCCATTTGTGTGAAAGCACTGGAGTCAGATAATAAAAGAAATGTTTCCTCTCAGCTGGGATACAATTCCCTTGACATTCAGAGTACATCTCCAAAACAGTTTTTCTTCTCAGGTTTATGGCTGAGCACCGACTTTGCTTAGGTAACTGCCACTGCGGCCAGATCTGTAAACACAAGCCGGGGAGAACAGGATGAGCTGGGGAAGAATTTTTTTGAGGACGTGGAAAGAACAAAACAAATGCTAGAGGAGCAGACTGAATTAAACTCAGGCTCCCAGCTGTACCTTGCAGCCTGAGGCTGGTTCAGCTGGGAGCGTCACTGGGGGTGTGTAGCACCCTGGCAGCCCCACATGCCCGGGGCACTTGAGGCAAGTGGGCACTGGGTGTGCTCTGCCAGTGACACAGGTTTTGTTCCTCAGGTCTGAGCTCTGTGGCCTCACCAGGATCTTCAGGTTTGATGTAAATTTTGGGGGTGCGGTAGCTAACAACCTCCAGGAAGCTGGACTGGATGATTTAACATTTCCTTCAAGCCTTATACCTCACATGACTGCAAAACATCCCACAAAATCCTTATAACAGGCTTGTTGTGAGCTGGTACATTTATTGCTTATGATGGAAGTGGCAGTGCTGATAAAATGCATTAGCTTTGGTGCCTGAAACCGTCTTCCATTCGTGGCAAGATCTCATTTGTAGTTTCCGTAGCTGGGATCCATCCCAAGGGCTAAGCCCTGGGAGCCAAGAGTAATACAGGGAGGAAACCAGGCCCAAAGTTTGGCTTTTCTCCCTGAGTCTGAGATGCTGACACACTGTGCCCTTTGCAAGGTAGCCGACCTCATGCCTCGGCCAGCCCAGCTGCCAAACTGTATAACAGCAGGATCTCACTGAGAGCCATATGTTGCTGCTGGGTTGTTTAGGGGAAAATTAAATTAAAACAATCCACAACAGTTGTTTTAATGCCATTTCTTGTTTGCTTGAAGTCTTGGTCCCCCATTACCATTACACAGTAGGAAGGTACAAGCCTTCAGTAACATGAAGGACATGCTGGACACTCAGGAACCACCGCTGATGGGCAGCACAGAGACTCCCAGCTCCAGGAGAGCTCTCGAGGGAAACTGGAACAACGCAGAAAACATTAGGAAGAATAGCGGTTTTACTTGCTTCAAATTCAGCTAAAAGCAAAAATTGCAATGCATTATGTTACCACAGATCTTCTCCAGAAAAACATCTTCAGGCCGGTGGTTAACTTTATTCCACAGATTTTCTTTCTTCCCTCCCTCCCACTCCCAACTGCATTTCTGTTATCACAATAGGGGAACATTCAATCTACAAGATTAAGCCTCACCCTCAGAAACCCTAATGCACAGGTTACCATTGCTCTAGGACAGATTAGGGATCTAATTGAAAGCACAGACCAAAATTCCCCTGGAGGAACTGGTTTCTTTTCATAAAGAGAAAGCGGGCAGAGCTCTGGGGTGTTTGTCAGATTGAGCAAAAGTGTGCACAAGGTGCCCGAAGTGCCCTGCACCCCAGCCGCCAGCAGCCTCCACCCTCCTCATCCTGCACTTGGCACAGGCAAGGAGGACTGGCGTGCTCAGTCCTTTGCTGAGTATACCAAAATAGGTTTAAGGCAAAAGGAGAAAAAACATGTTTGTTTGTTTTATGGAGGCTGTGAGAACTAGGCTTTTTATTTCCTGGTAAAATTGGGGAATCCTGAGAGTACAAAGCTCTTTCCAGGCTGAGTAAGAGACCTTCACTTTAAAAATAAACCCCAGCATCACAGTGGTGCCTCACACACACGCATTTCCTTCCATGTTTTTACACTGAATAATCAAGAGAGACAATGGGAAGAACCCTACGGTACATGCAGAAGCAGCTAATATATCCAGAGCGATGCTTTCTCTCCAATGCTGTTTTATGTACAACATCAGTTGTTTGTTTGCAGCCATTAGTGTTAGGATGTCATTTGTACAACACTGTTTTATCTCCTCCCTTTTATCAGCACTGAAGCTGGATTTCTAAGTGAAAACACTCTCCCCTCTTGTTATTCTTGCAAGATCCAATAATAATAATTTATGTGGTGACAGAAGCATGGGGCTCCAGCAGCGGTGGTGCAGGTCCTGTGTAGAGCAGAGCAGAGCTGACAGTGCCCCAGACAACATGGCTTCTGCCCCAGAGGTGACCTAAATCCAGTTGGCAGCTGGTCACAAGTGGTGTTCCTCAGGGCTCTGTATTGGAGCCTGTTCTGTTTGATACCTTTATCAATGATCTGGATGAGGGGATCAAGTGCACCCTCAGCAAGTTTGCAGACAACACCAAGCTGGGCAGACGTGTTGATCTGCTGGAGGGTAAGAAGGTTCTGCAGAGGGATCTGGACAGGCTGGACCGATGGGTCAAGGCCAATTGTATGAGGTTCAACAAGGAGAAGTGCCAGGTCCTGCACTTGGGTCACAACAACCCCACGCAGCGCTACAGGCTTGGGGAAGACTGGCTGGAAAGCTGCCTGGTGGAAAAAGACCTGGGGGTGCTGGTCGACAGCCAGCTGAATATGAGCCGGCAGCGTGCCCAGATGGCCAAGAAGGCCAACAGCATCCTGGTTTGTATCAGAGAGAGTGTGGCCAGCAGTACTAGGGAAGTGATCATCTCCCTGTCCTCAGCACTGGTGAGGCCGCACCTTGAATATCATGTTCAGGTTTGGGCCCCTCACTACAAGGAAGACATTGAGGTGCTGGAGTGTGTCCAGAGCAGGGCAACGAAGCTGGTGAAGGGTCTGGAGCGCAAGTCCTGTTAGGAGCAGCTGAGGGAACTGGGGCTGTTTAGCCTGGAGAAAGGAGGCTGAGGGGAGACCTTCTTGCTTTCTACAGCAACCTGAAAAAAGGTTGTAGCGAGGCGGGTGTTGGTCTGTTCTCCAAGTAACAAGTGATAGGATGAGAAGAAATGGTCTTAAGCTGCCCCAGGGGAGGTTTAGACTGGATATTAGGAAAAAATTTTAAGGAGGTATTTAAAAGACATGGAAATGTGGCTCTTAGGGAGATGGTCTAGTGGTGGGCTTGGCAGTGCTACGTTAATGGTTGGACTCAATGATCTCAAAGGTCTTTTCCAACCTAAATGCTTCTATGATTCTATGATTCTAAATCTGCTCAGGTGAGTGTGTTTATTTGCAGACACTTGTCTAGGGCCACCCTGGGGTGTAGGCATGGAAAGGACCCATGGCAGCCTCAAACTCCCTCCTGCAATGGAGGATGGTGGGCATGTCTCCGGCACGTCTTGGGGACACCAGTGGGGTTTTCCTGGATCCTTCCCTCTCTCTGGCCAGGCTGCAGACTGGGAGTGCCGGGGCTCCAAGGAGGTTCCCCTACACTTCTGTCTCAGGGTGCCCCCAGGTGAAGAGATGCTTCTTAGGTTTGGGTCATGTTTCATTATTTGGGTCATGTTTCATTAGCATCTGGGAAGGTTAGAAAGGTCATTCTTTTACTTTTTCCTTTTTTTCCTTTTTTCCCCCCAAGATTTCATCCCTGCTAGAAGCTTGAGGCCAGGGAGGAGACACCTCTGCACTTCTAGTTCAGAGGCCCTTTGCCTCAGAGCTGTTTTCTCAACAGTGCTCCGTCAAGGGCAGCCTTTGTCTGGGCTGGGATAAAGGCACTTCCCTAATTAAGTTAGCTTAACCACCACTCGGGAAATACAATGTTCGCTAAACTCATCCACAGCCAGGCAGTGACGAGGATCGCAGCTATGCTGTGGGAATGGAGCACACGTCAATTATCCCCAGAATTTCAAAGCTGCAAAAACCAATAGTTTCCTTGGCAAAATCTGCCAGGCATGACATGACTGCTACTCGCGCTCCACACATTTCCTAATGCAAAGGATTGGACAACCTCAAATACCGTTTCCAAGAATAGCAAGGGCAAATGAACTGCAAATTACTAAATTCCTTTTATTGCTGGGAGCTACAAAGTAATTTAAATTAGTTTCAGTCTAAAGTGAACTGTGGGGCAAGCTGGGAAAATAAAATAAGTGGTGACATTTTAGGAACACCTTTTATGATCATTTAAAGAAAATATTTCATCTCACACCAAGGTATTTAGTAGTCTTAGGAAAGATGCGTTTGTAAAAGATCACTGCTTTGTGTACATGCATACACATAGCACATTTAAATGCACATGTATACACATATGTATGCATTAATGTACAATGTAAACAGAGTATTTTTCATTCACTTAGCACCTAGCCTTTGCAGAGAAAGGGATAGCAACTGAATACGAGCAAGCATATGTTTTTATAGAAAACCACTATGAACATTAGGGTTTGATTACATAATGCTCTTTTCCTCTTTCCTACGTTCTCGTCTGTAGGTGGGTTTACTGAGCGCATAGGTAAAATAATGATCTTGTTCTCTCTTCAAACAGTTTCCGGCCCCAGGAACTACTTTTGGATCCCCGCTGTGGTTTTGATTAATGTCCTACCTGTGATTTCTGCAGATCTGAGCTGGTTTGCTTCTGCAGGCAAAGGAAAGAGAGGGGAATAAGCCACAGCACCTGGCACCGTATCATTGCGGTTGACACGGAGAAGTCATAAAATGCTTGGCCTTTTAATGAAATAGGATAAAGGGACTAGATGCTTCTCCCTCTTGCAACATCACTGTGAAAATAACTCAGTCATGCTGAGTGGTGTTAGCTGCAAAAGCTTTGCATGTGGCAGCTAGAGCAGACAGATAATAACAACAATAAGGATAGCAATAATAAAAAAAGAAAATAAGAAAATGGTTGGAAATCTCTCATACCATCATGTTTTCTTTCGGTGAAGGGAGGTTAAATCTTCAGCCACCCGAAAAACAAAGGATGGGATTTGTCCCCTTTACAAATAATGGATCAGTGGCCGCAAACACTGGATGCAATATGCAGTTGCAGAAAGCTTTCAGTCAAGTGGAGATAACTTCTTCATGGTACAAAGCACTTTCTGTGACCTCAATGTCCTAAATGTAAAGCAATACAGTGTTAGTGTCATAGAAATCAGACTGTGGTGGGGTGAATGGGTGAAGGGAGCGAGGGTGTAATTTCAAAGGGAATGTTTGGGTTGATGGAGGTGACAAGGACCAGCCCATGCTTTGTTGGCAGGCTGGGTTTTTGTGCGTGTGTGCATGTGTTCATTTATTTTACTGTTCCTGGAGTTTTAAAGTGTGCAGTTTCTGTGCTGCTTCTCCCAGTGTAACTCACATATTTCCCCTGTCTGGTACCTGGACTGCAGGCAGGTAAAGATGGAGATGGATGGGAAGAGGTAGACGAGGGACTCCTCCTGGAAGGAGAACTGGCACAATATCCTGCTCTGGAAGCAGATTTGAAACAAGTAGAGGTGTTATTAGGAGGGAAATGTTAGCACCTGGGTAAGGCACAGGGTGACATCCACAGCTATGCAGGAGGGGATGGTCAGGATGAGGCAATTTGTTCTAGGCCATCTCTTCTGAGAGGTTAGACAGAGCTCTGGACTGTGACATCAGGGGACATCCTAGTGGAGAGGATCACAGTTTTGGCCTGTGTTGAAGGCCTAGGGCTGCTGAGCATCCAGAGGAACTACGGACAGGGAGCCTCCCTCCAGCTAACTCTTAAAGCTCAAGGGAAACAAAGAAAGCCCTGCAGATCTTAATGGCCTAGGAGGAGGGTTTGGAGCTCTGAAAAACCATCCTCCTACCGCAGGTACATTCCTGGCAGACAGAGGTGCAAAGGCAGAACAGCAAGTACAACAGCCCGATCATACCCTGTTCACCCGACCTCCCATGGGGTGTTCTCACTCCCCGGCATAGCCCCAAGTCTCCCACCCCTGCCTCCTCTCTGCCCAAGTCATCTGGTTGGAAGATTATTTCTTGATCGGTGTGCCTGAAGAAGCCTTGCTATCAGCCTATGAGCACATCAGCAGTGCTTCAGATGGGCAGGCCATGGGTGAACAGTGAATGGAGTGAGGAACTGGGGATGATAAAATAGGCAGCTGGAGAGCACGAGGCGTGTCATCCCCCCTCCAGCTAGGGAGGATGCTGGGAGTATTAAGGGGGTACAGTGACCCCTCAGGTGGGGTGTTTTTCCTCCAACACCTCCAGGTGTGAGTGACCCTACGAACATAGCAGGCATTGATGGCTACAGAGAGGCCACGAGGGAGAGCTCCTGCGTTTCCTCTGCTTTCCTTGGCTAGTGCCTGGTGACAGGCCAGATGTTGTCAAAATGGACATTGGGGAAAAGTAAGACTAGGAGAGCACAGACTGTGTAGCAAGCTTCTGGCCAGGCAGAAGAGAATTTACTTTCCCAAAATGCCATATGATGCACGGGGCAGCCTGGACATTTTCAGCTGTGAGCTACAAGCCCCACTCCGCATCGCTTCTCTCTTTGCCCACTTTCCTTCGGGCATGGGGACAGCGCAGAGACCAGCCTTGTGGCTGACACCAGCAGATGTTACAATGACAAAACCTGGCCAAAATCTTAAGAAATTGTGAGGAGCGACAAAACCAGAAGCTTTCTGAGTTAAGATCAAACAAAGGAAGACAGCAAAGGGCAATATGCTCTGAACCCATCATCAGGAGGGAGAAGGAGTCTTGGCTCATCGCATTATTACATTGTATTTTTACATAGTAACAATAATAGTAATACACAAGGGTCAGAGCCTCTACTTTTGCCCAGGCATGTGTCTTGAGTGAGAAGTTAATGAGGAAGCCCAGTCCGAGAAATGAAAGAGTTATGGGACAGAGGAATGAGGAGACTGGGAGAAAGGTGGGAGGAACCAGGAAGACCATGTGAAGAGGAAGAGTCACTGGGAATAACTTTAGGGGAAGAAGCCTAATTTTATTTTAGATGGAAAAGAAAATAGGGGATATTTGGATAGGAGTACAATTTTCTCAAGTATACATCAGTCTTGTGCACCAACTGCTATAAAGCTGAGGTGAGAGCCATAGAAGAACAATATAAAAGTCTTTTCCTTCTCTCTGAATGGGCCTGGTGCTCATGCAGAACACAGAATCATGGAATCTAGATTGGAAAAGACCTTTAAGGTCATCGATCCCAACCGTAAACCTAACACTGACAAGTCCACCACTAAAACATCATCTGAGCTACCTGTACCATATGGGGTAATGTTAACCCAGCTGAGTTACAGGCAGTCTTCAGGTCCAAAACACAGCATACAGATGCTGTGATAAGAGATAAGCAGGAAAAACTGAAGAGAAATGTATTGGGATGTCCTCGGGGCACAGCACATGTCCTAAACCTGCCCTGATCTCCACCCCAACCCTCGAGTCACCATGCCTGATGCTGCACTTGCAGGAGATACTCTGCTTGTGGGTTTGCAAAGCAGCAGCTTTATTTTGCTCATTTAAGGCTGACAAGGAGACAGGAAGGAGAGAAAAATGTTGTATGTGTTTTGTCCCAAAAATATCACTGATAGATAGATTAAGTAGACCATAGTCCTTCTGATTTTTTACCAGATGAATAGAAACATCAAATTCTTTATGTAATTCTGCCAGCCCTGGCCAGAAACACAGAGCCTTTGAGCTCTCCCAGAACTGACTGCCCAGACAATCTTGCCTCTAAAGGGGTCAAACTGCACCTTACCAAAGCTTGGACTGAGCTCAATAACCTATGAAAAATTGGGCTGATAGGAGGGAGCTATTTCGTAGAGCAACCAGTTTTCGCTAACTGCAGGTGAATTTGCAGTAGTGATAGCAGAGCTGGAAAATGCCACATTACAGCTTCCATGTCCAGATCCATCTCTCTGCTGCACATTATATTATTTGAATTTAGGCTGCTGTTCTTTTTTTAAAACCTGAGGATACAAGTCTGCCTTGGAAGTGTCTGCGCACGATACCCCTAATTTAAATTCTAGTACCAAAAGTCAGTCAAGAGATATGGTGGAATGATGGTGTGTTTAGTGCTGAAGAAAATTATTCTACACAGGGTAAATCCAGCTACATACTGGGACAAGATATAATCAAGGAGAGCCACTTCCAGCTGAAACAGACCCTTCGGATTTGAGAAGAGCGGGTGACTGGCAATGAATAATTTGTCTGATGGATTGAGACTCCTGTTACTACCTGTGGATAGTGGAAGAGTGGGCTGTGGGCCCTTCAGATATACTTGATTATCTGAGTGACATTGCAAATCTTAAATTCATAGGCTCGATTGATTCCAAACACTGTTCTGCAGGTGTTCAATATTTGAAAGCTGCAAGCTGGTTGTCATTAGGCAGAGACTGTAGGACACCATTTCTGATCCCCTGATTCCTGCCACATTGCTATTTCAACAGGAATTATCATTCCTGGAAATGTAAGATTCATTTTTCACTACTCCTTAGGCACATTTTAAAACTGCAGTTTCCACAAATGTCCATGACAAAAAAACCTGCTGTATGACTATGCAACAGGACAAACACAAGAGAAACCATGACTTATGTGATTCTGTTTGAGGCATTCAGGGTGTTATTCCTAGAAATTCTTTTCACAGTATGTACATTTCACATTAAAACATTTTGATTATGTTTTCATACTGTTATGCTATTTTACTTCTGTGTAGTGATGCTTATGCTCTGAGGACAGGTAATTTTTGGAAAGCAAGACAGTAAAGGAAAATCAAACAGCCTGGAAAGAGTTAATGTTCTTAATTAATGTTCATTTATTGCAGTTAAGTTTGATAGAAATGCTGCTTGCTTGCTTCCTGTAACCATGGCGGTGCAGTCCTACCTGTTCGGGTTATTGCACCTGCAGGCCAGGTAGAGGCAGGTATTTGTAGCGCAGCTTGATGACTTGATCTGTGGTCCAGACTGATTTGGGAGGCTGAGCCTTCTGCCAACTGCCCCTTTGGATGAAATCTTATTCTTCCTATTCAGGATTTTGTTTTCACGTGTACCCTGCCCCCATGGAGGATGCAATCAGCATGAGGGAGCCTGCATGCCAGTTCCTGCAGCCAGGAGGGGTGGTGGGGAGGGGATGGTCGGCTGGCTGGGCTGGGCTGGAGTGCCCAGCAGGGGGACAAAGCTGTGGTCTGGTCAGGCTGCTGCACACGCCTTGGTGGGGTTAGTTTGTATTAGACAGAACCAAGAGGTAACAGTGAAAGGGCAGTCTCCATAGGTTGCAAATGGAGGTCTCTCAGTCTGTGCTGCCCTCCTGAGCTCCTCCGCTCTGCTTCTGAATTTGAATGTCATGATAAGATAAAAACAAAAGCAGGTTTGTGTTAGGCTGAGCAAACAAAAAGAGAGCAGGACTTTTCCATTTAAAATCTCAGCCAAGGCAAAGTGTCTAATTTCCCCTACCCTTTTCAGGCTGCAACACAAACTAAGCTATCTCAGCACGGTTGTTGACACCTACTGAAATAAAAATGCATGAAGTAATCTTTGTGAAGGTCACAGTGACCTCAGTGCTTAGCACAAAATTCTCACTTAAGCTGGGGTTTCTGGCACATCCTTGTTTGTAACTAGGGAACCAGGCATTTTGCTCGATAGAGACATGATCTTCCGTTGGCTTTGCTCATTCCCAGCCTGACTTGGCTGTGCCAGAAGTACAGTTGGGCTGAAAAATGGCTGCTGATCAGACAAAGTGAATTCAAGGACACGGCTCAATGCGAATGCTGAGGAACTGCTGCATCACTTTCGAAGGAGGGGAACCAGCTCATGCTTTCCTCTTTGCCAAATTAAATAAGGAGCAGTTGCAAAGAAATGAATGAAATGCATTTTTGCTAGAGTGAAGAAAGTGGAGCAGTAAATAAAGGGTGATTTCTAAAAGACTCTAGAGATTTTGAATCACAGTGAGACTCCAGGAGCCTAACCTCACTGCAGGTCGTTTCAAAAACTTTGTTGTAATGTGTTTCTCCAACTGTGGTAGAAGTGGGAACAGCTACAAAATTTGACATATCAAAACTTGGCTTCAGCACGGATTTTCCTTTAAAAATAAGGATTCATTTTGAATGGAGTGCAATAACTCTAATACTAGCATTACCAGTACACTTAGGGCTAGTCTGAAATATAACGTATTACGCGATGAGGATTGAAGTGGGTCTCTCCACCAACGTGATTTTCCACTCTTCTGAATATTGTGATGCCATTAATACTAAGACCAAATTCTACCAAAAAAAGCTCCAAACTTACTTTGCAGCACTGCAAAAAGACACTGTTTCATTAGGGCAACAGGGAAGGGGCCTGTGCTCATGTGCATGTTACGAAACTGCCCTTTGCTGCCTCCCACCCCAACACCTGCCTTCGGTTGCCCAAGCGCAGGGTGCTCAGGGAAGAGGGCTGAAGGATCGTAAAAGATGTGCATGGCCTTTCCTGCATCTCAAACAACAGGCCCTGAGAGGTGAGGAAGGGCTTTTCTGTTGGATTTTAACCCTTTAAAGGTAGATGAAGTATTATGAAAAATGTGTGCGACACCTTCTTCAAACTAGCTTGGGTTTTGCTTAACTTATTTAAAAAATACTATGTGGAAATTGGAAAACAATACCCCCAAAACCTTTCTATCTCTTTTGATATATTCTGTGAACAAAGAGCTGTGGGTGATGCCTGCAGCTCTTCACCTTAGAAAGGAAGCATTTAAGAAAAGCCACATACAAAATAGAGAATATTGTGTGGTGTTACTGACTGTGATAAAATCCAGTACAGCGACAAACCAATGTAATGCAACAGGAGGGCGTACAGTTATTTAACACAGCCAAGTAACAGCGAAGCAAAAGTAAAACAGGCTCCCAAAAGGGAATGTGGCATGAATGCACACAAACAGCAAATGCAGTGATGAAAGCCACATGTGATCCTTCACAGAAAGATGTCTCTTCTCCGGCATTGAGAGGGCAGAAATGCTGTTCTGCAGCAGCAAGTCAAGAGCCACCTCACGGACAGGCCAGGCCACCTGAGGGGCAGAGCCAGCCTTGGCTGCACTGCATCTACCAGGGCCCTGGGTCAAGGCAGGACGGCCACATCTGGTGACCTGGCCAAAATAATGATTCTGCTAATCAAAATGTTGTTTTCAAAATCACCAGTGTCAGTGCAGAGAGGTCTGCAGCCCATGGGTGCAAATACCACCTGACAGCATCTTGGGGTCATCTTCATCCAGATGAAACAAATACCTTCTCAGACCAAGCGAGGTTTCTTCGTGGAGTTTGATGAGCTCTAGTTAAGACATGAAGATCCAGGAAAAAAATATGCTATGCAGACTAATTACAAGGAGTGGCTAGGAAACAAAACCCCTGCCATTTTCAGACTGCATCACCTGGTGCTGAAGTGCTCAAAAGACCTGACTTTTTTTTCAGTGTGTGAATTATTTCATCAAACTGGTGGTTAATGCAATTCATTGATCAAAGCCATTGCTTCTGGTGAATGTAGAGCCATACCACTGAGGTAAACCGAACTGTTAACATTACATAGTTTTCACAGAAAAAGGAGACTTTCTGCAATTACAGCCAAAACCTATATTGGAAGGGAGCTGAGGCACCTTGTCAGCAAAATTCTCCTCTTTTTTTTTTTTTTTTTTGGTTAAAAAAAAAATATCTTACCAGCTACACTAATTAACATGCAATGAAGCTCGAAAGGCTGCCAAAGCATCTACAGTAGCACAGTGAACAGTCAGAAAACTCAGACAAGAACTTAGTGTTCCTGCCTCGTCATGCTTCTTTCCTCCACGTAGGCGGACAGGCTGTAACGGGCTGTGTGACCTCCTTCTGTCAGAAACTATCATTCATGTTATGCCACTAATGCCGCTGGCTAGCTCGTCTGCCAAATCTTACATTAAAAAAAAGAAAGTCATCGGGTCCCTTTCATCTCTCAGGACTGGTCACTGCCATGGGCCCTGCCAAGGCTGAGATAAACCCCATGCTCAGTGATGGGCCAGCAGGGCCAGCCCTGAGGTCCTGCTGGGGCTTACAGTGGGCATTGCAAAGGGAATTACAGTGGGAATTGCAAAGTGAATTGCAATGGGGACCACAGTGGGAATTGCAAAGGGAATTGCAGTGGGAATTGCACTGGGATCGCAGTAAGAACCGCACTTGGAATTGCAACGTGAATTGCAGTGGGAATTGCCCAGTTGCAGCAGGGGTGTGGGGGTCCCACCAGAACAGCAGCTGTAGCTGCTGGTCCATTATGATGACAAGGGTGGGCAGGCACAGGTGTATCACTGCATCCCCTCTGGACACCTCCTCACTGCCTCTTGCTAGTGTTGCCTGTCTTGTGTGTCTCTCACCCTCTTGCTTGACCAGTGCAGCGCCATCCCTTCTAGCACACCTGCAGTAAGTCAGGGCCTTCAGGAGGTCCTCCGGGGGGCATTTTGGCTGGATGGTGAGCTGAGCAGCTTGTGTGATTTAATTCTTCTTCAGCAACCTCTGGGGAGCCCAAAAAATTCGTTAGCATGGCTCTGAGCCTTTGCATTCTCAGGGAACGGGGTTGCCTATGACTTATTGCAGTATCTTTAGTCCTTAGTTGGTGAAATCAGAGAGTAGTAGGCACCATGATGATCACCCATCTTTGCCAGGGTTGGCAAGGCAGCTGGGCAGCTTTTTACAGCACCAGAGAAACCCTCTGAGCAGGGACCCTGCAGGACCTGGAGGGAGGGCAAGCAGTGATGCCCCATAGCCAGGCCACTCCAGGGAGGTGGGGGACCCCCCTGCGTGAGGGCTGGCAGCCCCCGTCAGGACAGTGCTCACGGCCAGCCCTGCCTGTGCGACCCCACTTTAGCTACTGTCTGATCACCTGCATAAGTGATAACGAATCATTTAAAATTCAGGTTGGATACAGTTAAGCCTCCCATTAAGCATCGTATGTGCAGGAAGGGGGTCAGGGCGGCCTTTTGAAAGGTGGTTGGGCTGGTTATGCTACCCTTTGGTGAAGGTACATATTCTGAGCAGCCATTAAAAGCAGACTTTAGTCAACGGTAAGGAAGTTTACAGTCTACTGTGGCATTTTGTGTAATGACATCAAGGCCTATATGCAGGGAAGAGATAGCTTCAGGTGTTGTAGCTGTCTGGATTAGCAGAAGACTTCCACCATGAGAGGTTATCTTGCTCTCAGTGTTCCCAGTAAGGACATGTTTATCTTGTTTTCATTTGGGCTCTGAGTCAGAAAGGTAATAAAAAAATAACTCTTCTGAGTGTTCTTGCACTTTGTGTGTGTTTTTACAGGAATTTACAGACACCTGAAAAGGATATTTGCAAAATGACCTATGATCCTTAACCTGTGGTACACACAATAAATCTGCCACCCTAACCATTGCCAGCCTTTTTGAATGAAAGGCTGCATTATAACAGCACATGTGTATGGCTACAGGGCTGTATATCTTATTGGACCTCATACTCCAATCAACGTTTAAAAATAAGAGAAAACCTATGTACAACTATCTACACATAAATTCTCTCGCAGTGATTTGGCTCTCCCTTCTCCCTCGCCCCTTTCCACCCTGACTGATGGCTTTATTATACAAGGGACAGTAATAAACATCCTAGCTAAGCCAATGAACTTCTTCTCTCACACATAAATACCTCCTTGGAGGATACTAGGTATGACCAACAGAAGAGTAATGACTTTTTTTTGCCCAGTTATTCAGTGTTAATGAAATAACTAGTCATCAAAATGTAAGCTTGGATGTGATAGATTGCCAGTTTGTATCTGGACAGCAAAACAGACTTCCAGTGGGAGAAGAAACCAGTTAGCATCTTTGAAGGGAAGTGCCCAGTCCAGCTCAGGGAGCAGCCAATATGCATTAGAAACCCAGCCTCACATCCACTTTCTGCCTGACAGGAATCAGTCCACCTCCTAAGGACCACGATCCAACCATGGTGCCCCAGAGTGCTCCAGGATAAGCTCAGTCTTTTCTGCTAAAGTTGTTTTTTGTGGGTGATATAAATATTCATTACTCCAGAAAGCAAAGAACTTCCTAACTCATTGGTTAGGCCCCTCTGAGAAGGAGAAGACATTAGTAGGTTGGCCAGGAAGCAGGTCCTCCATTAATAATAATCTGTTTAATGATGGATCTGTTACTGACTTTCACTGTCTTACTCAATACATTTATTTCTTCCAATTATTCAACAAAATGAGCAATACAGCATGCCTGTACTTCCCTTGGCTGAGCTGAGGTCCCTTTCATAAAATCTCATTTCCTAAATTTGGCTATATATCTGATGAGATAATGTATATCTCATGGTGGATGTATGTATATCCATACATGGATGGATCATGATGGATAATGTATATCCAGTATATCCAGTGATATACTGGATGCCCTGAAATCAAGTGCTGTAAAACTACAGTGAAGAACACAAGGAGGCAAAGAGAAGCTGTCCACCATCTGATTTTGTTTGACCTCACTGGGCTGTTATGCCGATATTTTTTGTTCAAGCGAAATTTTGACATAACATTTTAGTTCTAAAAACTAATAAACCCATGAGTATTGTAAATAGCCTATAGAATTTTTTGAAATATTCAAATCATTTTCCTTGGACACCACTGATGATTTTATTTTGACTATCTAAATATTTTGCATAATTTAGTATTAAAAATAATGACCTTGTGGGGGGAAACTTTAGCACAGCGAAAGGACTGACAATTGACCACAAATGGTCAGAGTTTTTCAAAACACAATGTCTCAACATTTCTCTGTCAAAAAACTTGGTGGCTTTAGTCAATGCTTCCTACAAAACAGTCTGCTTTAGACAAAATCTGCAAGTTGTGCCAAGAAGCCATGCAACCAAATTTTTCAGCCAACTGTCAAGGACAGGAAGACTATTTCCTAGCAAAGTATGTGAAAGAAGAAATAAATAAATAAAGCATACAAACAAATGCTGCTCATATTGAGCTGTACCTTCAGAATGTTTGGCCATAGGACCAAAGAGACATCTTTATGCCCCATCTGGGCTTCTGGTGCAGCAAAGGACTCACTGGCCCACCAGCACACGCTAAAAAATTCAAGAGGTTGCTGTAATTTGTGTTGCCCTGTGGAGGTGGAAGCTGGCAGCTGTCCTGCCTAGTTTCAAGGTGTTTGCCTCAGGTCCCTACGCAGAGGGTCTCCCAGGGGAACAATGCATCCATCTCACCTCTAGCCTTTGCCCCTGGTCCACCACTCTTGCTCTGGCACTCGCCATAGCACACAAGTGCATAAAAGGGTGAGTGAAGTGCAACCCCCCCCCAGTCCTGAATTTGAGATATACACCTCCAGATGGACAGCTTTCATGTCAGCCTGCCTTCCACACAGGGTCGTGAGAGGATCCTCTTTCCAGGGCAGACTGGAAATTAAACTCTATTTTTCAGACATTCTCTCTGAACTTTAGGAGGACGAGGAAGGAGAAAGCAGGGGAGGGCATGGATGGTCCTGCAGCAGTCACTGGAGGGATGCATTGTGGGGGCCGGTCTGAGCACATGGATGCTCCCAGCCTTTGACAGTGCCTCACTCGCTTTCCCACTTTGTTAAGAGAAGATAAGCAGCAGAGGAAACATTTGCTGGAAAATAAGACAGAGGAAGAGATTTCCAGTCTCTTCTCAGCATCCCTGCAGGGTGAGACTACAAACACTGGGCTGGCAAGGCAGCAGCGTGTGGGGGGCTGCATGTGTGCGGCCCCTGGGGAGTGAGCGCTTCTGGGCTGGGTTTCCCAGCATGCGCTGCCCAGATGTGCTGCATCAGACATGTCAGGATGGGGCTGATTTACTGCATCTGTACAGGCCATCTGTAGGGTAGGAGAGTGCCTGTGTGATAAACATCCCAGCCATGCTGGGCTCACTGCATGTGCACCACAGAGATGATTTATTTGCAGGCAGTGGCCCTTTGTCCAGCGTTTCTGGATGTCCAGCAGAGTCATAACTCCAGTTGGGCTGCTGGAAAAATATCCAAAATCCTCAATCCTATCTACACAACGTTTTCAGGCAGGAAAATAGCCATATGCATGGAAAGCCACCACAGTACTGCTGTCACCTTCATGCTGAGGGTGTATTGCTGGGACCCACTCTGGCAGCTCCTGCCTGCATACATGGCTTGCTGAAACCACTGAGGAACCTCAGTGGAGTCCCTGACTGCTGGATTTACATACCATGTGTTTTTTCTTTCCCAGCTCAAGGCATGCGTAACTCACTAGCAAATGTGGCTTGACAACACAGACAGAAGAAACAGCTATCGGCCAGCTGTTATTCAGCAAGGTCTCTGCTTCCCTCCCTAATTGGGATGAGGCAACACCCCAAGGTAACAAAGCAATCCAGGGGAGTTGTAGCAGGCAGCAGCAGCCATAGAGATCCCTCATCCTGCCCACAGCACTGAAAGGCTTTTTAAAGCAAGTGTTTTTAAATGCTGCAGCATCCTGGTTCTGAGTGGCCGAGGATGTATTGCTATTTATAATCGTCGGGTGCATGATTCACGGCTTCACACTTACACCATTAAAGGTGGCATTAGCACCAGGACCCTCTGTGCAGCAACATTAGCAAAGGCTGAAAAACACTCCTCTGAAAGGGCTTTGTCACCTTCCCTTGATCATGAAACGATCTCTTACACCAACCCCGTACATTTCAATTACCATATGCCGGCATTTCTACCTCTTTCCTCAACTCATAAAAATCACAGCCAATAAACACAAATCACCACCTGAAGGAGTCGGTGCTTTCCTCCCGCTTTAATATACTTGCCCATACTTCAAAGAAACCCAGAGAGATTCTCATATCGGCAGTGCCCAGGCTGCCTAGTCCTACGCAAGGATTAGCCACGTGCACACTTGGAACAATCTGCTCTTAGTTTGCTTTAACATGGTTTTTATCCCTTTAAATCACACTCAGCCATTTGACCTGACAGCAGGCTAATACATGACCTGTTTCAGGGGCGGAGGGTGGGGAAGGGCAGGAGATTTTCCTTTTTTCTTGTTCAAAACAGAAAAACACTGCCTGCGTCTTGCTGGGTGAGTTCTTTTTTTTTTTTTCTTTCAGGGAAATTTTCTGTGTATTTGCTCCATTCTTTTCCAATGGTAGCTATATTTTAAAATGCCAAGATAATGGCAATGACTTCAAGGCTCCATAACAAGAAGCTTTAGTGGGAACTACTAGAGGAGAGACAAATGTTGCTGAAAACACATGTAACCCTGCAAAACAGAGGGAGGGTAACTGGCAGGCACTAGTAACAGGAAAGGAATGTAAATATCTTGGTGCCGGACCTATCTTCAGCCTGCCCCTGTTTTTCAGGGGGCTCTGGCAGGGCTTCCTAGGCAGTGATGCAGCTTTGATTTCACCTGCTTGCTGCCCTAGCAGGTGGGGAGAGCTGGCAGGCAGGAGCCAGGGGTGCCTGGCAGCAGCACCAGCTCCCCAGCTGAGTCATTCCCGCCTCATCCCAGTGCATTCCCCGGGAGGGCCAGGATATGGACAATGCCAGTGCTGTGGAGCAGGAAAACAAAAGTAGCTTTTCATTTGGGGCTCTTGCGCAAAGCGGTGGCACTTTAAAGCTTTCCAAGTGTTGCATGGGAGTTTAGCATGTGACTCCCATTAAAGTCAATATGAGTCATGTGGCAAACAACCCCCTGAACACTTTGAAGATATACTGCAATTTATGTTTTTCTGATCGTTGCCTAAAAAAAAAAAAAAAAAAAAGGAAAACTATTGTAGGCCGGGACTTCAAGGACAGCTTTTCAAGAGCAGTTCTCTTTCCTTGTTTGCTCCTAGACATAAATCATGGTGGGAGGGAGTGCAATCAGTTAGGCTGTTAGTTGGTGATGGCACAACAATGACTGGGCAAGGCAGAAAAAAGAGTGTGTGAAAAAGAAGTGTTGGTGGAAACTACATGTTGATTACTTAAGCCTTGTCCAAAGTCCTGACTGCAAGGAAACACAGGTGGGTTTCAGTATAATGTAAAACCTTTCCATGGAAAAGCTGAAGTGTTTACCAGAAACTGGAGGAAGCTGTGCTCCTGGGTCTGCATCGGTGCTAAAACTCCCCAGAGAAACGGGTGATCAGGGGAGCAGAAAGCATGTGGGTCTCTCTGCCCCCTTCCTGGGTGATCTGGTCTAGCAGGGACACTCAGCTCCAGTGCTGCATTTGGGACTGGTGGTACTCACCACGTGTGTATCCCCCCAGTGGGGATGAAACCAAGACTGGCTGGTGTGACTATTAGACCTCATCTTTCAGAATTCCAGGCTTGAGGTTTGACCTGAAATCGTCAGGAATACCAACCCACCCCATCCCCCACTCCTTCCTTTGCAAGGAAGAGCCCAAATGTCATTTTGGTCCCCCAGACTTGTGCCTGAAGCCCACCAGTGAAGAGAGCAACCAAAAGACAAAACCTCCTGAAGCTGTGGTTTAGGTCTCCAGCTGCTTTTCCCAGGGATCCAGATTTTTAAGTGACCAGCTGTAGTGCTTACCAAAGTGGAGATTTCTCCTTGACAGGAAATGTCAGCATTCCAGCACAGACCATATTTCTCAAAACATTCTGCAACTGAAAGAACCTAACAAAAAATTTTGCTTCATTTCAGCCACAGGGACATCCAAGTGCTTACAGTCCCTCCCTCATCCAAGCACCAAAGTGGACTGGGGCAGCAGGAGCTCTGTGACCCTTAGCCCAGCATCCTCAGCCCCTTATCCAAAAATGGGGTCCAGGATCTTTCACAGCCCTGCTGTTGGACTGTACAGGGGCCTGGAAACCTTTCCCAAAGAAAATGGTCCAAATCCAGCCATTTCATTGAAAAGAAAAATAAAACAGTGTCTTCCAGCAGGAATAAAACATGATCAGAAATTGTTCTGGTTTTTAGATACCGTCACTGAAACAGTCCCACAAACTCTCACTCTGACAGTAAAAATACCTCTAAGGATGAGCTCTTCACTACAAACTCTCTGACTGCCTCTGGTTTCCCTGCCTTTCAGTGCTCCTGACAGCCATGGAAAGCCACATTCCTGAGGGGAAACCTTTCAGTGCCATACTGTACAGCCTGTGCCATAGCAAACGGGATACTGGACCTGAGCATCCCTGAAAATCAAACCTCGTCATATCCATGCATCAGATTTGCAGACACCCAAATCAGGATCACCCGTACCCCTGCTTCTGTGGCTGTGACTCAAGGTCCCTTGGGGCTGTTCCTCCTGGCTCCCTGCTGTCACTAGCAGGCCAAGGGACAATGCCTCAGGCAGATGAGTGCCTGGGACATCACCTCCACGTGTCCCACACTGCAAAACCCTCCCCAATGCCATAAATCCTGCCCTCCAGCCCCACTGTTACAGGGAGGCAAGAGAGGCAGGCAGTGGATGCTGCCTGTCCCCTCAGTGACACTGTGCCAAGGTCACTGCCTCTGACCAATGCTCCTAGGTGAACACCTCCTAAGTGACCTCAGCCTCCATGTCTTGGCACCCCCCAAGAAGTTCACCTCATAGTGCTCCTCAAAAAAAAAATGTTTTTGCATCTCACTAGCCCCTAAGGAGCCACCATAAAAGGGGATGAAAGATTTATCACTGCAGCGGTAGAACAGCAGCTCAGTGAGTATTAAATAACTACAATAGAAGTAGACAGGATTTGTTTTGATGAATAGTAAGTAGAACAAATGAAAAATTCAGTTTCTAGTGAGAACTATGCACTGACTCGAGTTAGATTAAATGGATAAATGGAGGAAAATGGAGGAGTGAGAAGTTTTTGATATTTCCTTGATATTTTATTTTGACAGTTTCAGAATAAATTGTTTCAGTGCATTATTTTGAGAGGATGTTTTTATTCTAAAATTCACCTGAATTGAGAACTACTGAAACAACACATTATATATTATCCTGAACCAAAGTGTGATTTTTTTTGTTTTCTTTTTTTAATTTAGTTACTGAACTATTGGAAAAATAATCCATTCAGGTAAGGCTGAGCAAAATCAAGGTTGATAAGAGGCCTGATAATGCGATTGCCATCCACTCATGTCCCTGCCTGGCATATAAAATATTTTCAGGAAATTAAAACCTCCATAATAGCGTAAGTGGAATATGCTTCTCTGCACTCACCTCCTCTAACATTTATTCTTCATTTTATCATTGCTTGTCCTTGTCTTACTTTTCATCTTGTGTGTGATTTTTTATAAAAGATGTTTTGTTCCCAGGACAGAAACCACAGGCTTTAATGATCAGCAGGTGAGAGATGACATCCAAGAGAAAATGCAGTGCTGCACTACAGCAGATTCACAGGGATGCCTGGGATGTAGTTTTCTTGGCTAGTAGAATGTATCTGAACAGAAAGTAAGTGCATCTCCCTCAGGCTTTGATGTAACCTCTACGTTTATTTCCAGAGTAGAAGAATTCAAGAGGCAAAATCAAGATGAGCCCACTTGTATTTTCCCATCCCCGTTACACACCTTTACACATCGAACTTCCCAACTATTTCCATGACAACAGATTATAGACTGACACTTTTTTCCTCCACTGGCAGTGAATTTATAAACCAGGGATTTATGAAGTATCATTGTTAAGAGATGCATCAGGATCAGACAGACATGCCATGCGTTTCTGAAATAACTCATGCCTGGCTGTCGGGAGGGTTGGGGCGCTTTGTGAAACACCATGCTTAACATTCACGTCGCCACTGCCGCGTCACTAAATATTGCCTGCTCACACTGGAGCCCCAGTAAGTGGCAAGCAGATACAGCGTGCTGTAAATCACTCACTGTATCCCCGCTTTTATGCTTTTGTAGTTTTATTGCTTTACGTTAGCTGCTGGCTGTTGTAACTGAATCAATTAAAAGTTTACTTATCATGTATCGCCCTCAGGTAGGGACCATGTGGGTACTCTCCTCTGTCCCCCAGGCTGGGACATGGGGCCGGCTGTGGGGATCATCTCCTGGCCCCATCGTGGCAGCAACGCTGACAGCATCCTCACCTGCGGCTCTCCCACCAATGCCCACCGGGTGCTGGGCTGGCATGCAGGGTCCTCAGGTCTATCCCAGGACCCAAACTCAGCCCAGAGCTCCTTTGTAGCTCCTGCCACTGAGAGCAAGCAGGAGGCAAAGCACAGCAAGCAAATAAGGAGCAGCAGCTGGCAATCAGCCCCGGAGACCCTCAGCGAGCACAGTCACGGTCCCGATAACGACAAGCCCCAGGACACAGGGAGCCCAGGGACAGGGGGACTAAAGCACCGTTAGCCTGGTGCTTTGCCACAAGTCACCTTGGTCCCAACTCGGCTACACAGAGAAAGGGTTCAAAGCACAAAGGGAGGGTACAACAGACGTCGGGAGGAAAGCTTCCTTTAAAAGCCCTGGTTTGATTTGTAGTTCAGCCAGTTCACAAGAATGATTGCTCAAAGCAGAAGGAAAGGTTAACCTGTGAACGCTTCACCCCTGAAAACCCAGGTACCACTCCTGATTATGTCACAAGTAAAAAATTAGATTTTTTCCAATACAGAGAAAAATTAATAAGACCTTTAATGAGTCCATAAAAACATTAGGATAGCTTTAGTCACTTTCTTTTTAGTAACTATTAGGCTTGTACATTTTCTTAATGGAAGTACAGAGCAAGAAAAGTGCTTCCTTATGAAGAAAAACGAGGAAATGGCTGTTACAAGTGGAATAGTCAAGGAGGTGGAAATGTTGCTGGCTCCTCCATCTGTGTGAAGAAATGGGAGTGAGAGTTAGGGTAGAGGGAACTGCCAGGCAAAGGAGACTTTGAACAGCAAGGGCACAGCTGAGACATGTACAGGACACTTTGGAGGGATTACTGGATATTTCTGTATTACAAATTTTCCTTTGAAAAATGCAAACCTAACTAATGTAAGGAAAAACCATTTCTGTAGGATTTTCTCTTACTTGCCAATGAATGATTACCTTTCCTAGGTTTATTTCCATCTGGTTACATTAATGTTAGTAATGCGGATTCTCTCTTCAGAATGAATTGAGAGAAGAAGGTAAAAATCTTACTGCTAAAATCAAAGGGTATTTTTAATACCATAACAGCCTCCCTTGGGAGGACTGCCTCAAGTCCAGAAATGTCACACTGAGGGAGATCCTTTAAACTGCTTTTTGCATCTTTTTTTTCCCCTCCCTCCTTTTATATTCATTGTAAAGTACTTTCAACAATGCTGATTAATAAGTTAAGATGCAATTGCTGGTGTTGGAACAGTACTCATCTATACTGCTGTTGATTCTTATTTGCTTGCCACCCTCTGCCTCCTGCTTTCCTTGCTATCTGCTAACCTGTTAAGCAGCAAGTCTCAAGAAGCATTTCCAGCCCTCTCATGGGCAGCTCAAATGCCTCCGAGGCTTATTTGCTTTGCAGTGGAGCAGCCTTGACAAATCCCTCTCCATGCGAAGAGGGGCACTGGCAACCAAGGGCTGTCTGCCACTGATGCCAGGGGCAGAGCACTGCACTCCTGGGACAGTTTGGGTGGCAGCAGGGGAACCCAGGCTGTCCAGCTCCGCTGGATGTCTGACTGGGAGGCCAACAGGAGTGACATGACCTAGGGGAAAACCACCAGCTTCACTAGCACTTCAACAACATGGGAGGAAGAAACATAATCTTCCTTGTGCCTTAGGAAAGGTGCTGGCAGTGTTTCATGGTGACACGATGACACTTCCAGATCTGCTATTCAATTGTCACCTGAGCACCTTAGGTGCCCTCCAGAGGCGTTTTCATAAGGTCCCTCTGGAGGCATTTCCACAGGGTTGCATGTGCTGGGTATTGCTGTTGGATCTGAACTATGCATCCACAGCAAAGGTGCCTGCCACTTTCCAGAGCATTTTTAGCCCAAAACCTCCTGGTGGCCCAGGCAGACAAGGGGAGCTGCACAGTGCCCAGGGAGCACAGCAGAGCCCGTGACAGCCGCACCAGGCCTACTTTCTCCATGGTCAGGGCTGGAGGGCTGTTCATGAGAGACAAGGAGAGATTAGGGACTCTTAAGAAAGTAAGAAAAAACAGGAGAGTCAGAAGTAGTCAAGGCTACCCAGGCAGGACAGAAACAGGCAGAGGGCTGAATGGTTCCTGCCTGACCGCTAGCCCAGCTGCCCCTGTGCTCTGGGCATCCCAGTTCAGCTGCCCCCAGCCACAGATCCCAGTGCCCTCTGGCTCAGCCTGCAAGAGGGCTGTGAGTTGGGATGGCTGGGGCTCCAGGAACACATTGCATGAGACAAGTGACTGTGCTCAGGGAGAAAGAAGGGGGTTGCTTTTGTGAGACAAGGTGAAATGGCTCCCTGAGCGTGCAGGCGGTTCTTGGGGTCAGTCACACCAGGCATACATACGTGTGCTGGTGTGCTCTGCGGTGTTGCGACAGTAACTGTAGCAGTGGGTCACCAGCCCCTGGTGCAGGAGCTGGCAGCACCCAGCAGCAGCAAGGGTACCTCACACACCCAAAGAGCTCTCACCCAATGTGCACATCTTCTAGAGGAAGCTGCAGCTTCACTGGCAAAGCTGACCAGCTTCTCCCTCCAAAATTTTCACTATTTCCATCCATTACAGGAGTTATTTAAGCAGCAGGAGCCCTGGTGTACACATTCAGCCCTGCACAACACCCCAGCAGAGCCTGCAGTGCTACATGTGGTCCAGGATACTTCGGAAAACAAGTTTCTACATCCCACCTCGTCTTCTCCACATCCAGGAAGCAGGGATATGACTTCCCTGCATGCATTTACAGGACACCCACTTCCTTCCACCCAGTCCCTGAGAATTACCAGCATGGGCTGTCTAAAGAGCAGGGTACAACAGTCCACCATTGCTTTAGCCTGTGGTTCACACCTCCAGAGCCTGCTGACCATGTCCCAGTCGGTCCAACAAAAGTGTCTGGAAGTGACCAGCGAGGCTCATCCACATGCATCCAGCTCCACCAGCACATTACATGGGTCCTGCCTTCACAGAGATGGCAAAGCCTGGCAAGGGGCACTGCCAGCAGCACTCAGTTTGCATGTGCCACTTGCTAAGCACCAAAGCTGCATTATTCCTCACATTTGCCTTACAGAGGCCATGTTAGCCTGTAAGGCCCTACCATGTTCAAGACCTCAGACATCAGAGCCTCCTCACCATGCAGCATCCTTTACTCCCTCAAGACAAGCAGCCCTCTGCCAGTGCTCCGTGCCAAGGATGTTGGGCCGTGAGGCACTCAGGCCTTGCAAAGCACCACACCTGCAAATCTTTTAAACTTTGGCCTCAGGTCCTTGCACTCCCACAGAGAGGTGGGATAAGCTCAGCACGCTGCAAACAATTACAGGGAGGTGGAGGAGAGAGAAGCACCGCTCAGCTCCATAGCAGTCAGCAAGCAGATGGCTCTCTCTGCTTGCTCCAAAACCAAGCTCCAAGGCACGGAGGAAGGCCAAAACCCATCCGCTTTCCTGGGGGCTGGGCTTTTAAAACCTGTGCTTTATGCACTACTGTAGTATAAATCTTAGACTTGCTCACTTTCCTGCTTCCAGGCCAAGACCCCCAAGCAGAGATGAGGCAGTCCCTTGCACCCCCTGGTACGCAGAGCCTGGCTAACACATCCCATGTACTGCAGTGAATCAGCAAAATCCATCAGTATTTCCCGGCAGGATTTTGGCACCTGCTCACAAAGTGAGTCGACAGCCGAACCTGTTATTCCCCTGCTGCAAGAATAATAAGCTTGCGTTTTCACAATGCTTTTCAGTGGAAAGTTTCCCAAAGCATTTCACAAACAGCATAAAGCGTAGAAAAAGGGGCTGTTCCTGCCAAAACCTGAAGCACAGCCGTTCTGTTCTGGAAAACAGCAACTGCTAAATAATGAAGAGAAACAACACAGAGCTTTTTAGGAAGCAAAAACAAATGGCTGGAGGAGTGTGGAAAGACATTCTGGAAACTTAGCTAGTATTAATTTGGAAAAAAAAGCTGCGGATATATAACTGTCTTGGCTTTAATTTTAATTTCAAAAGGCTTCCTTTTTTTATTTGTGTGCCAGTCATAACCAGGCTCCTGCTTCTTTGGAAGACAATCAGTGAAGCAATTTCTGCCTTTATTGAAAAAAACAATGCTGAAGAACATTTAGATCACTTAAACATCCTCCAGTCAGCAAAGCAGCAGGGTCTGAGTGCTGCTCAAGGTATAGAAGGGAATTGCTAGGGTAATCCCAGAAGCGATAGCAATTATCTTTGAGCACTCACATAGCAACAGGGAAATTTTGGAGGCACAGCTGGGATTCAGGTCCAACTCAAGGTCTTTGATGGCAGTCTCCACATCAGAGCTGGGTGCCTAAATCTCCATTTTCATCAGTGGAGACCTAGTCAATGGAGGGTGGGGAGGAATGTGTCTCATCTCAAAGCAAACATTGATAGGCATCTCAACTGAATTCCTGTCCAGATTATACACTAACATCTAAACTTGGATACCTTGTTCCATTTGGGACTCCCTGGGACTTCCAGAGTGTTCAGATGGGGCTGACAAACGAGACATGGCCAAGGGTGCCTTCCTGGAGTGGCAGCTGGAGGCTGGGGCTGGAGCTTGGGCATCTCAGGAGGCACAGGACAACCATATTTGCCAAGCTCCCTCCCACCTTGGATCCCTGCCATCTGCAATGGGAGTGCAGAAACCTCATGCCCATGCAGACATCAAGGTGTGCACACTTATAGTCCACTGCCTTTGGCCCTTTGGCTCACATTGCCTTCCTTCCCTCAGCACTGTTAAAGCTAGAAACAGGAGGACCTCAGAGGATTGTAAATGAAAGGCCCTACCAGCAGAGAAGGGCAAGGGATATCTGAACTTCAAATGCTCACATGTGCTTGGCGGCTTGAGCTCCAGGTAGGTAGTCACGATGGTCTGACACTCACACACTTGGTGTCTCCAGAATAGAGGAACCGATGAGACGTGATGGAACAGCGATTACCAAAAATAGTGCTGGGTTTGCAAGCAGTGCTTTCAATTCCAGTAGAAAGTATTCAATTATTCTATCATTATATATTTTCCAGTAAATTTAAAATCAATGATATGTTACTGCACCTTGTAGGGATTGTGGATTTTTCTTTTTATTTTAGGAAGAATGCAGCACCTGGATCTGTAGCACTCCAAGAGCAGCCATGTGAGAACACTTATTGAACGCATTTTTGCATTTCCTAGAGATTATCAGATTATGGTTATCAAATCACAAGTTATGATTTAATTACTTTTCATTATCTGGGCTGCAGAATTCTTGAACCTTAGAAACCCACTCCTCAAAGAATAAACAAATATAAATTGTTAAAAAAATACTACCCTTTGTAAGCATTTCTATAAGCCCTTCTGCAAAAATCCTCTGCACGTTCCCAGGGCTATAAAAGAAAAAGGTTTAACTATTCAAGAAAAAAACAACCTATTTTTCTGCAATAAAATTATGAGTTCCATTCTGAGGCAGGAACTTTATCCTGAAATGCAGAAGTGGGTTTCCATACTTCTGTGTAAATTTTTCTTATTTCAACAAGACCTTGCCTTTAATACTGCTGTAGATAAAGTACCTGGGAAAAGCTGTTTAATAACTGACAAAATATCAAAGTACATTTCTGCAAAACAAAGAGATGTATAACGAAATGTGTGTTCTAGCTTTTATTTCAAATTCTTTATTAACATGTTCAAATATTTAAACTAATCCCAGGGAAGAAGGGGAACAGAGATTAGATGCCAAATTAATTGATTGGCTTAAAACAAAGACTACACTGAAAAAATCCCTGTCATGTGCTGCTTTGTATGTCTGCTTAACTTGTGTAAATAATTGCGGATGCAACTAATTGGCCTAAAATATTACTAACCAATAGCAACAGTGGAATAGCAGGATCCCTCAGAGATACTGGTTTGAGATGACATCTCTTTTGCAAACTGCCTGGTTTTGATTTTGCAGGATCATATGAACATAGGTTTAGCTTAAACCTCAGGAGGTCAGCTAATTTTAATCCATCCTCCTATCCTCAGGCAGGAGTGAACATCCATTACTGAGAGATGTGTGTCTTGTGTAGCCCTGAAACACTCCACAGTCAGTCTCAGCAGCCTATGCCAATTCTTAACAATCATTGCATTTAACCTAAAATCTCTCATGTTGCAATTTAAGCTGATAATTTCTTGTCTTGCCTTCGGTCATGGTGAAGAAATGAGCAACATCCTACTTGTAGCAAGTTTATACACATTTTAAGACACTCTTGAGATCCCTGTCTTCCCTTTAAGGAAACAAACAACTCAATCCCTTCCTCCCATCCTCCTTCCCTCCCTCACTCCCTTCCTCCCTCCCTTCCATCCACCCACCACCCATGACAAATTTCCCAGATGTCTCACAACCTCCTTTTTTGTACTTTGTGTTCTCTGTAATGTATCTGTATCTTTCTTTACCTGAAGCTCCCAGGCCTGGAGACAGTAGCCAGCTGAGGCCTTGCCACAGTCAGGTAGAAAGCTATAATGGCCTCCCCTGTCATGTATTAACAGGACACAGGACAAGGATTGTCACAGCTAAAGAGTTGTGGGGTTTGGTTTTGTTCTATTTTTTTTGCAACAGCATCACTTTCTAATGCACAGATCACTTATCAATAATTTGTTTTCATTTGCTACAGAAACTGCAGGTTTCTCCTGCAGGTGTGGTATTTTCATTGTCTTGGTCCAGTGCTATCTACTGATTTAGAGTGAGTTTGCTAGGCAGATATGTATCCCCTTTTCAAGGGCACCATTTAGTTCATGTCTCCCTAATATTCTTATGAGTGTAGCATGCAGAAATACAGGAAAAACTGTAAAATCCACACCTACCACAGCTATTGCACATCTGCTTTGCCAGTCGCCCTGACAGGGAAAGCCACCAGGTGGGTTTCATTTTGAAGAGAGGTATGATGACTGCCCTAGTTTTCCTCTACTCTAGCATCATGAAGTGCTCCAAAGAAAAACTATCAGTGTGTTGGCTTTAAGGGCACTCATGAACGATGATGAAGAGCTGAGTTTATTGAGTCTTTCTTCTCAATCAGCAAGGCTGAGGATCTCAGTGCTGTTTTCCTATGCCCAGACTAGATGATCCCACATTGAGGGTCTTGGCTGTTTTGGAGGGGAGGCTGACTGCTGTCTTCCTTCAGAGGCAGGTGGTCCAATCCAAGTTAGGTGCACACCTAACTCCACACTGACAGAAAAGTCAGGACTGAGCCAGGTGCAGTGAGATCAGCCATCTTCCCTGTCTGCTGGTTGGAAGAAACATGCATCTCCATTTTTTTTTTTGTGTTCAGTGCATGTCTGGATGCCCACTCCTTGTCTCTCAAGAGTTTCTCTTTAGGATCCTTCACTCACCATTCACCTTGCAGAAAGAGTCCAGTACCTGGTTTGTTGCTGAAGGATACCGTTAGGTGCCCACTGGTTTGTATCTAGAGGCACTTTATATCCTGAGGTATTTTATAATACTACAGGATGTTGCAAAACACAAACACTTGTTTGACAGTCTTGTCAGACCAACTTCAAATGCCTTGAAGACATTAGTGCCGGGAATAGAAACGTACGAAAAAACTTAATCCAGAAACATGGGAGTACAGTGACACTTTGGCAAAGAATCACACAAGCACATCTGGGGAAAAGCAAAGTCCTAGGCAAGATCCATATTTGTGTACATACTGTCATTTCTAATGGTTTACAATGTTTTGACTCTGGTGATTTTTGCTGAAGAGAGAGGGGTTTAAAAAGTGATTCCTGAGGGGAGTCTGCTGGGTTATCTAGGCCAGTTTCTGCTGAGTTAGAAAAACTCGGACCTTGTGAGAATATCAAAAGTTGAGTGTATGTGGATCTGAGATGGGAGCTACAGTGAACATCAGGAAGAGGGTTTATGTTTTTTGGGAAGTGCAGAAGTGACAAAATGAGTCTTTAGCACAAGTGTCTAAGGAAAAGTTTCTCAAGATCAGCATAATCCCTGGAGTGTTCGGTTTGACCCATTAAATTTCAAATTAATCTCTCTTTGTTTTGGATTCTAAAATCCACTCTCCTAGGAAAAAGACATTCACCAAGTACTAAAAAACGGAGGCAAGCTCCGAAGTACAGTTTTGTATCGCAGTCTTGTAGGACTCAAATTTGTCCCCTATTAAAGTCAAGCAAGAATTGAATCCTGATCATACAAAATAAGAATCGTGAAGCATGAGCTGTTCAGTATTGCCAAGCAGTTTGGCTTTAGCAGGCTCAAGGGCAGTCTTCGCTTGCACTGTGGTGGTGAGGCAATAGATGGAAAAGCTGCGGGCTTGCTGCTATAGCAGAGCAGGGAATTAGCCTACCCAGCCCATTAGATATAAGAGGTCTTTTTCAAATGAACTTTCCCATCACTTGCCTTCTTCCCTTCCTCTGAAATAGATAGCCATTTAAGCATAAAAAATAATGTAAGGCAGAGAGAAACATTATGATTTAACCCCTAGAGGCACTTATCTTCCCATATGGTATAAAATGCCTTGACAGTCACTTACACTATACACCCACTAAAATCAGGCGATGTGAATCCTATTCTTTGTGCTTTCTTTTGCATTTCCAATTAAAAACCTGATGGAATTTCACAGCCTGATAAATTTTAATGGATCCTTTCCACTGACTCCAGAGGCTTGAGACAAACTGACCCATCCCACTGAGATGGCACATAACATCTCAGGTTGGAGCTGCAGAAGTGGGGTTTAGGATTGTACCTCCTGAGTGCTGGAGGTGACTTCTCTCTTCAGAGAGTCTGCAGAAGCAAAGATGTGAGCGTGTGGGTAGTGCCAGGGATAAGGGAGCCCAAAGTTCAAGGCCTCGCTTCACTTGATTCAAACAAGAGGCTTGAAACAAAGGATGCACCTATGCTGTGCTGTGAAAAGCAGGGCGGAGAGCCCCAGCCCCACAAGGATCTACCTTGCTGCCAGAACAGGCAGGTTTTACAGCTGTGTCAATAGAAAGCTGCACCCAAACTGCTGGCCCCGCTGGGCAACGGGGCTTGCTGAGATAGGCACATCAAACGGGGCTTGTGTTTGAGAGGAAGGTGTGCCCGCAGTGGTGTTTCAGACCTAGATGGTCTAATTTCCAGTGTCCTCATCAGAGTGTCTAAAAGGCAGCCAAAAGGCTCCACTCCTATCTAAATATTAGTGTTTATCATCAGCTGAGATACCATAGGGACAGCAGGACCCTGGCTGGTGGTCCAGAAGGGCACAGGTCACCCACAGATGTTGCCATATCTGCCAGCCTCACATAGGTGTCTCAGACAACCTATGATACTGCAAACAGCTTTCGATACCCATGGTTAAGCAACTGCGCCAAGCCCTGGATTGCCATTGATTGCAAATGGGAGCTTAAATATCCAGCTCACATAGGTCTATGTGACAATTTCAAATCAAATCACACCTACTGTCCCTACAGATACTCTGGGTTAGCACGTTTAAGCTGGCTTTGTTTCAGTCTGTAGCTCACTCCATACCACCTAGAAATGACCTCAGTCTCTCAGGCCATTGTCCGGAGCAGGCCTTTTGGCTGTTCCAGAACCCCTCCACAGCTTGGGCAGAAATTCCATCTCAGAAGTGGCAGACTTCACCTCTAAATCTTTTGTTTCAGCAAAGCAACATTTTCTAACAGAAACTCCTATGCTGGAAAACTGCCGTCTGGATTTCCTTGAAAATGCTTGAGAACAGCACTGATTTTTAATGCTAACACTATGTTAGCTGTTGTCTTTTTAATTTGGGAGGTAGAGGCTTGGTTTTTAATGCTGTTAGAGGTTACTGCCCATGTTGAGATTGTCATCAGGCCCAGCGTTCCATCCCTCAACTGCTCCTTTCACCATGCTGTTTCAGAGGGGCACAGGAGCTGGCCACAGACCCAGGTCTAATCTTTCCAAGAGCCCCTTGGCATCTGCTGTGTGGGTAGGGGTGGGGGAGAACAGGCGGAGTCCAAGAACTGCCAAGGGCAGTTTGAATAAGAGTCACTTGGAAGGGATGAAGCTCATACTGCCTTCCTTACTGAAACACCCAAGAAGTTTGCTTTTTCCTTTCAGCTGTAACCTGAGTGTTAACCTTGTTGTCTGCTAATGAACTGTATCTTTTTTTATCTTGCAGATGCCTGGAGATGTAAAGCTGCTCCTTAAACTGCTCCTGGATGAATAGGTTGGTAAGTGGTTACTTCCTTAGCACTTTACATTCCTTGGAAATCAATTATTTTTATTTCAGAAGCTGTGAATCCTGGAAAGCCTGTTCCTAGCTCAGAAATGTAGCTGAAAGCATCAGGACTTTAAATTAGGAGCATGATCTAATTGATTAGTTTTACAAAAATATGAGTTCCAAATTGAAGCAAGGTGGAAGCTTTCGTTGCCTTTACTGCTTTAAAGTGTGAATGTTTCCTTTTTAACATTGCTTCTTGATAAATATTCTTTTTAATGAATTCCAGTGATGTCTTGCACATTGCTATAATTTTATCAGACTACACTGAGACATTTTTGGTTTTCTCCTCGATAGGCTTACATGATGTTCAAGGGTGATCTTTAGGAAGGGTGATTTGGGAGGCCATCTGATCTAATGGGCTGGGCACTAGACTGGGACGGTAAAGACCCAGGTGCTAATCTCCATTCTGTGACCTTGGGCAAACCATTTCATCTTCCTGCATTTCTCTCCTACCTTTTATCTTTCTTTAACACTCTTAATTAAGCCAGAGTGCTACAGATAATACAGATAATAACCAATTCTTCCCTTTCATGAATTAGACATGCTCATCTTAAAATGCCACAGAGGTTGGACTGTGGTGAATGTGTGCAATTACTTTTAGTAAAGACAGTGGTTGTTGCACACAACCTCCCTGGATTCGAATGAGCATCTGGATTAATTATATCCTGTCTTGGGTAATCCTCTGGAGAATGAAAATAATGAAGGGTAAATACCTTTTATTAATACAATTATGGAGTGTTATATGAAAAAAGCTGAATGCATCATACATTTCAGTAACTACTTAATGGAACAGGAGGACACAGCTAAAACACCCTGTCCTCAGACACGCTTCCTATTGGATTTCAGCTGATGGGCCTTTTTATAGGGAGGCAGAGCCACCAAGCTTCCCACACCACTAGCAGCATATCACCAAACCCTGCAGGTTTTGATGTGGAGACGTGATCAGGTAGCAGTCGGTGGGCCCTGTGATACTGAGAATGTGCAGCGAGGCACTTGAGATGCATGCCAAGAGAGGTCATCCATCACCTGCCACGATGCTTCAGATGGGGGGAGGACTGGGGTCTGTGGTCATCCCAGAGGACCATGAAGTCTCTGTGAACAGCCATGGCAGGCTCCATATTTCAGGGGGACGGAGACAACTGCCAGGCTGCTGAGCCATGATTCAGTGGCTGAGGATGTGTCTGTAAAAGTCACTCAGCCATGATTAGGAAAGTAAAACTTTCAGCAGAAAATAATATCCCAGTTAAGCACTCTTAGTGCCTAAAGTAAACAGTAACATCTTTGTATTGAAAAAAAATCAGTGGAAGAAATCTAACCTGTGAAAGCCATCTGGATGCACGCAGTGGAAAATGGATCACGACAGTCTGAGTGCAAAAGGATGTGATGAAAGGTATATTTTGCATTCAAACAGGTAAGGTAGATGAAATGTAAAAAATCCAGAGCCCTTTTAATGCAGTGCCAGTGTGTTTAGTTGAAGATCACAGCACCTGGGCATTCAAGCACTCTTGAGCCCCCCAGCAATGTTAATGCAGTCTCCTTGCTAAGCCACATCACCAATGGTCAGCGTGGTCTTTCCGTAATGCCAGCTCTCAGACAGAAAACGTACAATGCATGATTATTACTTGAGAATAGCTGTAGCAGCCTCTTAAGGAGCCACTTATGTAGGACATTATTATCCAGGAAAGAACTGAAAAAAAGAGGCAGTGTCTGTGTAAAAGACTCTGGAGCAGAGAGGCAGTTCTGCCCCCTGTCTTGAGTGTGGTGCTGTTCTGCTCTTTTCATTCACTGAGTATGATTCGCTGCATACAGTTCACTAGGAATACGTATGGTTTACAATATTTTAAGGAATGGCTAGAATTTCACCCTCAGAGGAATCTTTAGAACATAATAAGTTTTTCAGATTACAAAATGAGCTCTGTCTGCTTTTCATTCTTCTGGTAGAAAGAGAGAAAAATTAATGTATTTCACAAATTGGAGGGGGGTGTCTCTCTTTTCTCTCTCTCAGCTCATGTATTGCTAAAGCTTAAAGCCCTGCAAGGTGAGAAATACACACTTAGCATCTAAAAGCTATTAGAACAAGAGGATTGGACTAGACAAGCTCCAGAAGTGCTGTCAAACCTCAGCTATCCCATGATCCTGTGAAGAAGTGCACAGTCTTGTTGCCAAATAGGTCCTACAGCTTTGCTAACCAAATGCCACTATTCCCATGTCAGTGAAGCACATCAGAACCTAGTCCGGTTATCTCTGGGGGAAAATATGGTGCATATCTACCACAGAACCTGTTGTTCTGTTCTTTGCTTATTTCTTGGCTTCTTGTTGTCTGAGTAACAATTAAGGGAAATGGAATTAGCTTCAAGCCAGAATTGGCTTAAATACTTTATAAGGGAATAAAAACAGACCTTCAAAGTCACGCTGACATGTCTACATCCTGCCATTGCAATGCACGTCAATATTTTACACCCTGAGTACTGGATGTAGCAATGGGACAGCTGGCTTTTATTTTTTTAAGAAGCATGTGTCCACCCCATCTCTGCGCTGTTATAAACCCTCCATATCCATGTAATTTTTATTTTCTGCTCAGTTAAGTAAAACATAGTCCCCAGCAAAATATTCGGAGTGTTTGGACTGATAACTCCTTACAGAGGCAATCACAGCCTTCTGAAGATGGGGGAGGAGGGGCGCCCCTGCACGTGCTTCATCCCCTTCTGCTGTAGACAGGTCTGCCTAGTGCTAGTCCTCAATCGTCTGCTTTCCGGCCCACAGCTAGGCATCCAGACCCTCCCAGTTATCCCTCCTGGTCTCTGTAGCCTTCCAATGCAAAATTTCCAGGTATCTCACTCTCTAAATGCCTGAGGCTGACACGACCCTCAGGGGCAAGTCATTTCCCTGCCGGGAGGGTAATGCATGTTCACACAGTATCATTTTCTTCCTTAGCCTGTGCTGCTATGCTCGTCAAACACACACGCACGCGCATGCACATGAAGCTTTTAAAAGCAAAGTCAAGAATGAACCCAGCATTCACATCAAAGAATATAAAATATCCTAGGTTTAAAAAGCTATCAAAATCAGCATTAAACTGAACTGAATATGCATCAGGGAACAGCTAAGGTACCCAAATAATCCTAATTCTTATCCTGCGGAGAGACCAACCATCTCCCATCTCTGATTTTGTGGGCAGACTGCTGAAAATACACACCACAAAACACTAGGTCTGTTTTTGTTTACATATATGTATACGCACATATATATGTCTAGTCTACAGTATTAAATGTAGTGCTTCGTCGTCATGCCAACCTTTGTATTTTTCATGTAAGTACTGTAATTTTATGATCTGGGCCTATGAGATCGGTATATAGGAGAGCAGAGCTGGCGATGAGTCTAATGGCACTGGGTAATTCCAAGGAACAGGCCAAGTGCTTGGCAGACTGCAGAAGCAGACAACAAGGAGGAGAAAGTAGTACCTGCCTCCTGAGGGACTGGTGAGGCTTTAAGCCGCTGTCTGGTCTCATGAAGAATAAATGCCAAGGGTCCATGCTCCCTCATAATGTTTCTGAATTCTCCAGCATCCTCCACCTTTTTGATCAGACCAACCAGAGCACTGCAAACCGCACATACAGCTCCAATGAAGCTGTGTCTGAAACATTTTTCAGAGTTGAGGCAGCAGAGAAAAGATCCAGAATGACAGAAGAGGTAAAGAAAAGGAATCTGAAGGGTAAGGATGAGGTAACAGCATATTGGAGACTCAGCTTCAAACCCTTGTCCTCCATGTGAGTGGTGACATGTCTGTAATCACCTGCACCTGTGCCTGACCGCCATGCCCGAGGCCAAGCACACACCCCATCTTCATTGCTAACCTCCACAAAGACTTTTTGGCCTTGTCCTTTTTTGAGGAAGCCCTGCTGCACTGGTGCTGCAGAGTGTAAGAAGGCTGTGCCCAGAGGGCTGGCTCTTTGGACCACTGTGCTGCAAAGGCCTTCTAGTGTACGTAGAAGGTCTGACACCAGACACACCTCACCGCCTGTGCAAACTCACATAGCTGATGTGGAAGCACACAGAGAAACTTTACAGCAAAGGCACAAGAAGAGTGGACTCATTGCATGTCCCAGGGAAGATTGCTCTGTGCATTGCAGGAGTGCCTGGGGGCCTCCACCACTTGTAAGAAAGCCCTGTGCAGGTATGCACCTGGCAACTGCATGGACAGGCTCTGGACTCTCCAGAGATCATTTCTTACCCAGGTTTGCCCTGCTGAAGAAAGACCAAAACCTCCCTTTCCTCTTCTCTAGATCATCACGAACTGCACTCACTCTAGCTCACCCCACCTCCAAATCCAACTCCTAGAGTAGATGAAGCCTTCACGAACATTTATGCTGGGCCGCATATGCCATGAAAGCCCCTGCATGCTCACGTTGCTCACCCAGGCTTCCATCATCTGGGACTCTAGGCTCACAAATGTTTTGTCTGCCAAGAAACATGAAAAGGCTTTTCTGACAACACGCACCCTATGGGAAGTGCTGGGGCATCAGAGAGGGCCTGGCCTGAGGCTTGGCTGTAGCTTGGTGTTCCCAAGAGCCTGCAACCACCCTTTCAGGTGCAGGAGATCAATGCTCCTGCCATCTCATGGGGAAATTCACAGTCCACAGTGAACAACAAATGGACCAAGCCTTGTTCACGTTGCTGTCTGCTGCCCCTAGCTCACATCTATGTCTCTCTGCAGCATTGCTGTAGAACTCCCAGACAGCTGCTCCCACAGCTTAACACCAGAGACTGGTCAGCAGCAAAGCACAACGCCCTCACAAAACTCATACAGGGCAAATGTCACCTTGCAACAGACCCCTATCTCAGCAGGGAAGCTTGGACATGTGTGTCACAGCCCTCACTGAGTGTCCTGAGACTATTTTCCTTCTGACTATCAGTTTCTGTGACAACCTGGACAGGGTTCAAAGAGCTGTCAGTGGGTGTGC
This sequence comes from Ibycter americanus, assembly GCA_035590275.1. NCBI lineage: Eukaryota > Metazoa > Chordata > Aves > Falconiformes > Falconidae > Ibycter > Ibycter americanus. The sequence continues at coordinate 92,004,973 of JAVJGI010000014.1, forward strand.
ACCCTGCTACAAACTGACAGGAACAATGTTTCTCAACAACAATCCACTTGGCCACTTGGGTTAGCTACTTCTGTGAAACACCGTTACACAGGACGTGGTTAAGAGGAGTCACAGGTTCTTCCTGGATTTCACTGCGCTGCTCAGCCTCTGCTGCAGTGACCTTCCAAGCAGCTCCTCAGAGGTTCCCTCTGGCAGATGACACGCTTGCTTGGCCTCTTGGTGAATGGGAGGCTACTGTGACTGTCAGCAATGCCATTATCACTGAAAATTTTGTTAAGTGGCACCTTCAGGCAAATGCAACAGAATAACTGTCTTCTACACTCAGAACAGATACTTCTGCTTCTCAAAAACTACATGTGATGCTCAAACAAGAGAGCCTGAAACATACCTCACGGCCAGAGCACCTGTGCTGAACTGATATTTTGGAGTCACTGGGAAGTAGTGAGTAACACCACAGTTAGTATGCTGATTAAGATAGCACCCTCATCTTCAAAATAACTGTAAGCTCTAGGCTGATGCTGTTCCAGACACACAAAGCCAGTCAAATGTCAGCTGTCCTCAGCAAAACATGAAACCCACTCACTCTTCTGCTATGCTCAGCACATTGCCGTATACCTGCCATGAATTTTCCATACCCAAACTAGTCAAGTAAAATCCATGCCAGCTTCAAAGCCACTTCAAAGCCACTCTGCGACTTGCATTCAATCTGTTTGTCATCACGTTGTCCCCTGTTGCATGGCAAGCCACTCATGGACGTGGTGGTACATTCAGGATATGTCTGGCGAGAGAGGAACTGTGTCAGTAGAAACAGAGAAATATGCAATGTTGAACCTCTTGTTTGTCCCCCAGATTTCATATCTCTGTATCATTCCTCCAAGGCTGGCCCTGGGAATAGATGAATGCATTCGTTGCAAGGACCCTTGCATTGAACCTGAACCCGGCTGATCTCTGTGGCACTGGGCTGTAAAGACAGGCTGATGAACAAAAAAGGTGTCAGTGAAGTTAGGCCTCTGTCAGTAGGAGCAAAGAAATATGCAGTGTCAAGCCTCTTGTTTGTACCCTGGATTTCAGTCCACTCTGCATCATATCACTTTTGCTGAGCAGACTCTGGACCACCTGAGGGCAACACTGGCAGCCCCCATGGAGGAAAAGAGCCAAAAAGAGCCACCTAAATATGTGGCCAAATGCAGACGTTGACACCTATCATCAGTAAATCATTTCCATCCAGACCACAGAGGCCTGAAGGCACCAACACAGCAAATGTGGAAGCCGCTCTCTTGCTCAGTGAAATTCATGTCTGCTGGAAAAGAAGGCCTCAGCAGTCAGCATAAATTGCAGCAGCCCACACGGCCTGCATCAGCTTACACCAGGGAATAAAACGAGAGCATCTTGGCGTAAATCTTCCCCAAGATACGCTCCATTGCTTTTCACTTGCCAACAAGAACAAGGACATAGCCATTTTGTTATCTGTCATTATCTGTTTTCATGTTCTCACAAACAAATGGGTAATATTCCCCCAGCAGGTAGCACTCTCCAAGGGTGGCCCCCGGGAATAGCTGAATGCATTCATTGCAGGAACCTTTGCATTGAAACTGAACCCAGCTGATCTCTGCGGCGCTGGGCTGTAAAGACAGGCTAACGAACACAAAAGGGGTCACTGAAGTTATGCCAAACATACGCTGTGTAATTGATTTCCAGATTTGGTTCGCTATCTGTATTACAAAAGAACAAAGGAGGAGAAAGACTTAAAATATGATGCAAGACATAAATATTTCTCAATGGGATGTTTTTAAAAGTTTTCTGTAAGGCATCATCTGCTCTTTAAGCCTTGACTGTTATTCCATTTTCAGAATTTATAGCACAAATAATAACCACATTTTGTTTCTTTTAGGAGTATCTATGCAGGTCCTCAAATAGTTGGCTATCAATCTGAGGAATGAACATCTTAGAGATGGCTCCCCCAACCAAGGCCTCAAGAGATAAGAGCATAATAACACTACGCATTATCCCTAAGCATTCCTGAAAGCCACAATCCTCCCGCAGACCCAGTTACTTCCCAGCATAGGCTTAGTTTCTTGGTAGCTGGCAAAGTTCGCTTCAGCAACTCGCTCAGCATTTCCTGCCGTCCCTTTCCCACTTTCTCAAGAAGACTGGGATGGAACAAAATAGCTTTTGAGGCCAGAGTCGATTGCCATCCCCAGATGCTTTACATTCAACATGCCATCTGTGTTTTGTTTTCTTGTTAAGAGGGTTTTGTAACAGTTTTTATTATCTACTGTAACTAGAAACAACAGCAGGAAATCATGTAGTGCAAGGCAAGTATAGCGAGTGATTTGGCTTCACAAACACTGGCCATCAATCCTCCACTTGAAACCTCTCCATTGCGAGTCTTTTCCATCCTCGCTTGCACATGCATATGTGTGAGAGAGAGGGTGCAAGTGCAGAGGAAAAGCACGCATTTGGCAGAAAGGTAGGAGATGGGTAAGAAGACCCAAAAAACCCCTAAGGCATAGCAGGGTTTAGTGTTGTTGTAAACAGACATCATTTGCAGATGGCATGCAAACTAATTAGTTCATTGCTCATTTTTCTGAGGGGGGACACAAACTTTTCTGCATCTTTGGTCAGCCCAAGAGATTATCTGACTGTCCAATTTACTTGGTTGTGTGGTCTCAGCAATTTGATTAACAGCTTCATTGATTAATAGTGATTAGTTTAACCAATGGAGTTAACCTCAGAATTAATGTGTGGTCAGTAATCTAAGTGACTTGTAAAAAAAATCATCCTGATTGCTGTCTTGCAGCCCATTGTCTGTTAAATCTTTCTTTCATTTGTAACCTTCTGCTTTCTCTACAAACCCACCATCTCACACAAACCAGAGTTTCAGAGTTTGTACTCCTCTGTATACCCTAAGTGGAGGAAAAAGGGGGAAGCAACATGGATTATGATATCCTAGTATAGGGTTATTGTAAAATTGCACTCGCTGCATTCCAGGGAATAGGAAATTTCATTTTCAAGGGCTCCCTGGGGGGTTGAGATAAACTACAAAAGTCACAACTTGTCATAATTAAACACTCATGCCCATTACACACAAAGGAAATTATGCACATTTATCTAGGTCATTGAAACATTCATATGGCAATACTATACATGAATGTCCATTAATATCCTGTAAGAATTTAGTGAAAGTGTTCTCCCAGAAGCGATGCAAGGCTGTCTCGGATGAAGGTGCTGTAATAGCATGGAGGAGAGAGTGGGGGAGGGATGGGAACAGTTAATATATTTCCAGCAGGAATGCAAAAGTGCTTAGATGGCTATGCCCACCATTCCTTCTCTGCCAAGTAAAGCATAAATATGTTAATTGGATAAGCTTTTCATATCATTGTTCTATATGGTTGTCGACCAACAGCAATGGGAGTGGTTAAAAACTGATAAACAGCAAGTGTTGTGCCATTTGGAAGTCAGCTTGGTTTGTCTAATGAAATTTGGTTTATTGGAAGTTGGTAGCTCTGAAAATATCTCCTACCTCTTCCCACAGATTTGTATTTTGAATATCTACTTGCTGTGGGAATGCGTGTAGGGGCTGACAAATAAGAAAATATTTTCCTATACACACCATTGTAGTCATCCATATTCCTTTTATTTTTGTCATCTCCTCAATGGTAAACTGTAGCAATCTTGCCTTCCCCCCAGCACTTTCCAAAAGTCAAAAATACATTTTTCCCCATTAAGAAAACAGCAAAGATTGTTAGAAACAGCCCTGATGAATTTGGCACTAGCATCTCCTGGGGAATTAATGGCCAGGTGTCACTAATGGCTCTCTGCTTTGCGTCAACACTCCAAGTCACTCCTAATCCCCAGGATGGGCTCTGCTCCTTATTGCTTAATTAGAACACAAACAGCTCTATGAAAATAACACTGATGGTCTGACTTAAACCCACAAAAGAAGATAAAATATAGGAGTTAAGGGTTAAAAGAAAAAAAAAATCCCAGGAGGACTAACATACAGCCATCTGTGTAAGTAGGTTTTGGTTTACAGCAAACACTCTTAATAGAAATGTCTGAAAATATATTTTTTCAGAATCTGATCTGTAGATGTTTTGCAGCTAAAAGACCTGCATTCAGTTGCTTTTATTCCTAGATTATGTTTTATGCTATTTGGATCACTGCCAAGTATGTGACAACCCTTGTGTGGGAAAGTGGCATGAATTTTAAGAATGAATGAGTAGTCCTCCAAGTGTTTGTGCCAGAAGCACCTCATTCACTAGTGGTGTTTGGTTTTTTCTTATACAAGACGTTTTATTCATCCAAGCAGAAAAAAAATTAATCTTACCATATGACCCATGAAATTTGTGCAACACAAAGAGTCATCAGGTAGAAGCCACCACAATTTTGATATTGTATCAAAATATTGAGTAAAACTCTCATCCAATAAACATGTTCACAGGAAATCAGTAGAAGGTCATGACCATTTTTTAATCCAAAAGGAAGAGAGTTTGTGATAGCGTTTGAAGCGATTCTACTTTCTTTTGCTTTCAAAATGCTTTCAAGCTCTGACATGTACAATAGTTTGCCATTTGAAGAAGTGTCCCATCCTCAACTCTACAGGTAGAAAGGTCTGCCTAAAGAGAGGGGCTCCTAGAAAGCCAAATCAAGTTAGCCATGTATGTTTACTCTTCTAGATTAAAAAACTTTATTGTTGGAATGATCCAAGGGTCATGTTTGTGAATATCTATGATTTTTTCTGTATGGACAAAGCAATCCAAATTAAGCCCAGCGCTCTGTTTAAAATACAGGGCTTGCAATGTGTACATGTGACTGTAGGAGAAATTTCCAGACCTGTACTAGTAAGACCCATATCTGGATGTAGATTCAAACACATGATTTTGCTTAAGACACTTTGTTCCAGCTGCCAAAGAAAGAATTTTTATTCTTTAGCTATTTGTGAATCTGGATATACACCAAATATAGTCCTACAGTAAGTAGGAACATGACCTTTGGACTTTTACAGAAAACCAATGCTAAAATGCAATTCAAATTATTGTTTTACAATGCATTAAAACAACCTTTCTCTCCCAAATTAGCAGATAACTGGAGACTAAGTCACATTTCCTTCAAGAGGATGTGAAAATAAATATTATTTTATAGGTTTTCACTGGTGTTTATCACTTGGGGGGGAAAAAAAAAAAAAAAAGAGATGCAGCCATCAGTATTTTGAATGCGTTTGGAAGTTGTGCCATACCTATTAGCAGTGTTATTATCCCTGTCGGCAGTGCTGCTGTGCTTCTGCTAAGCTGTCTCAGAAGGCTCACATACATACAATGCATCCTGTTACCTCTAAAAAAGAATCACTTAAGCTGACTTCTGTTAATCCCCCTGGCCACACAGAGTGGGCTCAGTCAGGCCGGGGAGCAGAGCCAATTTATAATGTGAGCTATAGTCCCTCTGGCAAGGTAGAAGTTCAGCTTCACATTTGGAAAGTGAGAGAGGAGGAGAGAAATTTGGAAGGTTTTTGCAGCTATCCTGGTAACGAAATCTGTACAAGCTCCACACCACCAATGACAGTAGTATAACAGAACATCTACTGAGCAACATTAGTTACTTGGCTTTTTCTGTCTGTGTGTGCAGCAAACTGGAAGTACAAGTTTTATCAGTTCATATGTGTTAAAGACTAACAACTTTGTACATGCAGATTCAGAACTTTTGAGAGATGTGTTGCTTCATTTCTTTCAGTCACTTCTAGTTTTAGCCTTTTTTAAGCCTGAGATACACATTTCAAATTTTGTGAAATACACCACAGGCTTGCACTATACATTATTTCCCTAGGGTTTCCCTAGGGTAGAAGTGTTGCTTTTAACAAGATACCTATCCAAACAAGGCTGTGTGCATTTATCAGTCAAGTGTTCAATTAATTGGAAACTCTTAACAGCCATGTAGGACCTGAAGCTTTTGTCTAGCTTAGCCTGTTTGGCTACATTTCATATGTTGGCAAATAATTACTCTTTTGCACAAGTGGTACTGTGTGAGGGGAATTTCTCCAAGTGAGGGAAAAAATTAGTGCCCTCATTTTATGCACTGTATTGTCACCATTTGATAAGCATGATGCATTAGGTGTTGATCCTGCAGTATGCTTCCACAGCAAAATGAAGTTATGGATGTAGCATGGCTGGGCACATCTATGCCTCATTGAATCTACTTAGCCTGGGTAACAGGAGCAAAAGGATGACACAGGGGAATCAGAACAGCTCAGCAACACAATTGCCTTCCCAAGACTCATGAGCGAGGCCTGAAGACTGTTCCACTGCGTCTTTGCTGCTCTTGTACGCCTTTATAAGCACACCTTCATCTTGTTATGGAGACAAACCCCTAGAAAGAGAGAGAAGGCATGATTTGTTTCTCTTCTAAGAGATTAGGCAATGCCACCTCCTTCTTCTTTGCCTTTCTTTTAAATCGATATATGGATGGATGGGATTCCCTGGAGGAAAAGTGACAGAAGCAGGTCTTCAGGAAGGCAGGCATCAAAACAGGTCAGTAGTAAGTGCATGGTAGCTTCCCACAGGAAAGCTGCACCACACTCCAAGGGCCATGGGCAGAAACAGTGCAGGGTTGACACCCAGGCAGCTGAGTTGGGACATGCCTGCAGGGTGGAGGCCACGAGTGGGCAACATAACTCAGAAATATAACATGTGGGAAAGGGCAGGGCTGTGCAGTGCTGCAAAAGTGAGTATAAGGCAACTCCAGCTGAGAGGAATCAAGAGACAGTGGCAAGGGCTGAGGCAACAAGCAAAGAGGACAAGCTTTGCTGCAGCATGTTTCCCAGGCTGCAAGGTGCAGTGCCTGAGCTGCAAGGCAGTTGGCGCTGGGACTGGGGTGGCCCTGGGATGAGCCAGCAGCTCCTGAGCATGGATCTGCAGGTTACCAAAGAGGTGGCTCCCATCCCAGTAGGTGCCTTTTCTCCAGTAGGGTTCCCTGAGACTTAGCATGCAGCTATAACACGTACACTTATATGCTTTAATACATCATCATTTAAGTTATATCTGCATAAAATGAGTGTTCAAAATGCTGAGGGGCTGTGTAAGCGGCTGTGTGAGCAGACCTAAACACTCCATGAAATACCAACAAAATAGCTGTAAATCTCAAGCTTAAAATGCCCTGCTCAATATGAGCACAATATTTAATCTTACTTTTTCTTCAGGACACACATCATTAACTGCTAATCAACTCAAGCTTCAGAAATCCCTGAGCAGTCTTCTCAGTTTTCAAAAATGCAGTCAAGAAACAAAGTACTTTTTATCCCACCCTCAGCAACGGTAACGGGTCCCAGAGGTGTCCAGGTGCAGACAACATCACTGCACTGCACACCAAACCATGCTGCGCTGGATATGCTTTGCCAGTGTTTTATAGGACTTGCACAAAACCCTCCAGGTTGACAAACATAACTGCTCTGTGGCACATGGCATTACACACACCTTGGCTGTCAATTAGGCAGGGCCTGGGAAGCTGAGCCAAGAAGCCAGCGGAGCTTGCCTGCTCCCATGAAGTCTGGGCAGGCGGATGCAGGCTTGGTGGGGGCAGCGCGCCACGCAGCTGCTCTGGCTGGGTGGGAGGCAGAGGAGGGCTCACTTTGCCAAGCAAGCTGAGCTGTGGCACCAGGCACAGAGCAAATCCCTGTTGCTGGAAGTTTTTATTTCCCTGCTGGAATCCGACTTGGGAATGGTTGCCCTTTGTGCACAGGGGCTGAGCTCATGCACACCCACTGCAGTGCCCTTATTTGTAAGGGAGGGGTTGCTGTTTAATTAGCCCGGCGGGATGTGCTGTGCATTTCCACAGAGTGAGAGAATGCTGCTTTGTTAAAAAGTATGCTTGCAGGTGCTAACAGGAGTAATTGGTGGATTCCCCCCAGCATAACGTTTCTGCTGGAGAATTTCTGCCCTGGATCCTGGAGCCTCTCACATCCCTGAATAAGTGCACTGTACATGCCCTTGCAGCCTTGATTCTGCAGGTTCTTGCTCCAGAGTCTTTTCCCCATCTCTCTGATTTCTTGGGGATATTTATACAGCATGAACACAGTCCAGAAAGCAGGCTGCCTTCATTTGAGTTCATATTGTATGTCAAAGACTTTGGCCACTTCCTTCCTCTTCATCTTCCTCCTCCTGCCTTTTCTTCCCCGCCTTTTCATTCCACAGCTGTTATTGCAGGAGATTGCTGATAAAGACACAGGCTCAGGAGTCCAAATACAGCAGAGTCTACTCCACCAGGTGCAAGGAGCCCCAGACTGTCGGCGTGGGAGATAGATAGGCACAAGATCAGATATGCAGGAGGGGCACATACAAGGGCACTTGTGCTGGACTCCTCCAGCTCCAGAATCAAGCTTGGAGGAATTGCCTTCCCACTGCCCCCGTGTTAATAAATCCTGCCTAGTGGGCTCAGCTGCCTGCGCAGCATGTGAGTCTGAGCTCGCAAATCTATGCTTCACCATATGGATGGACTAGCTCAAGTCTCCATGACCTCAGACATCTCTGTACCAGGCTAATGCTTGGAGTAGATATGCCTCCCCACACTCTGCCTGCCATTCTGCTCTTGGAGGGATCTCCCATGCTCAGGCTCCCACCTGGTATATCCTCTCTCCAAATCCAAAATGAACGTGACAGTGCACTGCTAAGGGCACCTGCTCTGCCAGCAGCCCCTGGCCTCCAGGCCAAGCATGATGCAGCATGTTCTGCCCACACTGCTCCAGGGTGGCTCTGTCTGCAGCAAAACGGCTGAGTCCACACTATGCGACACACCAGCCTGTTCATCATTATTACTGGCATCGCTGGGGAGGTGGAGGGCAGTCTGAAGTGCACAATTCAATGAGAGAGTTGCGTTGCAGCCCTCCAGAACAGTTGCTTTGTAGCCTGGATCCAAAGGGATGTGAGGACTGGGGATGTGGATGTGGCCTGAGGGAAGGTGTAAGGTGCCAGGCCTGCTGGGACAGCCCTGGAGGACTGTGCAGCAGGACCGGATCTGTTACAGTCTGGTCCACACAGCCTGGATGGCACTACCCTGGCGTGTTACCCAAGTTTTGTCACAGAAAGTTTGGGGCTGATTCACTCCAAATGAGTGTCAGGCAACAAACTAGCAGGAAGGAACCCCATGATGTCCTGGGCACCTGGCTGTGGGCTCAGACAAAGAAACCAGGCTACTGAGTCAGCCATTTCTGCACCAAATTCTTCCCTCGTAATGGCTTCTGTGTTGCTCATTGTGGAGAGGGGAGCAGGTTTTGAGGTAAATTGGACCCAAAAAATTAATGACCTGGATGATTAGTACCAGGTACTTGAATTGAACCCTCATCTGAAGAAGGAGCTAGTGGAGGACTCTGGAGAGCTGTGCTAGTTCTGCTGGAGAGAGCTAACTAGTGTGTATCTTATTTCTGTGTTGGTCCATGTCTCCCAGCTGCAGGCTAGAGGACATTACCATAGCTGCCTTTTATTTTTCTGTTCTGGAGGGACCTTTTAATGAGAAGGCTTTGCCTCACAGACATCCCCTCCTCTGAGTCAGTCTGGTGTAAGAGAAATAAGGATATGGCCCAGAGGGACTAATCATATAAATAAGATTTTAGGATCTGACTCAAGTAATAAAGGAAAGACTAGCAATTTTGTATTATGAAACCCCAGCTGCATGAACTCTCAACTTCAGCCTAGTGCCTCTGCCAGCTTCCAGCTGGCTATCAGAAATCATTTCCACTTCAGTGAGACCAATGCTGAAACATCCCCTTAATCCTTTTCCAAACTGTGCCCACACATTCTAGCTGTATTTATTTTTACTACAATTCAAGCAGAAAAGGTGGCCTGACGTCACTCTAGGAAAAGCACAGCGTTTGTGTGAACACTCAGCCTGACATCCACCCGTCTTCCCACCCTGCAAGGCTCAGGGCTCTGCCACAGCCCCGTCCTCGCAGCCCTGACCCGCTCAGGCATGCTGCACGGGGGCAGGCAGCCCAAAAGCCAGAACAAAAAATGAAAACCGAGTGGAAAAAAAAACCACCCCTCAACATATTTCACAGGTTTTTACCAGCCATCTTGCCAAGTTTTGTGAGATACAGGTATAGCTGGGCCTCCTCACTTTTTGAGTGTGTTGCAGCTCTTTCCCCAGGGGAAGATGGCGGGTGGCCAGGGGGTGGGTTTTACTGACCTGTGTTGCCCCACGTTCCCCGGCTGGCCCACACTTTCCAGAGTGGGGGAACAAAATTCTCCGCCGCCCCTGTCCTGTGAGCCCTGATCAGTGACATTTCAGCTTTCCAGCTGAGTGTGGCTTGAAGCAAGGAAGGTGGCAGAGGCTGTGTGCAAGAGCACCCTGCCGTGGCTCCGTACCCCAGGGCAAGTGCCGCTGGAAACAGCTTTTGGTAGAAAGTTCTGGGTGACAGCAGCTGCAGGTGAGCTGCTCCAGAGGTGGCTGTATTTCAGTGTGTGAGGAGACCATACTTATGTAGGGGTGTGGGGAGAGAAGCTTTGGGGAAACCCTTCAGGATGGGTGGCAGGGCAGCTCCCATGGCCACTGAGGGCAGCCGCCACTGCAGCGGAGCCCACAGGCCGGTGTGGGCAGGAGGCCTGTGTGCACAGGCCAGGGGACGCTGGCACCACTGTTGCTCCTGTCATTATTAATAATAATTTCATGTGGCCTTCAGTGATCTGGGGAAGGCACTGCTATTAGTGGGACGTAGGGAGATGCTGGTGGCTGGGAAGCACGGGGAGGCTGGCCCCACAGGCTCCCTTGCATGGCAGCTGGTGAGACAGGGAGGCCTGTGAGGGGGTGGCTGCCGCAGGAACCTGCTGCTGGCTTTATTTTTAAACAAAAAAACAATGCCTAAATTCTGACGGGTGTGCCAGTGCTGCAGGGGAAGGTCGGGGAGCCACCACAGCTCCTGCTCGAGGAGGGGAACTGCTGGGTTAGGTGGGTGTGAGTCAGACCCACCCCCACTCTGCAGCGAGGGCCGGGGTCATTCAGCGGGGCAGGGGTCCAGCCCTAGGTCAGCTTGGTGAGCCCCCACAGCTGCTGCAGAGGCCCACTGGCCCAGCCTGTTGGTGGGCCGAGGCTGTCCAGATCGAGGTATGGCGTGTCGGGCACCTGCGGCTTGTCGAGGCACTCTGGGCATGCGGCTCTCTGCAAGCCCAGCTCATTTCAGTCCCTAGGAACTGAGGCACCCGAAATCATTAGTCACTTTTGAGACGTTTGGCCATCATGCATGGTCACAAAGCAGTGTCAACATATCCTCAAGCGCCAGCCTTTTCCTTCCCTAAAATCTAGGTCATAAACAGTAGGAGTTTTCAGCTTGTTTTAGTTGGCCCACATTTTCCTTCTTTTTCTTTCTTTTGTTCTTTTTAATTTCTTTCTTTCTCCCTCCCTCCCTCCCTCCCTCCCTCCTCCCTTCTGTCCATCCTTCCTTCCTTCCTTCCTTTTTCTTTCTTTCTTCCATCCTTTCTTTCTTCTTTGCTTTCTTCCCTTCCTCTCTTCCTCTCTTCCTCTCTCTTCCCCCACCCCTTTGTCAAAATAAGCAGGGTTCCCTTTAGGGGCTGTGCAGAACTGGACATCTATTTGCAAGCCAGAAGTGGGATACCATGGTGCAGTTGCCTGTGTAGAAGAATAAACGAATAAACCATGAACCCTCATATCATTGCTGAACTTCTTTCAACGTCTATAAAAAAATCCTTCAGGTAGATACTGCTTTTTAATGAACCAGTAACGCTCAACAACCTGAAAAGAATTCAGCCTCTTGTTTCTGACAAGCTATCACTGCTGCGCACAAAAGCCCAAACATTTGCTGCTCATGAACGCGTGGGGATGGCAGCACAGTGGCAATGGCTGCATGGCCGTGCCACCTGCAGGTCTTTCTGTACTGCTGCTCAGGTTGGCCTAACTTTGTAGTTGAGCTGCCAGCAAGCTCTCCTGCCAGCTGTAGCACAGCCTAGTCCCAAAGCTGTGCTGCCACTCGCCTTTGAGCACTGTGACAGCTTCCCCCAAGGTCTATCAAAGGTTCAACGGCATTTTAGGAATGGTATTGTTTCTGCTGACGGGAGCAACCAGCTATTTCCCAGCACTCAGAACAGGTTCTCCTTCACCACCCTCATTATCCATAACGCCATTAGCTACAAAGCAGTATCTCGCTAATAACCGGCTTTTGCTTATTACTATGAATTTATTCTTCTGTGCCATATGCCATTTATATTCCTCTTCCAAAAACGTGCTAGGGACTCCATTAGTGGCATCCTCTGTTTATTGGGATCACAGCAAGCAGATAGTGCTTGAAATGCTCCTATTCACATGGGCATATCACATTAGAATTCAGAATAAACTTCAAAACAGACAAAGAAACAACAGCAGAGGGGAAATAACACTCCCTTTGTGCTTTAATATTCACTTATTTATTGACAAATGCAAATTCATGCACAGTGAGCTGCCTCAAGGAGGCACAGCCACCAGACCAAGGGCACTAACACTAAACAGGAATTTCTCCCATGCTTATTTGCCTGTGACTAAACCCTACTAAAATGTTTAAAGAGCCATAACTGAAAGCAAAGCCATAATCATTGTGGTGCTCTAAGAGTCAATATCTACTGAGCAATAAGGAGCACAAAGACGTTAAAGTGATTCGATGCTGGAAAGTTAAAGGGTCAGTACTTTTTTGTAACTCGAAGAGAAAGCTTCAGCTCTGATGCTCAACAACCAGCAACAGAATAGTGAAACGCTGGAATGTTCTTCCTCCTGCGGAGGAGGGTAGGAGCCAGGCTGATTTACACCACAGTCCCCCCTTAAAAACAAAGAAACATATTAATTCCGCCGTGACAGTGTATGGACAGAGCTGTTGTCTGCCCTATTTTTCTCTGGCGGATCTCCAGGAGGAAATTGTTGTGGGGATCTTTGATGCTATCTGGCATCTATACACACTCATGCATATGAAGAAAGCAAAAGGAGTGCAACAATTAAGTGGGAACCAAAACAGGACGAGTCCTGAATACACCAGGTGGGAGACTAGGAGTAGGATTTGGGTGGCAGGCTAAAGTAGTTTATGCACTCATTTTTAAGACATATGCTCCCAAGCAGACAGACATACACACACGTTTATAAAAAAGGTACACTGGAAGAACTTTAACTATAAGCTAATGAAGGTTAGGAGAATATGCCACTCACACACATACCCCAAGTGAGAGTCTCCTGTACTCTTAAGCCCTGATAAGGTAGACACCTACTTCTTGAACCTGTCTCATGCTTAGCACCTATGTCCCCATACTTGGCACACCCATTTAGACACCACACTTCCTTTGCAAACTTCTGTTCACCCAGAGGCAACTATTGTCTTCTGATGGGCAAGTGAAGGAGCCAGATAGCCTTTGGGCTTCTCCCAACTCTTTCTGCACTGCTCACAGTTCATAGCCAAGGTCTGCCTTAAGCCCTGGTAGAGCTCCACTGCCCAGCCTGCAGCTGGCTGGTCACTGAGTAAGCTTTGGCTACAGCAGAGCAACTTGACAGATGCTTAGCTGCTAACAGAGCCAGAGCAGCCATTTCAGTAGCTAAGTAGGCATAGAGAAGTTTGGATTATGTCTCATTTCTTCCAAATGACTCGTCCACCATCCCCCTATTCCATTATTCCCAGAGACTGCAGAGCTGATGACTAAAGGCCAAAATCCTCCCAAGAAGTCCACCATCCTGAAAGAAAATCATTCTGCTCAGCAGCATGAGTGTAGTCAGAATGGGAATCAGAAGAGGGGCTCTGATTTTTTACTCATTATCAAGAGTATGGTAGAGGATTTGCAAGTGCATTTTGTGGCTGGGATGGTAAGGTCTGTGGAAGCCTTCCGTACACAACAGAATGGCAGATTACTTCTTGTGAATGAGTTCAGGGGGCTCAGCAGGGTCTAAAGATGAGATACTGTGTTATTTGTTCACACTTTCTATCACCCTGCACACACATATAGGAGTGCTAGTACCTAGCTTAATAAAAGAACTAAGTATCTAATCTGACCTAAGAGTCTTCATTCCCTTTCTAGACAGTGCACGGAAACAGACACCTCCAGAAGGTGACTCAGATCCCCTCACACAGGTATTCACCAAGGAGCTGCTTTCTCTCTTTCCACTAACAACAGAGGCTATTAAATATAAATAACCAGCCTAAGTGCCCAGCTTTCAGATGGCTGAAGTGGTCAGGCAAGGTGAATTCCACTCACAATATATACTACTTGTATTCATTTTCTTGCTTCGTATAAAAATGTGTATCTATTATAGTGGGGATATGTGAAAGCACGCACACACAGAGAGGAGAGGAATGGACTTATTGTGCAAAGCTAAGGGATCTCAAGCCTCCTTCCTTCACATTAGCGCTGGCCAAGGCACCCATCAGGCATTGAGAGGCTGTACAGTGGTGCAGACTTGGCCATGGAGACTGAGCTGTTTTCCTGGTCTGCCTGAAATTAGCCCAGGGCCTGCCACAGAGACTGCAGCATTCTTATTTTGAAATATTTTCTTTCTTCTTATGTCTTGGTTTTGCGATAAATCAAATTATTTGGCTGTTATCTCAATCCTTCAACATTAAAAAATTCATCTTAGCATTGGGCTTTTATGATCAATGGAAAGCTCTTAATCAGAGCTGCCAGCAGTGCTGCTTTTATTTAAGGCTCATGATGATTAATGAAAATGTATATGATCTCAGTTGTGCTAATTTTTGCTAGCTATGCCAAGTACTCCCAGCAGCGTGGGAGGGTGATCAGCTCTAGTCCACTTTATGCATCTCCCTGGACATGCTGACTGAGCTCCATGGGCAGGGATGTATTCCCAGCTCCACACCCAGCCAACATGTGAGTGCAAACACCCACTGAGGACCACGGGCTGTAGGGCTCCACGTGAATGCAGGATCTGACCCTGAGGGAACCCACATTACTGAGGGTAAGTCAATAAACAAAAAAAGGAAGACTAGCTGGCAACCAAAGCCCAGGATGGGTTTGCATATCTGGTGAACAGAGTGGGAGTAAAAAGGAGTAAAAAAATTTTTTAATTGGATTTATTCATATATTCCCATGGAGGCCAGTGAGAGACTAGAAATGTGGGACACCATGTCAATAATAATACACTAAAAATCATACCAGAAATCAAACAAAATCACAAGGCAAAAAGTTTTAGAAGTAGATGGCTGGGTAGTTACAAGGCATGAGCATGTCATGGAATCATTCAATGAAACTACCACATATGTTGACCTGAAGAACTGGCAGGTCTTGGAGGAAAAAGGCTTCTAAAGAGAGTAACACCAGGTCTGAAAGTGAGAGAGAAGACAGGCCTGTATAATAGACAACACTGAGAGCAATTTTGTTTGTGCCAAAGAAAATGCATTTATTTAGCTTATTCTGTTCACTGACTTCATAGAACAGTGAGAAAAAATTTCTCTAGTAATTCATCGGAGGATTTCTTCCATCAGGAAAGGTACTGATCCAGCATACGAGTGGAAACCTAAGTGGTATACATGAAGACCCCATCCCTTCTGAAAAAGAGAAATAATAGCCTAATGTGTATAAAGGATGCCTTGCAATACAGTTGTTAAAGAGACAGGAAAATCATTCACTTTTTTTAAAACAGCTGGGCCACTGACTCACTGTGTAGCCATGGGCAAGTCCTGGGACTTCACATCTCAATCACTCCAGCAATTCAACTGGATGAAAGCAGAATGGATGGCAGTATGCTCCAATATTCAATATGCTGCAGATGCTGCTGCTGAAAGAAGCATTCCTGGCTAAATAAGCTCACAATACAAATCCAAAAGAAACCAGGGATAGCTGGGGGCACCAGTGTGAACAGCAGCATTTGTGTTGTCTCTTGAAGAGTTTGTGGTAGATCTTAATGGCCATAAAGCTTATAGCTCAAAGTGTAATGGATTGGATTAGGTGAGATTTAAAATTGCTTCTATGCTCTTTTTCAGGAATTCTTTATAATAAATCCCACATATATCTATCTATATATCTATATCTAGATATATGTATAACAGTATGAAACTCTGATTAGTTCACTGTACATACAGCCCCAGAATGTTTTAATGTACACATAGCCAAACCTGCACATATGCTGCTGCCTAGAACGGTCTTGAAGCGGTTAATGAAGAGATTAACCTTATTTTCTTATACATGTATACATAAAAAATCATTAATTATTCCTACCACAAAATAATTCTGCAAGCTGGAATCATTAAAATAGCACGTGTGAGTGCTATTTTAGAGTAAGTCCCTCTTCGCAGAAAAATATCTGTTAAAGTAATAAATATTCTCTGCACTAAACTGAAGTGCACAGTAGACAGAAATATAGGTTAAAATCTTGTACAGCAATGTTGGCTTTGGGACCCAGTTCAGCACAGTGTTTAATTGTATGCAGGTACTTAGATCCTAATGCAGCAGAGCACTAATGCACATATTTAATTGCCACAATGAATAAAGACCTAAATAGGAATGGGATTACACATTTTTAGCATTCTTAGTAGTTCTTCACGTTCAGCAGATATTTAATGCTTAATGTTCTACTGGGCTGGATCTAGGTTAGATTTGTTAACAGAAAGATTTTAGATTTCTTCAGGAAATTTCAAGTGCCTTCCTAAGAAATGTCAAAGTTTTTTAGCTTTTGAAAACACTGTTTTAATCCTGGAAATCCTCTGGGCTATGGCTGGAGAGCAAACTGTTCCACTGATTTTTGATGACGCTTTTGAGGCCAGCCTGCATCATAGCACAGGGAATCACTGCCATCTGATCACCTCCTCAGTGATTTATCTGAATTAAGCATCCAGGAAGTACGTACCAACATCACAAACTGGCAACTTCTTCCAGGACCAACTTCCATGAACAACCTCAGTGAGCGAAGGAGCGCTAGAGGACTAACTACCCCTACTTATCTCAGAAGATTAGCTTTCAGCAGCCTGAGAAATACACATTCCTAAGGCAGCATTGCTGCCTTATTAGGCATAGGAATATAAGAATATAGGAATAATTAGCATTGCTATTGTGCTGTACATGTTCAGGAGGAAAACAGTAAGCAATGCTGGTGCAGTGATCAATAGAGCACACACATCATGATTTCCATGTACAGTTCTGGTCAGTCTTTTCCAAAAGGGGTATAGAGGAAATACAGAAGGTAGAGAGGAGGATGAAGTGGGCAATCAGAAGCATGGGGACTTCTTACACATGAAGAAGGACTAAAGAGACAAAAACTCTTCTGTTCCCCTACAGTGGTAACAGAGATAATGGAGGCTATTTATGCCTGAGGGCTATATAGCCACAGATGGCATGGGGAAGGTGGGCAGGGAGCAAATTTTGTTCTCTTACCACAAGAGCTTGGAGGCACCCCATGAAATAAACAGGCAGCAGATTGGAAAACCAACACAGAGAAGAAGCTGGTTTCGTACTGTGCATAATTGCAGCTGTGCAACTCATTGCCATAAATGGCTCAAAACAACTAAAAAAAGGATTAGAAACGTTCCCAGAGGAGAGTCTATCGGTAGTCTATTAAACTGAATCATACACACAACCTCCGGCTTTGGAAGTCTTGCAATAGCTGGCTGGCGGAGACTGGAAAGGTGTGCTAGGACAAGGGTGACACTGTACTAGCCTTTTTTTGCATACTTTTCCCAGACGTCTGCTTCTGGCCACTGTGGAAGATTGGTCTTGAACTAGATAAACCTTTGCGCTGATACAGTGTTTCAGGGAGAGAGTGGGAATTACGTTCCTATGCACCTCTTCTAGGCGAAAAGGGACACCACCTGCACTCCCCCATTGCAGGACCCTGTGTAGGTTGCCTCAAGAAATGGCAAGAGGTGGGGTTACTCCCCACGATCTTCTCTTCTTTAATAAAGCTAGTCCTAACAAAGTGCTGGTTCCTCAGGAAACAATTTCTCCCCACAGGGAAAAAAAACACTATTGTATGCTCTGTGGCTTCATTGTCTTGTCTTAAGATGGAGGAAAAAGGCAAGGCATGCCAGCTCATTGCCAGTTTGATGGAAAAACTGAGTTTACACAGTCCAAGAGCAACTAAATTAGCATGTTGCAGTCACTAACTGGTGACTTGGAGGACACTGGTATCACTGACAGAGGGTCCAAGTGTCAGCCCACAGGGGACACAACAGGTCTTCTGCATACCTTTGCACATGCAGTCAGGCCTCGGAAGGACATTATCATTGTAGGTGCTTTCTACCCTCCTCATTTTTCTCAGAAAAGCCGTCACCTGTCAGCGGGGTTTTTTTCCCAGCCTCTGAAACACAGGATTTTTGTGTGCATTGAGGAGCATTTTATTAAAGTTGCAGCAGTAATAGCAACCCAACGATTTGGGCTGGTGCTACTGAGAAACACAAATTTGAAATGGGAAACTATACTGTGAAATCAGGAGCTACCCTTGCCCAGGTAACATGTGCTAATTTTGGAGGGGGGAGATGTGGCTTCAAGTTATAAGTCAAGGGAAATTTGGGGGGCAAGGAGTGTGATGGTGGGAATGACTTACTAGTCCATTGATTTATTTGCAAAGTGCATAAACATCTGATCTGAAGTCACCATTCCAGCTTGGTTTCCTGCTTCTGCAACTGCTTCATTACCCCTCTCTCATTGAAAAGTATTTTGTGCTCTGCTGAACTGCTAAAGGACAGGACACGAGTCATCACAACTGAGCAGATTTTGCCTCTTCTTCCCATTGCTCAGCTTTGCTCCAAAGGAGTGTTATGTCAGGAGCTGTTGGTATTAAATCTGAACACATTTTGCTGACCGTTGCAGTGTGCATGGGTGGCTGAAGCAGGCTCATAGCTGCAAATTTCAAGAACAAGCTTAAAAGAAACCCTCCTTTGATCAGGAAAGGTGACTGCACGGTCTGCATCCAATTCAAGCACATTGCAGGTGATTTACTCAGGCAGCACTGAGGGGCCACATTTTCAAATGCATTGCACCTATGGTCAGGACGAGACTTTACTCAGGCAGCTCAGCTCCCACAGGGGACCCAAACAAGTAAGGCTCGTGCTTTTAGCAGTACAGGCTTTCACAGCAACTGAGCAGGAGCGGAGCCAGCTCCCCTGGCATTTTGCCCCATGGAAGCCCAAGCCAGGGCCAGAGAAAGTTTTCCCATTTGTCCAAAGGCCTGGGATCAGGTCTGATGGATATGCCTAGATATCTTGAATCTCTAGCCATGTCTGTGTAAGCTGTGTTGGTCAGAAACTTCTGTCCTTGACTAAACCATGTTTGCTGGCAGTGCAGAGTGAAACACATCTGTTGCTGGCCTGGTTACCGCCATGCTTCCTACCCCCACTGCTGGTGTCACCATCTCTTCCCTGAGACCAATACACATGTAGTCCTCCCTGTGCTGCCCTGAGAAAAAAACATTTAAATCCTCTGAAGACTGAATTAATAGCACAGAAGCTCAATGAAAAGCTAGCTGTTGTTCTTTGGCAATTACATTAACAGAGCTTGGTAACAGCAAAAGAACATGATGAAACATATTCTGATAAATTGCTCTGTTCCTATCTGTGAGGGTAAAAACAAACATTTTCATGCTGTGGGGCTTGTGCTCCTCGGGCTGTGGCATTCCCAGACAATGCCACTTGCAACAGGGAAGAAGGTCCTTAACTTTGCTGGCGGGCCTGGAGGGGAAGCTGTGTTTCAGGAAGAGTTACAGCAGGCATCCCAGCTTGAGGAATGCACGGTAAGGCTCTCAAGCTCACAACACTGCATTTAACACCCTGCATTCTTGCCCAGCTTCACCTTTCATTTTAACAGGAGATATTTTCTGTACAAATGACATGGCTGAAGAGAGGCGTAACAGAGGAGAGAATACTGTAATGGTCTTGTCCTCCTGGGCTAAAATAAAGCTCAAAAGGCTTAGAAACCAACTAACAAATGGGAAAGAGGAACCTCCCTCTTCCATTTCAAGTAAGCACACACCAGCAGTGCCTGGAAAAAACAGCAATTTGAAGGTCAGCAGGAGAGAAAGGGGAAACCCTTCCTACCCACAGATCTGAGGGTGATATGGAAATAGGTCAGAGCTTATTGGTATCCCTCCATGGACACACGGCATGTACATTATCAAGCAGAAAGGCACTGCAGGGGTGGGGGGCTGGCATGATGAGGGAGTTCTGAGGGAGCTTGCTGTGAGCTAGCAAGTGGGAACGGGGAGGGAGCGTGCAGCAGCTCATGGCTCTAAATCTGTTTTCAGGGGATGGAGAATCTGTCTGCCTGAGTCAGGCACAAGCAGCACAGCTCCCAGGAGGAGCAAACAGAGCACCAAGCTTGCTGGAGGCAGGATTTTGAAGCAGCCAGTCCGCAATTTTAACAGTGCTTTCTGCTCAACTAGGCAAACGCACCTCCATTACAGCCCTGGATGGCAATATTCATAAGCATGGCATGAGAAGGGGAAGGTCACTGAAATGGCTGCTGTGCTGCATAGTGGTGTTGGTACCAGAGGTGCCAGGACTGCACTGGGACTTCATCTCTCCTGTGTGGCTGTGGTCACATCCCTTCCCTGCTGACATGCCATGTAGCCATGGGACTTGCCTGAGGCTCTGAAGAGCTTCCCAGCTGAGCTGAGCATACCCCCTGCCACCAGCAGATGTTGTGACTTAGTGGGTTATCACAATAAAGGTCTTCAGGCAGAAAGCTCTATCTGCTGCCATTGGGCTTTGGTCTCAAAGGCAACGGATTTAGATCCCAGAAGAGAAGGTAGCTGCCTTCTGCAGGACTACTTTTATGGCTGATGATAGCAGTCATTGGACCTGTAAGGCCGTGGCTTATCATGAAGTGCAGAGACCCACTCCAGTCCAACACAGGCTTGTACAGCTGCAGTATTTTTCACCACAGAAGGTCAGAGAGGCCTTAAAGTTGGCAAATATTTTTTCTCTTCGAAGCACACATTCACTTAACAACAGCTCCCCCCACCCAGCATATTTTAAAAGGAATACACAAAGGGAATATGCACCTTCCTGTTGTTTGTTCTGCATGTAAATCCTACTCCCTTGTACAGCATTTTGTCTGTCTGATCTAGATAGATTGGCAGTGCTCTCAGACAGGGCCAACATACACCCTATACCTTGTAGCACCTTATTTGCTCACTCTCAGTGTATAATGCTATGACGAACACAGGGGCATCCCAGCCTTACTTTGAACTCTTCATTCTCCTGTAGAGCTACAAGTGACAGCAGAATTCACACAGCCACAATGGGATGTGGGAGGGGACATTCCCTATGTGACCACACCAGCACAGGGAGCTTTTGCCTGTTTGGGTTTCATAAGCATAAAAAGCAAAGCCATGTATAAATACGCCCAGATAAAACCTGCCTTTTTCGCCCCAAAGGTTGTGGAGGTGGGAGGCATGCAGGAGTTTCTCCAAACAATTTCTTTCCTCCCATGTCTATAGACAACTTGATGTTAAGGGCTCTTCAGTGGCTGATGTAACACCTGATCTGACTCCATATGGTTTCTCTTCACCAGCTGTATCATTCCCTCCCAGATCATGGCCAGAAGAGATGGTCTTTCCTTTGCTAGCAAATGGGTTCTGTGCCAAATTAGACTCTCAGTGAAGGGATCATTTTAACCCGCTGTTCCTCTGTCCTTCAGACTGGGCACAGTGGCATTCCTGTCAGTCCCTTACTGGTGCATCCTTCCCTGGCTCAGCTGCATGCATCCAGGTCTTTGTCCCTACATTGTTTCAAACCTGCTTTCCTCAAGAATGGCAAATGCTCCTCTTCTGTTGTGACGTTAAAAACCGGCACTCCACATCCAAGATGTCTTTTAAGAACTGCCGAATGGCCTGCTAAAGTCTGACCAGCCCTGTTCACTAGTGTCTTCTCCTGATAACACCAGAAGCTTTAATTTTGGCTGGTGTTACCTGGCACCTGTGGCCCCATCATTCATCCTAGCACTGCCCTGTTGCTTGGTAGTGACCAGGGTGGTGGCTCTGGTACCATCAGTGGGCCATTCAGGCTCTCAAAGGGCTAATTGCCCACTCAGGGGGGAATCTCAATCACCCCCATTTTCTCCATCCACTAAAATCACTAACTGGATTTCCCGAAGAGCACATGCCTGACATTTTTGTGCCTGCGTGTCACCCGGCAGTGCTGTTCAAAGGAGCCAGGTGGGGAGATGCTGAGCTGAGGGTGAGGGGTCTGCAGGGATGCAGGTGGCGGGCAGGCCTGGCAGGGGTTCCCCGGGCACAGGCTGCTCCCCTCTGATGTGCCCCATCCAAGCTTCAGGCATGTCTCCTTTTTATGAGCTCCACATTCCAGTATAGCTGGGCTGTTGTTGACCGCACATTTTGCTTTGTTTTATTTTTTCCCTCTCCCCAGCACACACAGCTTAGGCAAAACACTTGAACATTTTGTCTTTAAGTATTTACTTCCTCAGAAGCAGTCAGCCTGGCACTCAGTCAGATTCCTAAAATAATCCAGTAACGATTTAAGTAAACTGCCTGCAGGTGTTGCCCAGCTGCTTCATTGTGAGGAAGCCTTGAACTCTGCACCGGCCGGCTGCTTAAAGCCAGGGAGGGATGGTGCAAGACTTGCTTTTTTGCCTGCCCTTACCATCTGATGCTCACTCCTGTTCTGGGGCTGGGACCGGGATGCCTAGCCCTCCTCCTCCGACTGTCTGTTGCTGCTGCCTTTTTTCCACTTGCACTCTGAGATCATCTCTAGCATTACTGTCTCTAAGATATTTTGCCATCTTCCCCCCACCGCAGACAATGGAAGAGGAAAATGAAGCAATTCATAGTGATTCCCTCCAGAAGCCGCTCTAAGCAGAGGAAGGGGGCACAGGCACAGGGGCCCCGCAACAGAGACCTGGGAAGTCCCATCCCCGTCCAAACCAAGGGGCCTGAAAATAACGGAGGTTTCATTCCCTGAGCAAAAGCTGGATGATCAGACTTGATGTAGCTGATGGGACTGAGTTTATCCCCAGGTCTGTGCTGTCCCTAAGGTACTCTGGGATACAGCCATGTGGTGCTGTGGACATACGCTTTAACCTACCTGGTCTTTGGCAAAGCGGTGAGCTGGCACCAGCTCAGCCTCCAGGCCACTGTACCAGCCTCACCTCTTCCTGGGCTTCAGCTCACATAACCCAGCACCATCCCACCAGGACCGGCAGTGCAAATTAAATCCAGGTTAAAAGAGAGCTGTAAGCTGCTGCAAACCTGCATTCAGCTACAGCTGAGCTGTAAACCTGCTCCTGCTGATGTTCATGGTAGGGAGGTGGGCCAAGGAAGTAGTTTTGAGAGGTCAGTCTCCAAATCCAGTGTTTAAAAAGAAGTTTTCTACGTGAAATTTTACATACGCCTGTTTGTGTGTGCCATGTGCTATTGAAATAATGCTAACCAGTTGTATTTCTACATGCAAATAATTGATATAAGTTTTCTGTGCATGTGCGCGTACACACATGCACTCACACGCACACACACACTGGCAGAGGGGCACTAGATTAAGCTAACTGCAATAAACCTAAGCAGCAGATTTGATAATGACCCCAAATATGGACCCAAATGTTCCTTCTTCTGCTACTAATTGATCTAATGGATTTCATATTTGTAACCAGGCAGTGGTTTGCATTGTAAGTTGCTTTTTGTTTGTTGCTTTAGAAAAAATAAGAACTGCTAGAACGTAACACATACCATATCTGCAAATGTAATTGCCACGAAATGCTGCACACACACTCCCCACACACACCCCAGCCCCCAAGCAATTGCCAATAGTGGATTACTAATAGTTTGGAGCAGTTGCACTATAATTTATGATGGCAAACTCTGGGGCAGAAATCCTCGGTCACTATGCACACAAATACAATGATACATATGCATATTAATCTATTTTAACAGCAACATGATACCCTAGATCCTCAATCAAATGCACAGTGCTGTCAGAAGGGAAAGCATGATTTGCTTTTATTCAAGTGGGGGAGAAAAGATTTCAGAAGGAAACTGAGACAGGAGATTAGTGTCTGAGTTGTGAGTAGATCTGACATCCCACTGTACGCATCTAGCTGCTGCGCAGTCTTCTCCCTCTTTGGAGAAGCATCCTTGCCTTCCTCAGTAATGCTTCGCTTCACCTCTGCTTGTCCATCCACACCCTCTCCCCTGCACATTGCTGTCCCTGTTACTCCTTGTTTTCTTTTCCCTTTGGTCCCACCCAAGCTTCAACAACTCTGCCACTCTTCCCAGGGAGAAATTTGAGTGAATCCATCTCTCTTTTTTTTGAGATTGCCAGGCACAGTGGGGAAGCTAATAACACAGCTGCCTGTGCCACAGTTGTTCAGGCCACTTCAAAAAAAAAGAAAAAAAAGGAAAAAAAAAAAAAGAAAAAAATTGGATGCTTTACAGCTCTCAAATTGGCACATTTCAGTAGCGCTAAATGGTCTTAATAAGTAAATAAAATGCAGGCTATTTATCAGAGAAATCAGAATGACACCTTTGCAGCTGTTCTTGTCTCTTGAGGAAAAAGATATAATTAGGTAGTTTGGTTTTTTTAAAATTAAAAAAATCACTTAATTCGGAACCACTCCAGTCTGCTGAGTAAGTGTCTAGGTGAACTTTAAAATACATTTTCCATACCAGATAAAAGAAAATTTCAGAAGAAGCCTCCCTGGTTTATTGGATGAGTGTGTAGTGGGACAGGTTTAAAAACATTTTAGTGTAGCTGATGGGCCATGACCTTTTAGTATCAGTTAAATCCAGATTTCTTTTTTTAAAAAGTACGCTATTGAAAGGCACTGGCTGCCAAGTTAGAGAAGTCTGCCATAGTATTTTCACAGGATCATTCCAAGGTATTCTGTTGCTTATGCCAAGCAATAAAACCTTTCTTTTTGTGTGCATTTCTGGACACCGCTGTGCTCTCAGCACAGGCAAATTATCTCCAAAAGGTACCATTTCTCAGAGAAAACTATGTTTTAAACAAGAAAGTTTCACTTTTCTGTATTAAGATAATGAAACAAAAAAGAGGATGGATTTACATGTGTTGTACATATAAAATGAGAGAACAGGCATGCTCTCAAGTATTGTTTTAATTATTTTTCACTTGTAGCCCTCCATATGTTTGCACTGCAGTCAGTGAACAATAGAAGAGCTCTCCTGTGGTTAACTTTACACCTGTAAAGTCTCCTGGATACAAACCAAGATTGCGTGGCCAAGTGGATAAAGTATCTGGCTTATCTTGCCAATGAATTCATATGCTCCAGGGGGTTAGAGAAGATGGGGAGAATATGAGGAATTCTATTATTTTCAGTCTTTAGCAGATTTTCATTACTTTTACCCTTTCTATCTCCAACACCTGAGGAAAGAAGCCGCCCCCCAGCTTCAGGTCTTCAATGTAAACACTGGAAAAAATTCCCCCCAGTGTCTCTGCTCTGTGCGGGCACCAAGCGGACAAATCTGGGGCTGTCTCCATGGGTTCCGCCGTGCTCCGCACCCCGTGTGCAGGAGCACGCTGGTGTGCATGAGCAATGCCCCAGCAGAGCCCGCTCCCAGCACAGCCCCGCTGAGGCAGCTGCTTCCCTGGCTACATGGTGGCAGGGAAAGCCACACCTCGGGGACACTTCAGATTTTTGTTCAGCCCTGCCCGTCCCTTTCATACTGCTTCTAATGACCTGCCAGTTATCGCTATGAAAGCAATCGAGACACTCCAGCATTTTTTCCCTACCAGCACACTGGCTGAAGACTCCTGGGTTTCCAGGCCAAGCCTTGCAACAGGCTTCAGAGAGACGCTGGGCACGCACCGCGCCTGTGCTTCAGCTCCCCTCCGCAGCCGGGACAGTGATGCTGCCCGGTGCCCCCTTCTTACCCACCCAGGTTGCCAGTGCTGCTTGGCGAGAACTGGCTCTTCTGTGTCTCCCTCACCTTCTATAGCAGGCTTAGACCTCCCCTGTAGTCACTACGCATTACCGTAATCAAAATTAATAGAAATAATTAGTGCTTCACAATCATGCAGATTTAATATGCCTGGGAGTCCGACACTAATATATCAATAGCATAGTTTACAGCACATCATTGGTATTCTTTGGGAGCCGTGACCTATATTCTGATATAAAGGATCTTCAAGGTTCCTTTGCAAATAAAAGTAAATGTTAATTAAAGCACTTTTCTTCGAAAGGCTTGCTTTAAATTGACCTACAATTCCAATATTTGTTTTATGGCGTGCACAGACAGAAGGATTCACAGTCTCACAGGAAATGTCATATGAATGTAGGAAGGAAAAAGAAAAAAACCTGTAAGGAGATTAATTGCCTTCTACAGCACATCAGAATGCAGACTTTGGTGATGGGCTACAAGAAGGCTGAAGTGAGGAGGGTACCTATTACAGACAGTTGAAACACTACATTTTGAACTGCAAAAAATGTTTGGATCAATTTTTATTTTTAGTGAAAGGGATGGCTAAGACATAAAAAAATGAAATGTAGCCTAACATTTGCATTGCTTTCAAGATAGAAGCTTAGAGCTATTTTACTTTTCCCTTTCATAAAATTTTCTCCCTTAAACTTCTCTTACATAGCTTATTTGAGGTTATTTCTTTCTACACAGTCCTTTACAGTATATTTTCAGTTACACTCACAATACGCTTCAGAACACGAGATCAAATACAAAATGCAATGCTTTTTGCAGACATAAAAAACGCTCTTCTTTTTGCACAGAACAATTCTTTTTTGTGCAGTGCTTCCAGTTAGAAGGCCTACTGAAGCTCAGTTAAAATATACGATCTCAGTGTAATATCCTAAGACATTCCGATCACCAACAAATGTTCTCAGTTTTATTAAAAACAAAACAAAAACCAAACCCACAGAGTCCTCAGGGAGTCAGACCCTGCTATTGTTCTTCCATTTCTGATGCAAGTCAGGAGATACCAGACAATACAAATTACTGAGTCACCACTCCCTAAGCTGTATTTGCTTAAACAACAGCTCTCCCAGCTGACCTTTCCAAGTTAGCAGAAAGCATATAAAGACAAGAAAGTGCTCAGTATTCAAAAACTCAAGTGCTTTTATGTAGCTAGGTATGCTGTGGAGCTGGGAAAGAAGGAAATCTGATGGACATCCCAGTGGGGAACCGCTTGAGTTAGAGCTGATTTGGATGGGTTTGTTCTGCAAGAAAGTGGGGACAGAGAAGGGTGGCTCAGGGCTGCAGGGTGTAGGCAGAACAGGGGGAGGCACTCGATAAATACCTACATTCTGGTACATAGGATACTTAATCCTAATATAAGGATAAGCAGGGCTTCACCAGTAAACAGGCATATAGGACTCAGAAATTGATTCAGGACAAGGCGTACAGCAGCACTCTGCTTCTTTCAGCACTTTTTCTTTAAATATCCTAGAATTCACCAAACAGAAGATAGATTACACTTTATAATATAAGCCTCCTGAGGGGATGCTGCTAAAAGGCTGTCAGCAGAAAGAAAAAAAAGTGTTCAAAGTGTGCATATAGGGTTAGGGACTCCACATTTCAACTCATCTGCAGCTGGAGATGAGACGCATTTGCATTTGTTCCCCTGGCTGAAGACCTAATATTCATTACAAAAGCCATTTCAAAATAGTTCTAGCTTAAAAATTTTTAATCACACATAACCCATATAAAATTATAAATTTTACATAGCTACACTTTAAACAACCTTGCCTATCTCCAGCAAGATCTGTAGAGAGATTACTTACAGTTTCATTTGGATTTGAGTCAGGCCTTCAAATAAAGCCCAGAATTTACTTAATTACTGTAGTGCTGATGGGCTCTCTGCTCAGAAACCCTTTTGCACAAAGCATTGTGTATAGAAAAAAACCCCAAACATAAAAGTGACCCCTGGCCCAGAAAGCTTACTTGTCATGGTTTCAGCATCCTCCTGCTCTGTGAATGAGTGGCTTTTGTTAATGATCACTGTCATTTTCCTCACGTTTAACTGAATGGACTCTCTTTGGAGAAATTAAGACAGACACAGGGAATGTCTCCACAATCCAAAGTACTGAAGATTATGTTTCTGCATTTTACAAAGGAGTTAGGATTCATTGGTTGCTACGGTGACCATATTGTTAGAACCCTGGGACACAGGGGAAGCTGGGGCTTTGGCTCACATTCCCTCAGCAGAGATTTGTGGTAGCCCAAGGCATCCTCACTCCTCTTGGTCTTTCTGCTTTCACAGAAGTCAGCAGAAGAGCATTTGGGCAGGCATCTCAGCCATTGCTGTTCAGAGTCCAGGTACTTGTGCAAGCTCCTGTGCCAAATTATGAACTGGAGCAGGTAACTTACATGGTTGCGATGAAGTGAGGAACCCCCAGGAGGAGGAGGGAATAGCTAAATTTGTAAAGCTTGTCTGAGTGCCCACAACACCCATTCCCTACATTTATTCCTTGTGATCATTTCATGGGTCATTATACTTTTTTTTTGATTATTTGAATGAAGCTCTTACTTGCTAACCTATATCCTGATCCTTCAACCATGTTTCCATTCTTTCCTACCTTGAGGAGTCATAAATGGGAGGGAGGTTACACACTCAGATGTTGCTTGCAGAATTGGGCCATAGGCTCAAGTATCAGTGTAATAAATTCAAAGCCAAGCAAAAGTTTTACTAGATTTGCTTCTAGACTAAGCACAACTAGGCTTTGCCCACAGTTTCTGAGAAAAGGCTTTCTTAGGACAAGTACATATTTAAAATGAAATTGAGAAAAGCCACAAAAATACAGAAGGTTTCAATGTTTGCAGTATGGGGTTTTATCCTTTTGTAAGGAATATACCATCTTTGTTGTCTTGTCATAGGAAAGTGTTTGTAAAACACAAATCTTTTAGTGTTGTTACAGTTTTAAGAGGGAAAAAGAAATTACATTCAAAAATAAGATATCCATGTAAAAACATCTCACTAGGTACATAGAGGAAAGTACAGATTTTTACTGATATTTACTTTTGTTTATCCCCTTTTCCAGCGGACACTGAAAGCGTAGCTCTATAGAACTACATCCTTAAAAAAAATACAATAGACAAAATATGCTCAGCTAGCACCTCCATGAGATCACACAGCAGAAAAGTAACCCTCACTTATAATCCAAATACATGGAAGGATGGAAAGAATGTTTTATGGAAAACTATCTTACTGGAATTTAAGAGGAATGCTGCAATGTGCGGAAAACAAATATGTTTTAATAGGTTGCTGCTTTAAATGACTGAATTTATTTCCAAGAAGGTCATGACCATAAGGTAGAAAACTAACCCTTCATAGCAGTGGCAAAAAAGGGGAACAGAAAATAACAACACTGAAATGTTACCTAGACCTCTTAGAGAAAGTGACAGAATGTTGGGGTGTGTTGTTTCTGTTGCTGTTTTTGTGCTGTCTGGTTTTTTGTTTGTTTGGTTTTTTTAAAGGCTTCTGTAAAAAAAAACCCTCTGTATTTCTCTCTTAATTTGGAGTCAATAAATTATCCGTAAAAATATTTAAACAAAAATGATCATGTCAATTATGCATTAATATTAATTTCTCAATGTTTTCACCTTTCTCTGACAGCTTGGGGAAAAAACGTGCCTACGTACTTCATTTTCACAACCCAAGCACCTGACTGTTCTGCTCACTTCTTTGCTATAACCATTAAAACAAGTGTAGTAGCATGCAACAGTCAAGAACCTAAAATACCATTTTATTTCTTCCTTCCCCCCCAGTGTCAACTTAAATAGCTTTCCTTTTCCTTCTGAAATATCCTGCCTGTTTAACTGGTATGGGAAAGGAATTATCTTGTGAATCAGAAAACTAAGCCAATCCCTTTCACCATATTTGTTGCCAAATATAAGTGAAGACTGATGCTTCGGGCAATAAAAACCAAAGTAGGATGTGATAGAAAAACGGCTTTCAAAATCCAGTTTACTAGATCCATTGCTTGCAGACCCCTAAACATTGTCTGGTAGTAATGCAAACCTCACAAAGCAAACTGGTGCTCGAAGAAACACGTCTGCCTTTCTCATCAGCTTCCATGGCTCACACAAGTGGGGCAAAGCATGGACCGGGTAAAAGGAGCGAACAAGGTAAATAAGGCAAAGTTGTAGAGAAGTGGGTGTTTCACACAGCCAAGCAGATAGGAAGCTCAGTTGGCTACAAGGGGCCTGGCTCTATATGATGTTATTCTGGGTACTTTCACCAAATCCCCAAACAGCCTTCAGGGTCAAAACCTGAAAAAGCAATTTGAATAAGGTACTGCTCTGATTGCTACAGACACTCAGGCTTGTGTCTCTATGCAGTTTAAAAGGTGTGACACTAGCAAGTAAGCATTAACTGGCATGGGAATAGCGTACATCAAACAAGCCATGTTTGCAGCAACCTGAGCTTCAACTCCTTTGGCTTGAACTAACTAGAAGCATGGACTGCCTTCTTCTTACCGCAAGGCACTAGTCAGCAAATATTGGACATCTTCTTCTGTACTAGTCCACACAATATTTAAACAAAGCAATTTAGAGTGTTCAATAGACAAGACAAGCACAGCATCCTATCAGCAGTACAGTTTTTCACCTTTGGTTAACCACCTCTGCTCCAAAAGAAAAGATCTTGCAGAATTTCACGTGGTTAGGTCCTTTCCTTTTCTCAAGTCTTTTTGACACTCACCCAGTATACTTTCACTGCCACATCATTCTGAAGTCTTCCCGAAGCTAAAATGCCAGTTTGTTTCAGTAAGTTTCACCTGTCCAAATACTTTGGGATATAGCCACCGCCCACATTTGAAAATCCCCTCAATTTTGGCTGGTTTGTTATTTTCCATGATGTAATTGCAACCTTTCCTATCTCAAATTAGGCACCCGATGATATTTTTAAATATCTTCTGGCTTACAATATTGTTATATCACCCTCTGAAACCTGACCCTACAAGCAGAAGGATGTCCTTCTGGACAACCTGTGGTCCCTTCTCACAGTTTTGGGAATTTCCCAAGCCTCATGTACTTGCCTGCTGATGGCTCTGGAGTTCTTTTTTTCGACAGGACTTACAAAGCAGATGCCACTCTTGGAAAGTTCATGCTAGTAGATTAAATGCCAAAGAATCTGCTAAGGCTGTGAGAAAAGAGGATGCTGATCCTGGTGTTCCAACGCCCCTGCATTTTATTAGTCATACAAAACTGAATGTGAACAGTTGCCCTATGTGTTATAAGATTTATAGATGATAGAAGTAACTAAAACAAAAATAGCATCTCACTGAACACATCCAAACTCAAATTAGACTGTTTTTAAATGGAAAGACTTAGCTTAAAAGGATAAAGCTCATCTAAATGCGAGACTTCAACTGTTCAGTGAGAGCACCAAATTTCTCAGAACTGCATCATTGTCAGAACACTTGGTACTTCCAGTCACGGAGGTTTTCGGTTTCTCAGAAAAGCCTTTGGCCCTCGGCAGGTGGAGCTGTAGCCCTTCGGTCCGCCCAGGACTAAGTGACAGCCCCGGTTCCAGTGCAGAAGTACATGTCATGGAGTAGCATCATCAGCCACCTCACCACTAAAGCGGGGGGCGGGGGTGGGAGAGGGAAATCTATGCTGAACCTGTAAGTTAAATACTTACCTATGCTTATAGCTTGGATGGCATTTAAAGCCAGCAGTTCCCATCTCACTTCATGCACAGACATCACCATACCATATACTGAACAAAAGATATCTGATTGTACAAGAAAACTACAAGATTACCACATTGCCATATCTGAAAAAAAAAAAAAAAATACATTGAAGAACTTCATAAATATTTAGCCCTTTCTACATCACATTCTAAAATCCTATGAGCACTTCCAAGAAACACTTGAAGAAAAGAGAAAACAATGGTATCGATAACTGTCCTAAGGGCTGAGTTCTCTGTTAAAGCTGAACATGCCTGCGAGATGGGTTGTTTACACACACTCGCCGTGAAACCTGCAAAATTTTCGATCAGAGCCCCAAGCGGCACCAAGAAGCCTGAGGTGCCCCGAGCAGCCCGCCCGCGTCCCTTGGCCACCCCTGTGCAGGGCCCGGAAGGTCCCTCCGCAAGCGCAGCCCTGGCCTCGTCCCCGCAGGGCGGCGCTGCAGGCGGGCGGTGCCCAGCCCTGTCCCCTGCGGCCTCCCGTAGCGGGGAGGGGGACCTGCACCCCCCGGTCACAGCCATGTCACCAGTCCTGCCTGGCCCCGTTGCCCGCATGAACCTCAAACCCATGTTGCAGCAATGTGTCTGCTGCTGCCAGCTGGAGTCAGGGCCTGACTGTTACCCTGTCTCCTCTGGGGCTGTCGGGGGTCCCTGCCAGCCACTGCCCCAGCCCTGATGAGAGCACCCCGCTGGGCAGGGCAGGGTGCTGCCCGCGCTGTGGGTGCCCTTGGCCCCGGCTTGCTCTCCCTCACCAAGAGTGCCGCTCAAGCTGCTCCATGACACTAAGTGCTGTGAACAACTAGAGTCATCTGTTAGACAAGAGCACGCAGCGATCCGTCTCACTAATGTGCGAGTCATCCACACTCCAACAGACAGGTGAGGAAGAACAGAAGTATTTCATGGAGACTTATCTCCCAACTCCTACAGAAAACCCTTTAAGGGACTGCCAGGCTCAAGGAGGCCAAGGCATGTTTGCTCTGTCCATTTCACTCACTCACACATCAACCTACCTTCTCCAACACTGGGGGAGCAAGCGCTAAGAAATCTGCTGGAAGTTTCTAGCAGCTTATCTAATTTAAAGCAACACTGCTCAGGAGCAGAGGATCTGATACAGAGAGCTTATCAGTCATCCAGTAGCTACTCCAAGGATCTAAACTTCAAAAAAACCAACAAAAAAACCCCAATGAACAAACAAGAAAACCCCACCAAACCCCTACCCTGTTCATATTGTAGAGAGAAGGGAAAGGCACTCCCTTGCAATTTTTCAAACTACTATGGAAGTGCTACACTGGAAACTGAACCATTAAGGTGCAAGTCTTGCAGGAAGATTATAGGAACAAGGATCTGCCCCCCAAACCAGCAAGACTCAGCACTGCAGGTCTGATGCGCACAAAAACTCTGCTGAAATCCACAAATTGCAAGTGAGAAATGGAGATCGGGATGGAATTTTGCCATGGTGTTTATTTCCATATCACTGCCAATGTCTAGGGTCAATCCTAAAAATGGAAATTAATAAAGTATCTTCATACTTGTGTAATATACATAAAAGATATTTTCTTTTTGCATAGCATAGTTATACATGTAATATATTAATATACATTGTATGAAAATACTCTACACACCACCACTCACAGGGCTACAACAGATTAATCAAGAAAGCATAACATTTTACATGTTATCAGGAAATGTGCACCAGATCCTGGACACAAAGAGTACTGGATCAGAGGGCT
Source organism: Ibycter americanus (assembly GCA_035590275.1). NCBI lineage: Eukaryota > Metazoa > Chordata > Aves > Falconiformes > Falconidae > Ibycter > Ibycter americanus. The sequence continues at coordinate 92,038,255 of JAVJGI010000014.1, forward strand.
GTCACGTCTGATGCCAGAAGTACCAGACAAACTACATGAAGTTTCATCTCAAATCCAGAGATGTCAAACATGCATGAACAAAGTGGCCCAGCTCTACTGTATGGAGGACAGACTCATATTGCATTAGGGACAGGTATTAACACTACCAAGATGAAGGACAGGTGGTGACTTCTCAGTGTTCCAAATGAGCAGATTACCTTCCAGTCCAGTTTTATTCCTTGAATAAAGTCTAATGCAGAAACTGATTCCACTGTGTGAATAAGGCCTCGTCTACTAAAAATAAACCAGTTTAAAGAAGTTTCCTAAAAATTTTGCTCAAATTCTACCCTTTTGTGGAAATCTCCATTTCAGATAGCTCACACAAAACTGTCACTGACAAGTAAAGCGCAAAAGAGTTTGGTGTGGTTTCCTCAATCAGTTAAGGCAGTCTAAATCTGGAAATCATCTCACCTCAATCAGAAGATCTCCTCAAAGCCCTAGTTCTTGAAAGAAGACTTAAAGAATCTTTTCAGATGAAGCTGTACCTGAATGGTAGATCCATGGTGCAAGAAACACTTAAGACACACGTATGTAGTCAAGGAACTATATGCTAGTTTTATTTGTAAAATACTTTATTCCTAACAGCAAAATACTGTAATTTGTTTTTATAAAAGTTAGCAAAACCTGATAGTTGAAACAGAAACAAAACTATTTCTACTTTTATTCAATTACTGAATTCTCTTTTCAATATGGAAGCTATAGGTATGCACCACACTAACAGATTTCAGTGCCAGACAGGTCATTCAATAAATATATCATTCTACCATTAAAGTCTGTGAAGGACAGTGAAAAAGTTTCATAAAACTATTGAAAAAATATAAGCATTTTTGGCTTCTTCTGAGGTTTGGAACTAGTAATATCTACACACAACAAAGTTCTTGACATTTACAAGAATGATTGTATAGAACAGTAACAGCAGAATTTTTTAGTAGTAAACCAGAACAACCAAATCTGCAGTACACTTCTAGTTTGTTGGTTTTTTTTTTAATAAAAATTATCAGAAATTCAGCCTATTTCTTAAATCCTACCAAAGACTTCTGCAAGGAGGTGGTAAGTGAAACTTAAATTAACAAGGCCATTGCATATCCTAACTTGCAATAAGAAAGCTGATCATATACTGTATATAATAAACACTGTCTGTTTGTTATGAAAAATGTGAGACCAAGTAGCTTCACTATTTTATCGTATTGCTAACAAAAACCCCCAAACCATGAAACCTTTGCCTTGGAGAGGACAGATTTAGTTAAATCTTGTTCTACTATGTACACAGGTCTAATTTTGGAAGCCACAGTTGCATCAACTTTCTGAGGTGAAGTTGGTTCCCTGTGTCAGCCTTTCAAGAAGCTTCTTGAAAAAGCTGGACATCCGAGACTGTACTCAGACATAATACAAGGCAAGTTCATGCACCAGTTAACCAATACATAAACTGTGAGGACTAGGTAACTGATGCTGGAAAAACAAGTAACAGAAAGGCATGTAACAAACACTTCCTCTTTTGAAAACAGGCAGAACAAGAAAACCCAAAACCAAAAATACCAACCAAACACCCTCCCCACCCCCCCAAAAAAACCAAAGAATGCACCCAACGAAAAAAAGCTATTAACTTCTGTACAGTTACTGCTGTTGAATTTCAACTTACAAATGAAACTGAGGGGGATGTGAAATTGAATATATATAGTCATTAATTTTTATTTATTTTAATGAGTTCAACATCCAAGTAATTTTCAAAGTTAGTTTATTTGGGTTTGGGTTGGCTTTTTTTAATATATAATTCAGTGCACTATTGGGTGCTACTTGTGTGAACAGAAAGGAAAGGCAAGGGCATGAATATTTGACAATAACTTCTTCCTCCAAGTGACAGAGGAGCCAACAAGGAGTGGTGCTTTGCTGGAGCTCATACTCACCTACAACAAGGGGCTTGTTGAGAATGTGAAGGTCAAAAGCAGCCTTAGCCACAGTGACCATCAATCAGATGGCAGAGTTCAGGATCCCAAGGGGAGGGAGGAGGGCAAAAACAGGCTCACAATCCCAGCCTTCCGGAGAGCAGGCTTTGGTCTCCTCAAAAGATCTGTTTGGAAGAGTCCTATGGGATTAGGGCCTGTGGAGAGAAGACAGGCCCAAGAAAGTTGGCTGAAATCCAAGAATCACCTCCTCCTCCCAGCTCCAGAGAGATTCACCTCAACAAACAAGAATTAAGGCAAAAATGCCAGAAGGCCTGTGTGGATGAAAAAAGAGGTTCTGGACAAACTCAAAGGGACCATACAAAGGGTGAAAGAAAAAAACAACCTGGGAGGAATGCACTAACACTGTCTGAGCATCCAGGGATGAAGTTAGGAAAGCTAAAGTCCAATTGGAATTGAACGTGGCCAGGAATGTCAAAGACAACAAGGGCTTCTATAAGTACCTAGCTGACAAAAGAAAGGCCAGGGAAAACGTGGGCCCGCTGCTGAATGAGACTGAGGACCTGATGACATAAGACACAGAAAAGGCTGAGGCACTTTCCAGCTGCTTTGCCTCAGCCTTTACTAGCAAGACTGGCCTTCAGGAATTCTAGGTCCCAGAGATCAGGGGGAAAGACTGGAGCAAGGGAGATATACTGGGTGAAAGAGAATGTGGTGAGGGAACACTTAAGCAAACTAGACATACGTAAGTCCGAGGTGCACCCATGAGTGCTGAGGGAGCTGGCTGATGTCATTGTGTAGCCACTCTTGATAACCTTTGATTGATCATGGTGAATGGGAGAAGTGCCCAAAGACTGGATGAAAGCAGATGTCATGCCTATCTTGAAGAAGGATGAAAGCAGATGTCAGGCCTATCTTGAAGAAGGGCAAGGAGGATGACCCAGGGAACTACAAGCCAGTGAGCCTCACCTCCGTTGCTGGGGAGGTGATGGAGCAGTTATCCTGGAAAGCATTTCAGGCAGATGAAGGACAAGAAAATCATCTGGAGTAGTCAGATGATAGTCAGCATGGCTTCAGCCAGGGAGGTCACGCTTGTCCAACTTGATAAACTTCTATGATAAAATGACTGGCCTGGTAGATACAGAGAACAGCGGATATTGTCTACCTGGACTTGAGGAAGTCCTTCAACGCTGTCTTCCATAAGATCCTCACAGACAAGCTGCTGATGTACAGGCTGAATGAACAGACAAGTGAGGTGGACTGGAAACTGGCTGAATGGCCGGGCCCAGAAGGTGATGATCAGCAGCACGAAGTCTAGTTGGAGGCCAGTGACTAGCAGAGTATGCCAGGGGTCAGTACTGGGTCTAGTCCTGTTCAACATCTTCATTAATGATCTGGATGCTGGGAAACAATATAGCCTGGAATGTCCTAGTGGACACCAAGTTGAACAGGAGGCAGCAATGAGCCCTTGCCACAAAAGTCTAATGGTACCCTGAGCTGCATTAGGCAAAGTATTGCCAGCAGGTCGAGGGAGGTGATCCTTCTCCTCTCCTCAGCACTTCTGAGGCCACCCCTGGAGTGCTGGGTCCAGCTCTGGGCTCCCTAGTACAACAAAGACATGGACATATTAGACAGAGTCCAGCAAAGGACCATGAAGGTGCTGAAGGGCTGGCAACATCTCCCTTATGAAGAAAGGCTGAAAGAGCTGGAACTACTCAGGCTAGAGAAGAAAAGGCTCAAGGGGACCTCACCAGTGTATACAGATACCTGAGGGGAGGTTGCAAAGAGGACGGAGCCCAAAGGACGGAACCATGCTCTTCTGTGGTGTCCAGTGACAGGACCAGAGACAATGGCCACAAACTGAAACACAGGAGACTCCATCTGAACATCAAGAAACAGGTTTTTACTGTGACAGTGACTGCCAGATGTTGCCTAGGAAGGTTGTGGAGTCTTCATCCTTGGAGATACTCAAAAGCTGTCTGGACGTGGTGGTGGACAACTGGCTCTAGGTGGCCCTGTTTGTGCAAGGGGAGTGATCAGATGGCCTCCAGAGGTCCCTCCAACCTCTACCACTCTGAATAATCACTGCACATCTTTCAAGATAGAAAGTTAAAGGCAGGATGACAAGTCTCTAGAACAGCAGCCTACCCAGACAGCAAAGCAAATGTGCCTAGCCTTGATTATGAGCTTAAGAAGGTGTACCACTGACACTGGCATCTCTGACTGCATACCAACAATATGGCACATGTCCACAGTTTTAACTGAAGGACCAATGACTTGAAGCTAATTGAAATTACTATTTCTCAAATCTGAATCAGGGTCCAAATCCTCTAGACGAAAGCTGCAGCACATTTGCATCTTGTAGACATCCACACCAGCGGAGGAGACATATGACACGAAACAGCAGACCAAGCCCTTGAAGAAGTATTTTCTTTTAGTTTTCACCAAGAAAAAACAGAACCAACCACTGGCTGTTTATTCTGGATGCTTTTCTTGTGCTTTTGTAGAGCTAAATCGGAGCAAAGAAAATACGACCAACTGTAATTACATTGTTGTCTGCCTCTTTGCTTACCCTACAACAGACTGCTATAGGAAGCAAAAAAAGTGAGAGATATAACAAGTTAGCTAGGTGCAAATTTTTTTTTCCTTTCTGCATTAGATATTGTTGCTTAAAATATCCAATTGTCAAAGCAAATTTCATTCCTCACACATAATGAGATGATTTTGCTGGATATGAGTCTTCCTCTAAGGAGGACCATTCTTTCCTCTCCGTATTTCTATCTGCTTCTGCTGACGATGCACAGTGCATCTTTGAAAGATTAATCTGATTAGAAGACTCAATGAATTATGAGAAGAAGGTGCTTTTAGGGGAGAGGACATTGCAAATGCTACAGGGAACAGTGGAAGTAATTTCCAAGAAGCACAAATGCTACTTATACAAGGAGTTAGGGTTCCCAAGTCTTCTGCTAACTTTGGTCTCATGAAATAATACTATTTAGTACTGCTGACAACTCAGTATAATAGGACAACTCAATGTAATAGGCTTCTACATGGGATTTATAAAAACCTGCTAAATTAAGATTTGAGACAGATGTTAGAGAGCTTCAGTATGCAAGATTGATAGTGTCACTTTCAAATGGCTTTATTACTGAAGTGGGACTCTGTGTAGGACTCTCTGCACTCGATGGTGGCACTGCCAAGACTTTCCGGCGGTTTCCAACTATAGCCTTTTTATGGTCATGTCTGAGACTGCGGATTGTGCTGTTTATGGCAGCCACACATGCCTTCCAATCATATCCAGTTTCCTTTAGATCAAAGGATGGGTAATTCTCTTGAAGAAAGTCTAAAAATAAACAAGCATATAACAGTGAGTTATCAGTTATTTATGCAAGTTATATACTCTTTTTGGATGTAATTAAGCCAAAACAAGTGCATGCTACCAAAACAGGACAGCTAGGCATATTACGAGGCTTGAAGAGCAAAGCCAGAGGGCAGATATTTTTTCACCCTCTTTCTCTTTAATTTGAAAAAGAGTAACAAAAGGTCTAAGCATAAAAATAAAATATGCAAAGAAAGCATGTAACCATGTACATCGGCTCGATCCCTTGAAGTGCTGAGTAACTTCAGCTTCTAATGTGGTCAACCAGAGCAAAGAAATCTCAGGCTCCATTTCAGAATGACCAGTATTGGGCAGGACCAAGCCCTCCTTCAGAGATCTCTGACAACTATACTCACTACAATGAAACACAGCAATTCAGCGTAACAGCTGTAGAGGATCAACAGTGACAGAAAAACTGCAAGAGCTTGTACCTTACCATACTGCAACAAAATCAGTAAACAAATAGTTGAGCTCAGTAACAATGGGATAAGTAAGGTAAGACTACAGCACCTTTCTCCCCTTCAACAAGTAAAATGAGTAGTTTTAAAAACAGTTGGGTTTTTTTTTTTTTAATTATTGAGAAGGGATTGTCCTTCTGAGCTTAGCTGAATTACATGTTTCTCTAAGCAAGTCTGTAGAAGATACGCACCAAAAAGGAATTCTCAGCTGTAATTTAAAATCTAAGGCAATACTATTTGTACTTCTATGTTTAACATCTAGATTTACCTTAGTAGAATGAAAGGTATAGCTGTTGCTACTATGTCAGTTTTGTTCTTCCATTACTCACAAATATACTAGCAAGTAAAAACTCCAATACAGTATCATTGTTTATAGTTGACATTTTACCTTGTAGGTCCAAACCTAGAAACCTATTTTGCCAGAAAAGCATGGGTCTGAAGGAAGAAAATAACAGAGAGAAACACTTGTGCTTTTGCAGTTTACTCTGCCTCAGGGGAGGCAAGGCAGGGAGTGAGTGCGCCTTAGGTTCTTTCATTCCCTGGATGCTCCTGTAATAAAACTGGGCTGACAAAGAATACACAATCTGTTGGCTGAAACAGCAGCTAGGCTCTCTTCCCCTGTATCCCTGACAGCAAATTCAAGAAAATGCTTGGCCTCAGAGCTACAGCAGGGAACAGGAATTCCTACTACCAGGTCTACAGAGCCTTTGTACGTGGCCCAGGAGACAGCTTTAAATTATGCCTTTTCTTTCACAGAAATTGACCAACTGTTGGGACTATAGTGAGGCTATGGGGGGGCCCTTCCTGCTTTGCAGCGTTACATTCAGGGAGCTGATGCTGCCATCCAAGCAGACTATGCCATAATGTTAAAGAAAACAGGGCCAGGGACTGCCCTCTGGCACCAGAGTCAACTGACATGCCTAGCTGCAACCACAACACAAGAGGACTTTGCCTCTCACCCGCTCTGGAGCCTATGTGGTGTTCCTGCAGCCCTAAGACACGCTTAATACATCTTTTGAACACTTTAGCTCAAAACGTCATGAAACAAAACGTGTACTATGTGAGTATGTGGAGATGCTTAAGCATGGCAAAGCTTGCCAGCCTAGTGGTGGTGGAGTACATACAGTTTGGGAATGCCCACTCTTATGTACCATCTTGCCATATTGGGAATGGTTTTTGGCATGGTCTGTCCCCCTCAAGCCATGCCCAGACATCACCCTAGAGTGCAAGTCCCAGCTCCATTTTATCTGGCACTCCTGCTGTATCCTCAGAGACAGCATTGCCACACCTGCAGAGCTGTTAGGCTGCGCTGTCCAGATCATAACAACCCTTTCAACCTCCCTATACTCCAGACATGCAGAAGCAGTTTCAAGATTTGTTAGGAAATGCACATTACAAACAAATGTGATGAATCACAGAATATCTTAAGGTGGAAGGGACCATAACAATCATTGAATCCAACTCCCTGCTCCTCACAGCACTACCTAGAACTAAATCATATGACTAAGGCGTCCTGGTTTCAGCTGAGGTGAAGTTAATTTTCTTCTCAGTAGCTGGTACAATGCTGTGTTTTGAATTTAGTATGAGAATAATGTTGGTAACACACGGATGATTTCAGTTGTTGTTAAGTAATGTTTATACTAAGTCAAAGACTTCTCAGTTTCTCAGGCCCTGCCAGTAAGAGGGCTGGAGGGGCACACGAAATTGGGTGGGGACACAGCCAGGACAGCTGACCGGAACTAGCCAAAGGGATATTCCATTCCACAGAACGTCATGCTCAGTATATAAACCAGAGGATTGGCTGGGGCCTGCCCATTGCGGCTGAGGGACTGGCTGGGCATCAGTCAGCAGGTGGTGAACAACTGTATCATGCATCACTTGTGGGTTTTGTTTTCCCTTTGGACTTAATTGTTGTTATTATTATTATATATTATTTTATATCAATTATTAAATTATGCTTATCTCAACCAACACATTTTACCTTTTTTCCGATTCTCCTCCCCATCCTGCTGGGTGTGTGTGGGGAGGGAGCAAGCAGCTGCATGGTACTTAGCTGCTGGCTGGGGTTAAACCACGACATGAGAGTGCTGTTCAGATGAGGGTAATTAGTCACATATGCAACCTTACTAACCCAGTGAGCACTATCCCACAGTGATATGGCAAGGGAGTAAAACCCTACATCAAGCCAGCGGTGCTGGGAAATGTTGAAGGCACTCCTCTTATGACACGGTCTGCAGCCTGGGATCCAGCCCAGTAAATAATATCCCACAAGCTAAACTTCAGAATTCCTGGCAAAGTATTTTCTCTTCAGGTTTCTCATAGAAAAAAACCAACTTTTACAATGAAAATACAAGAACACAGAAAATTAAAGAAAAGGTGGAAAGATTACTATATAGCACAACCAAACCTTTTCAAGTATGTTGAACTCTCTAAGATATTGTAATAGCCATGGAGCAAATGGGCACGAAAAACCTGGCAAGCTTTCCCCCAACATCACTGTGCTGATCATGCTTAAATCTTATCAGACAAGGCCAACTTTTCTTCTGTGTGATAAGCCACACACCTTTTCTACCTACAACCTGCTTCCCATCCCTGCTCACTTGCTACATAACTGTTATGCTAATCCTACTGTCGCAACTCTGCTTGCTATATCTAGCCTTGCAGGAGGGACTGAATGAGATTGACAGAAGATTCCTTCTCAGGAAGGAGCATGGATCAATCAGCATTCCAGAAGTCTTAATGCTGAAGTGAGAACAATGCAGAAGGCAAAACATCTGCCACAAGTCCAACCATAACGTACCCTCTCTCTGCTTCTGGAATAGCATTTCCAAATAGAATAAATACCATCAATTTCCTGAAGACATCCTGGATTCACTTAAGCTGAGCAAACCGCAAAACTGTCCATATTCATGCAGTGGAATAGGCTGTTACACATTATTTGAGAAGACACACTTCAGTAAAGATTCGTTATTCAAATAGCTCAAACTGGTCTAGTTCAAAACGCTATTGGTTCATTTGGCAGCAGTCCTTCTCCCACCTATAATTACTAAACAATTTGCTGAGACCTTTTGTCTCAATGGAGCCTCTCAGGTGAACAGGGACTGCCGACCCTCTGAGCCCTTAGAAGGGCAAGGCACTTGAATCTGTTGCTTCCCAATCACAGTCACTCAGGCCATAAAGGACCTCAGGAGGTCTCTACTCCAAACTTCTGCCCAAAGCATGGACAACTCTGACAGACAGGTCACTCAGGGCTTTGTCCACCGAGGTCTGGAAAAAGGATTGAGATGGCACAACCTCACAGGGCAATGTGTTCCACTTCTTGACTGTCCTCATGGGGAAAAGCAGTCTGCTCATATTCAGTCTGTACCCCTGATTCCTATTGATGCCTGCGGTCTCTCATCTTCCCACATTCAATGCTGCAAACAGCTTGACTTTAGAAGGAATCTACAGAGAAGACAGATAGTGGCAGGCTGCTACTACGTCCCCTTGGAGCCTTCTCTTTTCCAGGCTAAATAAGCCCGGTTTCCTCACTGGGCAAATGTTCTAGTTCTCTGTCCCTTTTGGTGGCCCTCCAGCTTTATCAATACCTCTTTTCTTGTACTAAGGGACCCAAAATTGGATGCAGTGATCCAAATGCAGACTCATGAGTGCTAAACAGGGAGAGAATTCTTTCCCTTCATCTGCTGGCTGTGCACCTGTTAATACAGTCCCAATTTGCTGTCAAATGCAAACCTGATGAGCATGCTCCATTATCTCCAAGTCATAGATAAAGATGTTAAACAGGCCAAATACCAGGACAGACACCTGCAGTACCCCATGTGTCAGACACCAAAGCAGAGCATGGCCCAATACCCTCTGAGCACAAACAGCCATCCAGTCCTTCAACATTGTCCACCCATCCAAACTGTAACATCCCAACATGAATACCAAAATATTGTCAGAGACAGTGTTGAAAAGCCTTGCTAAAAAAAATAAACAAGTGAAGTGACAGCCACTGCTCTCCCCTAGACCACAAATCCAGTCATTTTAACACATTAAGGCAATCATGTGGGTCAAACGTTATTTACCCTAGGCAAAAACATGTTGACTGTTCCCAACCACCACCACCATCCAGAGGCCTAAGAGACCTTCATGGTGAAGACTGAGGTAGAGGAGGCACTGAGCACTTCAGCCTAACCTGATCTTGCTGTCGCTAAGGTACCTACCCCATTCAGCAACAGGCCCAAACTCTACTTGCTCAATCTTTTATGATTAACGTCATGGTAGAAGCTATTCTTGCCGCCCTTGACATTCCTTGCAAGTCTCAACCTAGCTGTGCTTTGACTTTCCTGACACCGTTCCAACACATCCAGGCAAAGCTGCTGTCCTGGCTTAGGCTGGGATAGAGTTCAGTTGCTTCCTAGTAGCTGGTATAGTGCTGTGTTTTGGATTTAGGACGAGAATAATGTCGGTAACACCCTGATGTTTTAGTTAGTGTAAACACTGCTTAGCAACAGGTCAAGACTTTTCAGTTTTTCACACCACCCCACCAGCGAGTAGGCCGGGGGGCACAAGAAGCTGGGAGGAGACACAGCCAGGACAGCTGACTCAAACTGGCCAAAGGGATATTCCATACCGTATGACATCATGCTCAGTATATAAACTAGGAGGAAAGCTGGCTGGAGGCTGCTGCTTGGGAACTGACTGGGCATCAGTTGGCAGACAGTAAGCAACTGCATTGTGCATCACTTGTTTTGTATAGTCTAATTCTTTTATCATTACTATTATTTTCCTTTCTGTTTCTGTCCTATTAAACTGTCTTTATCTCAACCCACAAACTTCACTTCCCCCCCCCGCCCCCCCCAATTCTCTCCCCCATCTCACTGCAGGGTGGGCAGTGAGCAAGTGGCTGTGTGGTGTTCAGCTACCTACCAGGTTAAACCACAACAGTTGCTAAATTCTGCTTCGTAAGCTGTAAGCTGTCCTCGCTTGCAATCTCTGTATAATGCTTTTTTGTACTGGAGCTCAGTTACGGATTCCCTGCTTAGCCAAACTTGTCTCCACACAACTCTACCAGTTCTCCTCAGTGTCAGGATGGACCCTCTCACACTTGCAGAATGCTGTCCTTAAAGACCTGCCAACTTCCATGAGCTTCTCTCCTCTTCAGAGCTCTCTCTCTCACAAGCTCCCATCTATGAGTTTCCTCATCTGCTCTCCTAAACTACTGTACTCTCAGACCTTTTCAACTCTACTCCGGATCTTGAGGTCCATTATTTCATAGTCTCTACGGGCAATACTGCCACTGATTATCACACCCTAACCCTTTTTGTGAAGGGTGCCACAACCTGCTGTGCATTACCTCCGGTTGACCTACCCAGCCCCTGTATCAAGAAATTATGTCAGACATCCTCTGGGACTGCTTCCATCTCCCACTGCATTGCCTTTCAAGCAGATGCCGCGGAGACTGAGTTTCCTCATATGAATCAGGTTTGTGATCTGGAGACTTCCTTGAGTTGCTTAAATATAATTTCATCTACTTTCTCTCAACTTGTTCCACTGCTTGCATTAATACCCGGTCAGAACAGTTTCACAGACTTATTTCTTAAGCTTCATGGTTTGTTCATAGGATAGAACTTTTATCACTCTTGTTAATTTCCACACATTATCATTTGAACAGAGATTTTCTTATTTACCTCTGAGAGCATTAATTCTGTTGCAGTCCAGTGGGCTCACGCCACGTTCAAGATTGCCATATACATTGCTTTTTAACAGTACATCTTCAGTGAAAAGATGACGAATCAGGTAGCGAGCAGACAACTCTGGCCGAGACTTCCCCTTAGCTACATAAATGACTGAGAAAGGCAACTGAACATTGCGCCATGGACTCCCAAGAAGTTCTAGAAAGGACACCAGAAAGAGAGAGATTTTATTTATCCAATACTGACCATGCTTCAAAGTGGCTGTATCACACTAAAAGCAGGACACAAAGTTCTCCCTGAAACTACTGTACTTGCTTGGAAAGATCAGAGTAAACCCACAATGCTACAGCTAATACTAAAATATTGCAGACTAATGTCCAAGTAGCCAAAAAACCCTGCCTGTTTTACAACAATGTAACAGCACTTCTGATGGGCTTTCAACAGTGCTAGCAACCTAACCTGCATTATTAATGATTGCTAAGTTGTCCCCATCTCAGGTGAAAAGATGCTGCTATTCCAGTAACTTATGTAAATAAAAGTTCTGCTGTTTTAATGGTGCTTAAATTTTGCAAGTGGAAACTAAAAAATAATCACTCTGTTTTCCAACTACTTCAACCTGACTCCACTGCAAACATTAAAATAAAAAATATCAAAATATAGTAAATGGGGAGGTCAGTGGGATCAGACTAACAAATCCTGGATACAGGAACAGATCTGATAGAGCCCCAAAGTGATTCTAATCAAATAAATTATTTCCAAGGGCAACTAACCTCAGCTCATTTTCCTTGAAGCTCTCTAGAGGCATCACATGCTGTACATGGAATTTCTTCCAATGCATTTGTATACTGTGCATTTTTATTAAAAAAGGTATAAAGGCTGCTTTAAGATTTTTATTGTCCTAAATTGTCAGTTTTACAGAAAGGTGTGCTTTTCTGAAATTGCAATACCATTCAATTTATATTCTGAGCTAGCTTACTCCATTAAGGTAGAATATCTACCAAATAATAAAAAAAACCCAAAACCCCCAACACACAACAGGGCAACTGTGAAATAGTATTTGAAAAATAATTATTCAGAGAAACTGAACAGAATCTTAGAGCAGAACTTTCCAGCCTTACAGTGGATATGCATTATGGGACATTGGTAGACGCAAACACATATTCTGTTAGCCAGATAATGTTCTCGTTTGCTCCCGTGAAGACTTACTATATACACACACCAAGTGACTGCCTTAAGAGGAAGGGTCACATAGTTCAGCAAATCCTTTTACTACACAATTTCACCTACAGTAGCATCTTCTGCCTCTCCTCGACCATTTAAAATGTAATACACAAATCCAGAAGACGAACATTTCTTAGTTTACCCATAGGTTCCAAAGACTGTGGTTTCTTGACTGAAACTGTGTAGAAAGTTTCTGGGAACTTATCCAATCCTGAATTCTGCCATGTGTCAGTCGTGGAGCTGGTCATTTTCTGAGAGTTTTGAGAACTGCCTTCCCTGTCTTCATTATAATTTAAATCTACACAATGAGATGTATCTGGAGCATCAGCTGCTTTCTCTTTCCCTTTAGGTGTCTCCTGAAACATTAAATGAGGTTAGCACATGCACTGGGAGAAGCCTACCAGCTTTCTAATTAGCATTCCAGTTCACTTCCCATTTAGTATAAATTAGATTCCAGATATTTACAATATAGTTACTCCTGAATTTCAATCATGAAAACCACAGGTGAAACAGATACTAAATATTCACAGATCTGCACAAAGCTTTTTAGAAGCAGAGGTAAATGGAGCTACAGGTACTTTGGGAGTGAAGTTTCCGTCAACATAAAGCTGAAATACATGGCTGGATATATCTGAAGGAAAGCCTGTGAAAACAGTGCTAGCAGCTACATGTTTAAGCTTGCAATCAAACTTGACACGACTTCTGTGCAACATTTACAGTGCCTTTCTTTTAGTACTCTATGCCTATACATCTCTTAACCGAATGCTGGACACAGAAGCAGGAAGAGGCAGAGCAAAAGAAAGGACTATGCTTCCAGTATTCCCCATATGGAACTAGTGCTGCAGTCAGCAGACCTATGCTGAGCAACAAAGACAGAACCCAAGGAATTTCCAGTGAGAGCACTCATATTATGAGGAGTTCATATAACTAAATTTGAGAAAGAAGCACAAACTTTGTACTTAATAAATTATCACCTTGAGACAACTTACTGGGTTTCTTTTTGTTTCAGAGCGTAAACAGCGGATCATAGCATTGACATTTGTGATACAGGTTTTCCAGTCTTTCCCATGCTCACTCAAATCATAGTTTGGAAAGTTAGTTGCAAGAAATTCTGCATATAAAACAGAAAATTTTGTAGGCTTTCTGACAAAAAGCAGTAGTTAAAAGTATTCTAATTTAGGAAGAGAGACAGCTACAAAATGCTTTACATTTACCGTTTTCCATTTAGAAGCTTCGGATTTCCAGCTTTTTAATTAAAGAGACAGTAAACAGGTTTTGAAGCTAAGCAGCACTACAGATTTAAGATGTGCAGTGACACTTTTTTGAGGTGCTATGCTTTTATTATTAAGCATTTTCTGGTAGAATTAGGGAAAGGGTGTGATTTATCATACTAACTTTAAAAAAAACAAAACCCACAACCCAACAAAAGTCCCACAAAAAACTGAGACAGAGTAATGCTGATGCTGCAACTACTTCACATGGCTTAAATAATCTCTGACCTTTTAAATGGGAAGAAGGAGATGTGTAAGTTCATACATACGTGCCATGGGATCTGTAAATGGCCTGACGTTTTTTTTTAAAAAAAAATGCTTTCCCCATTTCACCATTTCTCAAACAAACAAGAAAAGTGAACTTAAGAGAAAGAGAAGAGTAGGCAAGAAACACCAGTTAATGTTCATTCCAAGTAAACCATGGCCATAAAAAAAAAATAAACAAACTCACAAACAAATCAAACTGAACCAAACAACAACAGCAACCAAAAAACCACAAAACCCATGCCACACACAAATACAAAGTAAGTTGTAATGAAAAATTTAGAAACAGTCAGCATGACCGATGAACATGAAGTACACAAAACTAGGAGAAATCAGAATTGTTTTATCCACATTGAAGAAAAATGAACACAGAGTTACAAAGCAGGGATTTCAAAACCAAAAGACATGGCAGAGTAGAGCACATACACTACCACATTTATCAGTTCACCAGCTGCTAGACAATGATTGGCAGAAACATACAGAAAAGGACTCCTTGGAAGTTAAAAACTTTGTTAGGTATTAAAGAAGTAAATCTGTGTATTTTGAAAGGTAGCATACCTCTTACTGCAGCAATTTTGTTTGGATCCAGTGTTCTGCGCCCTCGTGCACTCACTCCCATAATGCTACACAATAACGTTTCCTTGGGGAACAAGACACGAACTAAGTAGCGCGCTGCATACTTTGGTTTAGTTTTTTGCCGAGCCTTCATCAAATAGTTTCCAAGAACTTTTACATTTCTCATTGGGTCACCAACAAACTCTTTTGTAAAACAAAAACATTTAAAGAAAAAAAGTTAAAAAAAAGACCCCAACCAAGCAAGTTGTTAAATTCTTTTCCAAATTCTTTCTCTTGACCTCTATGGTACTCTTGGTATGTGTTACCTACTACAGCTAATTCTACTATGTATTACTTATCTTTGCTCTCACAAAAGCAGCTTTAAATTGGTAACGGAAATATGTTTTTGATTCATGTTAACTACCAACATAACTAACTGAAATAAGAACACCCAAGAAAAGACATTAGACACCCAAGAACATAAATGTTCACACTGGCCTATTTTACACACGTGCAGATACCATGTATGTTTTCAAGACAATGACCCATGAAGAAGAGCATATTCACACATAGTACTGCTAACTCATACACTGTTTACAGATTCACAGATAATGTATTTAAGTATTTCACCGACTATTTGCGCAGTACTTCAGCTGTATGAACTTATTTTTTAGACCAAAAGCAACCACAAAGTCATAGCTAAGCCTTCCACATAACTCAGGACATTTACACTTTAGAAAGTAATGCATTAGTTTGTAAAACATGGTGCCATTTTATCTGTGCTTGTTTATTATAATGCAATGATCTACGGACTTCTTCATTTTGTGTGGAATTAAGTATTTTGAAAGAAACCAAACAACAGAGAATTTGAGAATACAAAGGATTTTTCACAGATAAAATCCTCCACAAGACGGAAACAGGTATTTCCCTCACACAATCAGGTAAGTTGCCTTCTTAAATGCAACACATGTATACAGGCATAAGCCTCACTTAGCTTTACTGTAAGAACACTCTTTTGTCTTTTTAAACATATGCATAGCATGTATATCTTACCTATGAGGTGTACTCAGGTTAAAAATAGGTTACATCCAGTGTATCAAGAGAGAAAGAAGGCCTAGTCTTAAAAGAACCTAAAGCACTGTAAATCAAAAGGCCTGTGGTACTCTGTACAGTTGCATACACACTGCAGATGTTTTCAAGTCATCCCTGTCATGTTAAACATTCCTATGACCTTTGTTTCAAGGGTTTAAAACAGTATTCCACTATAGAAACACTTGTAAGGTAGCCAGTTTGTCTCCTTTTGCTAAATAATGATAAAGAAATTTCTTTAGGCATATTTTTTATACTAGCAGCATTTTTTTAAGCCTTCCTTTCCAAGTATTTATTACAAAGGAACTCACCAAAGCTAGGATTGATGGACACTGAAGAAGAAGGTAGTTCTTTACTAACATTCACACTCCCATGTGCATTTCTGTAGTTCACCACCACAGCATTATTTCCCAGTCTGGTCTCAGATGGTGCTGGCATTGATGACGATGCCACTGGTGAAGATGCAGTGTTGACAGTACTTTCCACGACGCTGGCTACAAGATTTGGTTGCAGAGAAAGGTCAGGTATCTTGTTTGTTGCTGTGTATGATGAATGCAATGAACACGCAGAAACTATAGTGGGGAGTGGTGGGCTCTGCCTATGAACAGGCTGCTGCGATTCAAGCTGAAGACTCTGCTGAACATGTTTTATTGTTGAATTGACATGAACATGGCCGTTTTGTAAAGCAACTCTTATGACTGGGCTATGCCCTCCCTGGCCTGGCGAAGGAAGATGAACACTTGATTCCCCTTCCATGGATTTTTGTACTCTTATTTTTCCTTGGGGCAAATGACTGGAACTTCTGTATGTAAATCCAACTGGTTTCTGCAAATGTGAATCAGAAAACAATGAAAAGGTTAAATTAGACATAGCTGGTGTTTTTTTTTTTTTTTTTTTTTTTGCAACCAGGAAGACTAGATTTTAGTTATTTTGTTATTGGCAACAGAATCTTCATTGAAGTAGTCACTATCATGAAGCCAGTGCTATTACTTTTTAGCCTTTCCTCTACTTTCTTTTATTCTCACTTGTAGTTCCCACACTAAGAGCTTATCAGGTCAGCTTCCACATTTTGCAAGTTTTTTCCACCTGGGGTGTTGGCACAATTGTTTTCTAAAAAGCCAGAGAAAGCTGTCATGAGAAAGGCAGCTTTCTCAAGGCTCTTTAAAAAAGCTCTATAAAAAAAGGAATAGGCAAAATTAAATTTAAAATTTGTGAGCCATTGACCCAATCTGCTGAATTCTCAAAGGATGTCTCCACTGCCATGTTAGCTTTCTTTTAAACAAGAAAAAAAATTTGCTCTCTCCTGACTGCCTCTTCATTCTTTAGTTGCTAGCTGAAAACATTAAACATTCACATCTCGTCTACAATTGAAGACTCCAAAGAGGCTAAGACAGACAAACTGAGAGACAGGCTACACTTTCCACCACCTGGAGTACTTTTATTAAGAAACATATGCACCCTAAAGCATACATTCTGGTTCAAAAGACAAGTCACTGAGCAGGAGCTACCAAATGTAGCTGACACATGGGTTTGGGCTGGGTTTTTTGTTTGTTTGCTTTGTTTTTCCTCTTTGTATGTTTTTTTGGGGGGTTTTGTTTGTTTGTTTACAGAAATCCGATTATTTTTCACCTTTGTAAACTTTAAAAATCTGTGACCTGAAGAAAGGCTTATGTGCCTGAAAGCTTGTCCTTTTCTCCATCTAAGGGAGCTGATCTGATAAAAAAAACATAGCACCTTTACCACCACCCTTTCCTTATATACTTAGCTCATCACAGATAACAACAATGGTATAGCTATTAAAAAAGCTACAGCATTTCTGATGGCTTTAAAGACAAAGTGCCAGTAGAACCTAAGAAAATGGTTGGCAGATTGTATCTGCTGTTTCCCCCTCACACCTTACAGTGACAGAAGCCTTCTTAAAAAAAAAAAAAAAAAGAAAAAAAAAGCACTACAGGTCGCTTTTAATCTCAACATTAAAGCAGCTGCCATCCCACATGATCAGTGGGGAGGGTAAAAGTGCAGGGGTCACCAGGTCCAAGTGTAGCTGACAAGACCAGCTTGTTCTCTAAATCTTGTATTTTTGGATGTGTGGGCAGCACAAGCTTGGAGTTGTCAACAAAAGCGCATTCCCAAATAAAACCTAGTATCCTATTGATAACTGACAGACACACACAAGAATGTCATTGTTTTTACCCATCCCTAGAGCAAACCACCTTACTGATGTCTTGATCAGCTCTACCACATTAAAAAATCCACAGTACTGTTGACAAACAAAGGTCATTATGGATTTTAAGACCTTCTTCAAAAATCATCTGTTATGTTTCCCTTTTGAAGATTACTGTTAAAAGTACTAATATTCTGTCTCCTTAGTTAACAGTGGATTGACCATACAGGAACAAAACGGGTAGTAGCGTGTACTCAATATCAAACCTTCTTAAAAATTTTGAAAAAAAGGCGTTTTATTAAAAAATACAATTCTATACTGTAATGGATGTGACAACACACTGTTGAGATCTAAAAATCAGTCTGTCAATTGAACCAGCCTATGTGAGTGATGCATAAACTCTTTTCTAACTGCAGAAACCAGCTGAACAGTACCCCACATCTTGTAAAGCAGCAACACCAAGATACCCAAGTTTAAGACATAACCTGCACGATTCAGTTTCTATTTGTATTGGAATGAACAGAAATATCACAGCATCCTGATTGATGGAGGCCACTACCATTCTGTGACCACTGGCCAATAACAACACAGGAGACTGAAACTGGTGTATAATAAAGAATCTAGAATAATTTAATTGAAATGGATTTTAAGTCTACTATTTTGCTACTAATTTTAATTTCAATGAAAGGAGAGGATTTTTTATAAATAAGCATCAGAGGAAATGAGAGAATTAAAGAAAAAATAAGTCTCTTGGGTCTTTAATACTCACAGGTTTGAGCAACAGTGGCTTTACACGAGTATGCTGCATTTCTGAGACCTTCTGATGAAGCAGGTCAAATTTTTTATCCAATTTCTGAATGGCATCATACATGGCCTGACAACAAACGTAAGAATGAAAACAGTATTGTTTCATAAGAACTTTCTTGATTGCTTCAGATTTAAATTGGGTTAACAGCAAAATTCCCTCCTTAAAACTGGGTAAGATCTATAGATAATCTATACATTTTGTAAGCATATTAAATATCAACTTAGATACAAAATGCAAATAACAATGGTAAATATCACAGAAAGAATTCTCAGAGAAGCTTACTCTTGTGACTTTAATGTGGCTGGCACTTAAAGGCTGTTCTTCCTGCTTCCAGCAGATGTTTTATTCTTACCTATTTGGTACATTTTATTTTACATTGAAAAGCTACTGACAAGCTCTAAGGCAAGTTAGGTATTATGATGTGCTATTTTAAGTCATAGTTAAGTTTCCAAGTACACAGGTAAAAGGCTTATAGGCAGCCACTGAAATATTGATATCTCTACCACCAATGGGAAATATATTTAGAAAAATACTATTTGTAAAGTAAAAGTCCCAACTGGAATTGAATGTGGTCAGGAACGTCAAAGACAACAAGAAGGGCTTATGTAACTACACAGGTGACAAAAGCAAGACTAGGGAAAATGTAGGCCCACTGCTGAATGAGATGGGGGACACAGTGACACAGTAAAGGCTGAGGGATTCAATGCCACCCTTGCCTCAGTCTTTATTAGCAAGACTGGTCTTCCAGAATCCCAGGTCCCAGAGACCAGGGGAAAGGCGGGAGCAATGACTAACACACTGGGTGGAAGAGAATCTGGTGAAGGAGCACTTAAGCAAACTGGACACATTAAGTCCAAGGGGCCTGATGGGATGCACCTACAAGTGCTGAGGGAGCTGGCTGATGTAATTGTGAGGCCACTCTTGATAACCTTTGATTGATCATGATGAATGGGAGAAGTGCCCAAAGGCTGGATGAAAGCAGATGTCACTCTTATCCTGAAGGAGGCCAAGGACAACAACCCAGGGGACTTCAGGCCACACAGCCTCAGCTCACCTCCATCCCTGGGAAGGTGATGAGGCAGCTATCCCGGAAACCACCTCCACATGCATGAATGACAAGAGTATCACCAGGAGTAGTCACAGCATGACTTCACCAAGTCATGACTGACCAACCTGATAACTTTCTACAATGAATTGACTAGCCTGGTAGACGAGAGCAGAACAGTGGATATTGTCTACCTGCATTTGAGGAAGGCCTTCGACACTGTCTCCCATAAGATCCTCACAGACACACTGCTGATGTACAGGTTGGATGAGCAGTGACGTAGATTGGAAACTGGATGAGTGGCCAGGCCCAGAGTGGTGATCAGCAGCCCAAAGCCTAGATGAAGGCCAGTAACTAGTGGAGCACCCTAGGGGTCAATTCTGGGTCCGTTCCTGTTTAATATCTTCATTAATGATCTGTATGATGGGCAGAGCATATCCTGAGCAAGTTTACATAAGACCAGCAGGAGTGGCTCATACACCAGAGGGTCATGCTGCCATCCAGAGGGACATCAACAGG
The DNA here is from genome assembly GCA_035590275.1 of Ibycter americanus. Taxonomy (NCBI): domain Eukaryota; kingdom Metazoa; phylum Chordata; class Aves; order Falconiformes; family Falconidae; genus Ibycter; species Ibycter americanus. Next base: position 92,058,646 of record JAVJGI010000014.1, read on the forward strand.
CAGGAGAAATGGGTTGACAGGAACCTCATGTAGTTCAACAAGGAAAAGTGTAAAGCCCTGCACGTGGGGAGGAACAACTCCAGGCACCGATATATGCTGGGGGTACCCAGCTGGAAAGCAGCTTAGCAGAAAAGGACCTGGGCTGTCCTGGTGGTTACTAAGGTGAACGTGAGCCAGCAATGAGCCCTTGCTGCAAAGGTGGCTAATAGTACCCTGGGCTGCACTAGGCAAAGTACTGCCAGCAGGTCGAGGGAGGTGATCCTTCTCTCATTCGCACTGCTGAGGCCACCCCTGGAGTGCTGGGTCCAGCTCTGGGCTCCCCAGTACAACAAAGACATGGACATACTAGACAGAGTCCAGCAAAGGACCATGAAGGTGCTGAAGGGCTACGAGCATCTCCCCTACGAAGAAAGCCTGAGGGAGTTGGGAGTGTTCAAGCTTGACAAGAGAAAACTCAAGGATGAATCTCATCAATGTATACAAATACCTGAAGGGAGGGTGCACAGAGAACAGAGCCAGGTTCTTTTCAGAGATGCCCAGTGGCAGGATCAGAGACAATGGCCACAAACTGAAACACAGGAGGTTCCTGCTGAACATCAGAAGACACTTTTCCACTGTGAAGGTGACTGAGCTCTGGCACAGGTTGCCCAGGGAGGTTGTAGAGACTCCCTTGTTGGAGATATTCAAAAGCCATCAGGACATGGTCCTGGGCAACTAGCTCTAGGTGGCCCTACTTGACTACGGGGATTAGACAAGATGACTTTGAGAGGTCCCTTCCAACCTCAACTATCCTGCGATTCTGTGAAAACAAGGTATAAGTGATGTATGGAGAAATCAACCCAGCCATGCCTTTCAGAACAAACATGGCATTGAAATCAATTGCATCCACATTTTTAAAACCATAGAATGAAAGAGAAAGAATTTTGAAAAAAACTACTTATTTTATTGGAAGTGTCTGATCTTCAGTCAATCTCCAAGGTCAAGTTTTCTTTCAGATATTAAAAAGTCAAGTTGCCTTACTAAAATAATCAGGTACAAACTTTTTAAAACTATTTTGTAAAGGCCCACATTTTCAGACATAAAAGCCACATAAATCAAAGCACTCAAAGTCCATCAGTTATTACTATAAATTACTGTGCAATACAGAAGGTTCTTTCCTCAGTGTTTCCACGATCCAGCAACTCAAACATAATGCTTACTTAGCAATTTAGACATACACTTTGTGCCATAACAGTATAAAGGAATTAGATAACAGATTATGTATTTTCAAGTTGGCAGTGTCCTTTCAATACTATAATAATCGGGCACATGCCATCAGCTATTACTGCAAAAACCACACAAGGCCTAGAAGTGTTCAGGGCCAGGCTGGATGGGGTTTTGAGCAACCTGGTCTAGTGGAAGGTGTCCCTGCCCATGGCAGGGGGGTTGGAACTAGATGATCTTTAAGGTCCCTTCCAACCCAAACCATTCTATGATTACTGTACGAGTTACAAGGAGGAAACGCGTCTTTGACTAACTATAGCAATTTCTTTTGTTGATCTACAGCAGAACTAGACAGAGAAGTTTTTAAAAATACATATGGCTATGAAAAAAAGAATTGCTAGATGGATTTTTAGTAGATAGACTTTCAAATTATTTTCAATTTTATTAAAACCAACAGTTAGGTTCCAATAAGATAGCTATCTTTTTAAAAAAATACATATCCTTAACAAAAGAACGTATAAATTTTCCCCAAATTTAGAAATATCTCAAGAAAGCACTAAAAGACCTTAGATCAGCGGGGACAGTACAGGCATTGCTAAAAGGCTTCATGGAGGCCTAGGGCAGATTTACTGGGAGGAGGGGATAACAGTGGGGTGAAGGAGATGGAAGGGGGCTAGTAGGCAGCAAAAGAGGCTATAGCTTCTTATTAGTGCTACTTGCTACAGTACACATTCCCAGACTAGCGGCAAGAATGTTAGTCACACAATCTTAGACAATTTTCTTCCACAGCGCTGCTGAATATATGCTTAAGAAGACTTACAAGACATTAATACTTGGCTACAAGCTACTCACAAATTATCCTCCCTAAAGCATGGCCTGAATGTCTTTCACTCTGTAGAGTACTGCGACTCCAGAGTCACATACACGCTTACCTGAATAAATACAGGATGCTTTTAATTTTCAGTGCAGTTATTTTCAATCTTGCCAGCTACTTCTTCAGAACTCAAAACTAAAGAACTCGCCAAAACAACACTACCAGATTCTTGGCACACTTTCGTAAGGCTCATGTACTTTCAAAAGCTCGGTGCATCTGACAGTCAGATCCTTCCCATTACTGTGAAGCCCACCCCAATAAATCACTGGACTTTACATTTCATATTAAAGCTTAATATTTAAGAAGTATTCTTACCAGATATGGTATGAAAATTTCAGGAAATATTAAGTAGAATATTATTTTTTCACTGAAAACATTGAAGTGGGCAACCAACAAATGAACAACTGGAAAGGAATAAATCATAGGTCATCAAGTATAGAATGCAAATCTTCCTGAAATTTAACTGAAACACCATTTCAGAGAAAGAAAAGAAAAGTACCTGGCAATAACCGAGGACCTCCATAAGAGTCTTCTGCTGATCTCCAGTATAGGAAGCTTCAGATACAATACTCCCCTTTTACATTAAAATAATTTAAAAAAGAGTGTAAGCTAGTAATATATAAACAATCTTAGGATACCACATTAAGCCAATAAATCCCAACTTCAAACCTCACATGTTATTTTAGTCTACCCCAAAACATGCATCCCAAAAGCAGCTTTTCAAAGCCAGTGAAACAAAAGAAAATTAGCTTACACATTCATAGTCTGGTTCATACTCATAAATGACACCATCTTCGTATTCTCCTTCCCTGGTTCTCATCTGGGAAATAACATAAAGAACTTTTAATGTTTTGAATAATGAAAGAATTAAAAATATAAACTACAGGGAGAACCTGCTAGGAATCCAACCTGGGCACTTTCACTTGTAGCTGTATTCCCTCCCCTGGTTACAAAAGGGCACAAGAAATCGAGACTTAACATAGTCATCTCATCTATTAGATGGCCTGTGATTAGGTCGTATGAATACTCACCTTGCTTTTGTACCTTATTCTAGTTTAACATAAACCTCTTGCAAATTTATATAATATGCATTTTTATTTGGTTATTCCAGAACTTTCTCATCAAACTATAAATGTACTATATAGCCAGGCTTATGTAATTATGAGACTCCGTGTAGATTTTTACACTAATTTAAATAAATTAATTTGGAAAAAAGTGTACTTACTTCAGTGGGTACAACTCTGTACGCAGAAGCTGTAAAAACGTCCAAAAGACGAAATTTTCTTATAGCTTGAAAACTGCTTTTAGACAGGAATCAACAGTGCCACCACCTGGACAATTCTGACATTTTTCTTTTACTGGCTTGGCGCAGTTCCTGTCCATCAGACATCACAGATTACATGAGTCTGTCGCTGTTTAGAGGGGGGGTTTTTTGGGGGGGGTTGGGCATTGTGGTTTTTGTGGGGGGTTTGTTTGTTTGTTTCTTTACATTAAGTCACATTTAATTAGGTCTTATTTTGAAAAAGGAAGGTTTGGGGTGTGGGAGTGTTGGTTTTGTGGTTTGGTTTTTGGTTTTTTACAACAGGCAGAATTAAACAGAGTGGAACTGCTTTTATAGCATTAAAGACATCCCGACTGTTGGAGTTTAAGAATTAAATACAGTGACATTTCAGGCTGCCTCAAGTTAAAATATGTAGTCTGTGGATAGAACTGTTCATGGAGGCAAACCCTTATTCAAGGATTAAGTTATTACCCTAAATTGCACAGAGATTTTTACTGATGTCCTAGTTTTGGTTGAGATAGAGTTAATTTTCTTCTCAGCAGCTGGTGCACTGCTGTGTTTTGGATTTGGTGTGAGAATAATGTTGATAATATACTGATGTTATTTAGTTGTTGCTAAGTAATGTTTATACTAAGTCAAGGACTTCTCAGTTTCTCAGGCCCTGCCAGGGAGAAGGCTGGAGGGGCACAAGAAACTGGGAGGGGACACAGCCAGGACAGCTGACCTGAACTAGGCAGAGGGATATTCCATACCACAGAACATCATGCTCAGTATATAAAGCTGGGGGAAGAAGGGGGTGACATTTGGAATGATGGCATTTGTCTTCCCAAGTAATGGTTACATGTGATGGAGCCCGGCTTTCCTGGAGATGGCTGAGTAACTGCCTGCCGATGGGAAGCTGTGAATGAATTCTTTGTTTTGCTTTTACTTGCATGTGCAGTTTTTGCTTTACCTGTTAAACTGTCCTTATCTCAACCCACAAGTTTTCTCACTTTTATCCCTCCAATTCTCTCCCCCATCCCACCATGGGGGCACTGAGTGAGCAGCTGTAGGGCTTAGTTACTAGCCCAGGTTAAACCACAACAACTGAAAAAGTAAGAGCACCTATACATGGGAAATTTGTATAAGTTACTCTCTCTGCTATAAAGCAGCTGTTGTTATACACATGTACAGTATCCAGCACAATGAGGTTTTACGCTTGCTAGAGGCTTCCATGCACTATGTGGATATCCTACCCATGCTTCTTCACTGGGATTAGCATCAAATGAGTATACAGAAGTGAAGGAAAAAGGACACCCCCAGTAACATTGAAAACTGTCCTCAAAGCAAAGGGCTACTGTTTGGCAAAACATACCACATTCTGTCCCACTACAGTAGGGGCAAGTCGTTTTCTTTTGTTATGTGAAAACACAAAATCCATTTCTTCTGGGCTGTGAGTATTTCCTCTCTGCATACTTGTAGAATGGCTCATTTGTGATGCCACTGGTTCAGCTAGCACTGATAAGCTTTCACTTCCTGGAAAAGTGGAGAGAAAGGAAAGCACATCAGCAGGTTTCCCATTGCATTAAATATTTCACTTCAAAAAACATGCAAAGTCACACCTTTTTTACTTTCAAACTGCTTGGTTATTTGCGATTTTTTTATTAGCTTACTATTAGACACTTAATCCAAACTAGTCAGATCTGAAATTATATATTTAATTTAATATTCTTTCTTCCAAACTCTCTCCAGCCTCTATTTCATTTGCCTTGCTTTTCACCGTTGATTCTCTGCTCTCATTTCCATGTCCAATTGTGCAAAGTCACAGAATTCAAAAGCCCAACAAAACCAGTTAACTGAAATTCAGGCAATACACCCACAATGTAAAACACAGTTCCCATTTGTTTAGCCCTCAGCTATCCTTTCCCTACACTTAGGGGGTCCCCTCCAGTTTTGCCACTGAAGCACTGTGCAACAAAAAATACCTGCTCCAGGTTATCTCCTCTGTTGAGCCAGTGTAGGTCAGGGACTACCAAACACCAGCTATCTACAAGTGGTACACAAGACGCCTCCACCTCTTCACGTGTGGGCCTGGCACACGGTTAAAAACCAGTTTGTCACTGCTCTGTCCTAATCCTTTTGAAGCCCATGCAATTGCCAGACCTACATTTTTGAATACGAGAAGATATTAAAAGACAAATAAAGCTTAAGAAGATAAACAAGACGTTGGAAGGTTTCCAAGAAATACAGGGAAAAAACTTAGCTGGCCTAAAAAGGCAACACCAAGTCTCCACTGCACTATCTACTGTGAAGGAGCTTAGGCCAAGCTGAAAAGGTATGATGGGGAAGTTTCGTGGATACTTATAAGAATTATTTACTTTTAAAAAAGAGAGGGGAAAACAAAGGAGTAAATATCTATAGTGAAAAACAAGAAAGAATTTGAAAAACAGAGGAAGTTAGTTAAATCCTTACAAACAGTTAACAAAACGTGGCCTTAGGAGAAGCAACACAGACCATACCTATGTCAAGCTGGGGCATAAGAAGAGAAACTCGAGGAGAACCAAATGGTTAATAAGACTCAACAGAACATTACTGGAACTATGTGTGAACTATCTAATTAGCATACTAAAAGATCCACCCTGGAGCAAAGCAAGCCTCCTACTAACAAAGCCCCCTCCCCACAGAACGTGCATGGTAAGAAAACCCCAACGAGGTACATTTCAATGGAGAGAAGACTTGTAAGACCCAATGAGAATTAAGTGTGACTAAACATAATGGTAAGCAATTGTTCCAAGTGTATAGTAAGCTCTGCTAGGTGTTAAGAGGTGTGCTAGCTTTGCAGATTACCACCTATCACCCATCTCTGCACAGGCACACAGTAAACAAGTGTGTGTGTGTGGATCGGCTCTTGCACACCAGGTGAAGAACCCAGATTTGGGACAATGCCTACAGTAAATTCTGCCCAAGTAAAAGGGGCTGCATGAGAAAAGTTGCGAGGGTACTTCTTACTACTTTTGCAAAACTATAGAACTAATTTCATGGCCCAACTGGAAAGTAGAACTAATAGCTCAGAAGTAAAAGAAGGGAAAACAAATCCAACGGGTCAAGGCCAAGCTAAGAGAAATACTGAAAAGCAAAGACAACCACTTTTCTTTTATGCACTAAAAAAGGAAGGGCCATGGGCAGGGCAGAAAAGTAGTAATATATTCAATACCATAAGCTAGAAAAAAATTTTCTTTGCATTAAGAGCCCAGACAAATGTAGCAGAGCTGACAGACGCTACCTAGCCAAGATCTGTGGTAGATTTAGATTAGCCTACTTAACATAATTTTGAAATCACAATCAATAACTGAGTAATAAAAATACATATGCAATTACTTAATATTTGTTCTCTTAGGTGAAGATTAAAATCTATCTACCGTCCCACCCAGCTCCAGAGTTTGCTTCCTTTCCCAGATCACCTCATCCCTCTGTCCCCACCACACAGACCAAGCTAGCACACATCTCCTAGCACTAAGCACCCCCAAAACTGAGAGCCTGGGAGATGGCAGCACTCCGTGGGACCAACACCAATACAGGCAAGAGGACATGTTTAAAGCAGAAGGGGTGCAGGGCAGCAGGATTAACACACTAGCACATGTAGTCCCACAAATTTCAGACACTTTCTGCAGCCAAACCAGAATGCCACTTCACCTGGAGAAACATTAGGTCCCTGGTTTAATTACTTTTAAAACATATTATGCTTATGTTAAACTAATTGTCTTTCTGACTAGCTTCCCAAATTTAGATTTAGACACAAATACAATGATCCAAGAAAAAGTGCCAGTAAAAGTGATACTGAGTTTATGGGCATAAATGGTTAACTAAAAACATAACAGAAGTGTTCTGCAGCAGGTGGGAGAAAAAGACCTAGATCCGTATGTTAGTGATGTTGAGCTTGCTCCACCAGCTACATATCTGTAGGCAAGAAGATAGGAGACAAAAGTAGAAGAAACTAGTTTGGACAGACAGAACCAGATGTGAAGAAAAAGCACTGCTCTACAAGATGCTAGCCTAAGATGGTGACTGAATAAAAACAGAATTTCAGTTCAAAGAATTAAGCTCAACAGTTATAGTCAAGAGAAACTTATGTCATGTTTTGGTCATACATCTCACTATACTCAATTTTAACAAGACAATACCTAATGCTAACAATGTACAACAATAGAAGATATAAGTCCCAAGATGACAAAACCCTATTTTACCTTTTAAAACACAACCATACTCACTCATCATGATTCCTTTGTTGATAACGAAATAATTACTCATGTCCTGAAACCAAGGTTAGCAGCTATGACTGTTTCGTGGACAGGAATTTTTATTTTTGTTTTTATTTTTTTTAAAAAACAGAGACAATCCCCAAAGTAAACCATCTTCCTCCCTGAAATATGTTTTTAGATTTAAATGAACAAAAAATTATAGTATACTCTACTGTCAAATAGAAGACCAAAAAGATTAATGGTTCTCAGAAGCACCTAACAACACTAGGAAACAGAGATGTATCTTGACTGCTCAAGAGAAATACTGATGACATTCTCTATAAAGTCAACTGGCCAAATAAAAAAAAAACAAAACAAACCAAAACAGTAAGCGCCATCACTTAGTTACAGTTATTTTCCTTGCTAACTTGGTAGTACTGCTACCGGACTTAGTAAATGCTCAAAAGAGCTAGGATTAATTTTTGTCTGAGCCAATGAAGAATTGGGTAAGATTTCTGAGAGACTTCCATGGTGCACATTACAACAAATACAATGAATTAAAGACAATCACCAATGGCTACTTACAGCTAATAATTTATCACCTAAACAACCATCTTACTATCACTGCACATCAGCATCCCCAGTGCTCCAATAAATAACACTGGACAGTTTATCTAAAAACCTCATTTTTTGTGTTCGGTTCTTCCTTGGTATTTGTTTTCCAAATTGCTTGCAAACTCATTCCTAGGTATACTTACTTTATAAGTAAACTGTCTTCTTAAATTGTAATATTTCAGCAGTTTCACTATTAATAGAGACCTCTAAAGCAATAACTAAAAAGGTCCCTCTTTTAAAATGCAATGTTAAAGATGTGGGTAATACACAAAGCATTCAAGACAGCAGCACTGAACATACAGCATTAAAACTAGTCATTAACTATTAGACCATAATAAAAATGAACAGTAATTACCATGGGCAAGTTCAGTCACATGGTGAACAACACCATTTGCTCCAGAATTTTGTTCCATGGCCACGCAGCTTTGTGTGGACAGTCCATTTTCTCCATGGTCAATAATCACTTCTTCAACATCAGCCTCAGTGTTCACAGATACATAGCCTATGAGCATATGCAGAAAGAGAAACAGGTAAGACTCGGCACCATTCTGCATATCAGATGACAACTGTATCACATTTAGCATTACCTGAATTGTACCACAGGCTAATTCAAAACCAGTTTCACTTCAGCATCTAAATGCAAAGTCACTTTTACACACAGGCATTGAGGTTTTAACATGCACTAGAAGGGAATCAGCTTTCTATTGCTTAGTTGGCAAGATTCCTGGAGCTATTTGGTACCCAACTCTTCCTACAGTGTCCAGCTTCAACAGGAACAGTTATAAGCCAGTAACAAGGACTTCTGAGAACTCCTTTATTTACATTCAAGCATATGACAAGACATATTAATTTTATTTTGAAATTTAAATAGAAAATGCTTAATACACTTGAAACAAATCAGTCTACAAATCCTAAATACCTATTTGGTATTCAGATCAAACCAAACCTTGGCTCCCAACGAGATACTGTACAGAAACACTGAATGGCAAATCTCCAGTACAAATTTTTTTTTCAATTAAACATACTATTTCAAGAAAAAGTGTCCTGGTTTCAGAATAACAGTATTATAGCTATTATTGCTAGATCTGATATTGGGAGAAAGGAGCAGAATTCATTATTGATGAAACAAATTAATGGAAGGAACCATACCATTAAGCACTAAGTTAGGAAACGCAACTTAAATTCAGCCAGCACACCAGTATAATAACACACTAACTATATGAACACATGCCATATTTTCCACAGGATCTCTACCCTATTCAGTGCACAGGGCTGTATAAACGTTACAGTGGTCTGGTTGTTCACACTTATACAAACAATTCACTCCAAATCCCACTCTCTTGCCTCTGTTCCAATTTCTCAAGAGACCAAAGGGTGGGAAAGAAGCTGAATTCAATAGGTCACAAAGTTCTCCCTCTGGTCAGTACTCCCACCTAATCCAGAAGAAACAATACAGCAGAGTTTGGATTTGGCTGTGTCGCACGCCGGTCCGAGACCAGAGCGTGGTTCTGTTCGTATTTTCGGGAACAGAATTAAGACTCAAAATGGAGTCGAGAGCCAAGGAACTTTATTTGCCCAACAATACATCTGCGAATGCAAAGGGAGAGAGAGAGCGAGAGATAAAGAGAGGAAGGAAGGAAAGAAAGAAAACAAGGAAAGAGTGCACAGCAATAGCTACCACCCCGGAGCTGCGGCACCCCGACAGTCC
>JAVJGI010000014.1:92073705-92179273 GCA_035590275.1 Ibycter americanus
CCGCCCCGGCCGCCGAGATGCGGTGCGGAGATGCGGTGCCGGGCGCCGGCTCTCGCATCACAGAAAGTGCCGCAGCTTTCGCTGCGCGCCTCCTGCTTCCGCGGCTCGGTGCCTGCCGCGCTCCCTGCGAGCCAAGGCCTGGCAGAGGGCAGCGAGTTCGGCTTCGTGCAGGCTGCTTCGTCCCCAGGAGGAGGGAGGGCTGCCGAGCTGCCACCCCAGCCTCTGTGGGACGGCAAAGCCGGGTGCAGCCTCAGGTGCGGCCTCCGCAGTTCTCAAACTGCAGTCTGCTGTGCACGCCGTCCGTGGGCCCAGGTTCAGTGTGCAATAGCGTCTGCTTGTCTTGCCACACCGTGGTGAACCAAGATCTGGCTTTGCTTCTTTCCTGACTGAGAGAAACCCAGTTTCAGAGGGGTATGAACAGCTGCAAAAGGTTGTCCTCACAGAACTGTACAAAGTCAGGTATCAGGGCTCCAGTTCATACAGAAACGCTATGGGCCTTCAGGAGGGACAAAATGTAGAAATTTCGGCCTTACCTATGGTGGTGGGTTGACCTTAGCTGGACGCCAGGTGCCCACCAAGCCACTCTGTCACTCCTCTCCTCAGCGGTACGGAGGGGAGAACATAAGATGGGAAAAACCCCAACTTGTGGGTCAAGATAAAGGCAGTTTAATGAAGCAACAGCAAAAATTGCGTGTGTGGAAGTGAAGGAAAACGAAAGATGTTGTACTTCCCATCCGCAAGGGATGTTAGGCCACTGAAGTGTTAGTTTGTAGTGCTTGCTCCGGAAGGCAAATGTCACAAATAACAAATGCCTCCCCACACCCCCACCCCCCCCGCCTTTCTCTTAGCTTTTATATCTGAACAGATACCATGTGGTGTGGAATATCCCATTGCTCACTTTGGGTCAGCTGTCCTTGGCTGTGTCCCTCCAAGATTTTGCCCACCCCCAGCCTACTGGTGAGGGGGGGAAGGTTGGAGAGGCAGCCTTGATGCTGTGCAAGCACTGCTCAGCAGTAGTCAAAACGCTGGTGCGTTATCAATACCTTTCTAGCTACCAATGCAAGCACAGCGCTATGAGGGCTGCTACAGGGCTCAGCTAGACTCAATACACCTACCTATACTAATAATTTTGTGCTTTTTGCCCTACCTCCACCTTCTTTGTCTCTGTGTGCCAACCCCCTTTTTTTTTAATTCGGCGTTGGGGATAGGTGGGTCGTCAGGGCCAGGATGCCCTGCCCAGATATCCTCTGGGTGTGCTCACACTCCCCTCTGGAGGCACAGAGACCTCTCTGGGGCAAGTATGTTTGGGGAGGGATTGGAAGAAGATCTAGGATAGTGATGGGACCTGATCTGCTCATGGCCTGGGGCAACAAAGTGCCGTATGACAGCCTGCAGGACCAAAGTGCAGCTCAGCAGCACCATGGAGATACTAAAGCAAGGCAACAGAAGGGCAGTCCTTGCAGGTCCAGCCAAGAGCCCTACCAGGAGGTGAAAGAGATGTCTGGGAAGTGCTGTGCAAGGAGAGTGGAAGGTATGATCCTATCCGGTTGTATCTTTTATCGCATAACCTAATATTCCCTTGCTAAAAGCTGATCTGAACACCCACAAAGGAGCAAGGAGAGACAATGGCAAGGGGAGTCAAATTCACATCTTGTCCCGGCTACTCCTAGGCCCATCCCAGAGGCAATCAGCCCATCAGAGGGTCATCTCCACATGTCCAGAGGAGGGCACTGGCACAAAGGCAGACGGGAACCTAAATTAAGGACTCAAAGGAACAAACACCCTGTCCAGGCTCCTCCCAGTGCTGTCCCAGCAGAGTCTCATGGCCAGCTTCCTGTCCTGGTGTGAGACCCATCAAATGAGTCAACACTAGAGCACCTTTTGGACTGGGTGTGTGTGTGGTGGTGGTGGTGTTGCCTGGGGGTATGAGACACATTATGGGGGAGGAGCATTTCAGGATTGCACAGGACTTACATTAGAGATGCTTAAGGGAAGGAACTGAAAGCAGAGAAAGGGGTGGATTAAGGTGAGTTGAGGAGGAACAAGTGTATTGTCAAATTAACTTTCTAGCTCTTTTCTGGGATTAAAGTTCTGTGCATGTGTGTGTGTATGGTGGTCTGAGTGCAGCAACAGCCAGACCATGGTATGGAGGACCCAAATGCCTGTGGTCAGCATGCAAGCACTAGTGAAGGTCAAGCTGGACTCTCCAGCCAGTAGGTGAAGTGGCCTGGGAGCCATGGGTGTGTCTAAAGGTGAGGCCATAGCACAGTTGGCTACTGGGGACCAGGGGCATCCTGGCCAGCTGCGAGAGAGACCATAGGGTCTGGTGGGTCTCAAGGGGTGAGGGGTGTGTGTGTGTCTAACCTGTGGCAAGACCAAAGGGTGGTGGTTACTTGGGGATCAGGGTGCCCCGGCCAACACTGGGTCTATGAGTAGCTCTGTGTCTCTGAGGATGCAGCCCAGGGGGGGTTGCCTATTGGGGACCAGGGGAGTCCCAGCCAGCTCTGGAAGTCTGGGGTGGTGGGAGGCTGTGATGGTCTGCACCAGCAGTCACTGTGGCTTCAGGGACTGCTATGTGCCAGCAACTGGGCAGGCTGGGATCCAGGGCCAGCTATTGGACAGACTGAGTCAATGCTGCCTTTATCACTTTCTGATCTTTAGCAGGTTTTAAAAGCCTTTTCTCTCTCTGACATAGATAGCAAGGTGGAAGACCGGCATCCACAAGCCCCATCTTGAACTGAATCTGTGCAGTACATCTAGTTTCTTGCTCAAGTTTCTTCACCAAAACACATCAGAATTTTCTGATGCTTTCCAGTTAAAGCCGTGGGCTGAAAGAGCATGGAGTAAGCTGAGAGTTTCACTTTCCCATAAAGCTTGAGATGATGGGAGAATGCCTGAGTAATAGGGAGCCCAGCAAACAATGCTGTATTCAAAATCAGCTTTTATCTTCCCTTTATTTTTTTCTGCAGAAACAGAGGAACTTTTTTATGATAGGGCAACGTTTTGTATGGATGTAAGGAAGCAGTCCCTGAAAAGAATGATTTGGGAACAGGTAGGTCCTGGGAGACTACAGAGGCTGAATGGGGTACTAGGACACAGACTAAGAAGTGAAGCACCAGAGCAAGGGATAGGGGATACTGCTGAGAGTGGAAAGGAAGCACTCAGGGCAAAGGTAAAGAAATGTTGGGTTTGAAAAGAAGCAGACTGGAAAAGTTTGTTGGATAATCAATTTCCATAGTCTTGTGGGGCAGCGGTATTTGGAGGATCTAGGGGAAGAAAGATATTTAAAGTAGTGCTAAGAGGAGTACAATCTTTAGGAAGTGAAGCTAATTTAAAAGGAATGATCTGATACAGTAGAGGCCATCTCTGTTCCGAGTTACAGTGTGCTGTTTTAGAAAGTTTTGTCTTGAAGATATAAAGTGGTAGGCATTCCTCTGTATTTCTACAGATGCTGTTTCAGCGGCTTACTAATCTAGAAGGCAGGATGGATTTGAAAAGAAAACTGAAGGGAGGTAGGCAGGAGGTTGTTATAGGGAAAGGAGCCAGCTAATAATGCATTTGAATGCAGAATCATATTTTCAGGAGTGAGAAAACCTGCGCTACACATAATTTCTTTTTCTTGGATCAGTTTTCACAGGAAATTTCCTGAAATTAATTTGTTGGCCATCTTTCCCCATACTCATGGTTGTTGGATCCAATAAAATCAAAATGTCAGTTTACCTACTTTATCTGTTTCTGTAATGTCTTCATTTCAGGTTTGAAACTTGGTATTTTGTAGTGTTGGACATTTCAAATGACAGGTGAAATTGTGGACTAACTCCAGTTACACACCAGTCTTCATCGATACCAAAATTTGTTTTATGCATTGAGTTGAAAGTAACAGAAAATTTACATTATCAGGATTTGTTTGATGGTTCAGCTGGCCTGGCAAATTGAAATGCACAGAAATGGATCACGGTATTAGGATAATACGGTTTGGCATCAGTACTTAGAGGTTATGGTCTATATATCATTCACTTTGCTTTGGGTCAGCTCTTAATTTGAATTATCTACCAAACCCAAGAAAACAGTGAAAGTGTGAAGCCCAATCTAGAGGATTCATTTTTGAGGCTTTACGATTGTTAAATGGTCATAAACCCATTTGTTTTCATTACCCATAATGACGAAACTATGTAAGGGGTGTCTGACTGCTGCTGAGTAAGCCTTTAATGAATACCAAAAGGAGGTGCTTTTTAAAATGAGAGCATTAAGGATGAACACTAAATACTAGTAGTAATATAATAGTCCTGTGCCAGCTTTTTAAATATATAAATAAACTTGACTGCTTAAGAATGGAATGCCACATTCCAATAGATTTTGAATGTCCTTTACTCATAAAAATGTTTTTATCTCATGATTTATTTTTTCAGTTTTGGAGACTTGCAGTAGAACTAAGCCACCTGACCTACATTCAGTGTGAGCTGTTAATAGACTGGCCAAGCCACAGGTTCAGTCATGTTACTTCATCTTCTCAGTCTCAGTGAAAACCATAGTGTGAATTTCCACAGGAAACTCATGGGGTCATTGCTTAGTATGTAGATGCAAGTTTTTTCAATGATATAAAAAGAAAGCAGCCTAATGTTAAATCAAAACTATGGCAAAACTGTTATTAGAGGGCAAGGCTTCTCTTACTTGTTCAGGTGCCATTAGCAAAAAGGCTTATTTTTCTGCCTCATTAGTACCTCACAGCTAGGTATGGAGAATGTTGCTGTAATATGGATGAACACTCTGAATTAACCTGTAAGTGATCAAGAAATGGCATTTCCTTGGACTTCATTATTATTCTTTTGGGACTGAGGGAGCAGTTCCTTGCCTCTTCTCTCACCCCAGCTGAAGATGCCAGTGAACTAAAAAGGGAGATGTAGGGCCAGTTGTTTCCTCACAGGAATAGCTTATGGTTTGCAGCCTTTTTGTGAAATGGCAATAGAAGAAGTATTTGTGTCAGAGCTTGATAATCTTCTGTTAAAAAAAATAAAATAAAATAGACAGCTACCTATTTAGAGTCAAAGTGCATAAAAACTACTACTCTTGTCCATGATGCTGTCACTGCCATTGCTGTTTTGCACAGCTTTTTAATTTATCTTCTAACAAAATACTAAACTTCACTGAGAATGCTGGCATCTCTTACAGGATAAATTTCTGTTAACATTCAGTGGTTTTCTGATTTTCCAGCTCTGCAGAAGTTTAAATGGCAATGCAAGCGAATCTAGTGGGAAAGCCTGTACTTAGCTGCTTATCTGTTGTCCTGGCCTTGAGCCTATGTTGGAGAATACAGATTCCTTACAAATACATTTCCTCAGTTTTTTCTTTAGGGACTGCAGATGATAAGATGTGAAACCTTTTCCATTCATACTGAGTAATTAAAGACAGACATCTTCAGTCAGCACAGTTGGGAAACTTGCATTCAGGAAATTGGGAGAACCCATTGAAGGTTTCTTACGACCAATAATGTTGGGCACTAGAAAAGTTTCAGGAGAATGCTGATGTGCCAGTAGTTAAAAATAAAAATGGGATAAGCTGAGTAATGAAAAACCTGTCAGCCTGACTTTAATCCCAAGAAACTATTAGAACACTTAATACACGCTTCTGTCACCAAGTAGAGAATTAAAGGAGGGAAATATAATCAATGCAACCAAAAACAGGTTTATGGAAAACAAAGTCTGTCATGTAAGTGCCCATAGAAGCGTGGGTAGGAGTCAGTACTAGGATTGCAGCCAGAACTTGGGGCTGCCCTCTTCCCAGGAAAGATGCTTGCCCCAGGGCCTGGCAAGCTCCTGCATCCAAACAAAGGTGCCGAAACACCTTTCCTTCTCTTGCCCCTTGGCCGCCCAGTCTGAGAGGTGCTGTCGCCTTCTCAGGTACTCCCACCCTCGCTATTACTGTTCCCTGAATGCCCCTACGCTTTGTGCGTATGCCCGGGATGAAGCCTGGATTTTACAAAGACTTACAAAAGTCACTGACTTCACTTATGTTGTAAATAGTTACACTGATTTCACCTTGCATATATAAAAAAAGCGCTGGGTATATTTTATGTCTTCTAATGCTTAATCTTCTCTTCCACTGACCATGAAAAAAATACACAGGTGTGTAAATACACAGTGGGCAAATTAAAACCAGTTTATGCCTGCCTCTGCGGGCTAAGCTTTTCCTGCAGATCTTGCTTATGTGTATTTCTGGATTGCGAAAGGCACATAATACAATAGGAAGTGTTCTACATAATCATTGACTGCTTGACCATCTGGTTAAAACAAATGTTATGCAAACCAATTCCCACTTGGAGACTACTCCAAGTAGAAGACCACACCCATCAGGGCAATCATGGTATCTTAGCAAAGCACGACTGCAAATAGCCCAAAGCTGATTTTTTCCCACACACTCTAAGGCACCAGGCCCTGTGCATTTCACCTTTTTTTTTCTCCATACGTATTTTTTAAATACCAAATGCAGTGCTGCAAAGCTACTGACAAAATGACAGCTGAAACCAAATTTTCATGATGCACATCTTCCCCTCCCCTTTTCCTACAGGTATGCAATTTTCAGAGACACATGCAGGGGCTATCATTCAAACACTTAGCTTCCATGTCCTGACTTCTCAACCTCCTGATAACCAAACTTTTTCTTATAATAAAGCAGCATTGGCAATTCTAAGTTTGCTTTCATGATTTGTGGCCTGTCTTTTGCGCATAGCTTGCTTTATCTGATAAGATGCAATCGCTGGATTCTCTATGCCTTGGGTCTGAAAAGTTGCAATTTGTTTTGTTTTCCAGATGAAGATAAAGTATCTTTCAACTGTTTTTCATCCTAGCTTCCTTTCTCTTACCTTTTCCTTACCAGTAAAAGACATGGAGCAAATTCAGCATTCTTCATATTCTGGCAAAATTATACTTGTGGGCAAAATTCCACTTAAGGTCAATGACAGATTTCCCATTAGTCAGTTTATAAAAAAAATTGAGTTGAACAGAAAACAAATAGTTTGAAATATGTAACGTGCCAAGACTTACCTTTGGAAATAGCGTAATTGTAGTCTGTAGATTAGACTTCACATGTCATTACAAGAAAGTAAAAAGAAGGTGATTTAATTGCAGTCACGTTTATTTGCAGTTTCTATACACACTTTCTAGGTAATCAAACTTTTCTGACACATTTTTTGAGAGGGGTTCACAATGAAACTGTCACTGTTTTTACTAAAAATAAATACAAGACTTAAAGTGTTGCACAGCTCTAAAATATACAAAGGCTTGGATTTAATGTAAACTTTGAAAACATTTTACAAAAGAAACCATCTTTGCAACAATTTAAAAAGTTCGTATTTACAAATATTACAAAAATACAAAATGGATGCAAGTCCATAAACCATTGTCTTTTCTTCCAGCATGAACTGGTGCTAGTACCAAAATAGTTACACTGTAACCTTCTTAATTTTTTTTTTTTAATTCTTTAAGTCATAACCTACAGTATTTCTCTATCTGCCACCATTGCAGCAAATGCACTCAAATCACTGACCTTTGGCAAAAGCAAACATATGCTTTATTTGCTACAACTATTCCATGTCCTCTATGCTGCCACAACAAAACAAACAGAAAAAAAAAAAAAAAGGCAAAAAAAAGAAATGGAGGAAAATGTTATTTTTCAGAACATACAGCTGTATAACTTCAGAAATCATTTCCATAACATCAGTGCAAACAATGGAACAGTAGGTTGCAATGACGGTTCAGCAATTACCTGATGCATGTACCGTACCCTGTCTCAAGAGGTGAGTGATGTTCCCTTCGCTCTACAGCTTGTCCTCTGGTGCCTTAATGGCACACCTGTGACACTACAGGGGTCCCCGCCATCCATCTTCCTCTGACTCCCATGTTTGTTATGAACTCTTTTCTTCACAGTGGGTTTAAAATCTCTCTTTGTTTGGGTTTCAATCTGCTAAATATAAACTAGGAAATTAAAAGAAGTAAGACTATATTTTAATGTGTTGTTCTGTGGCCGTTTTGTACGTGAAGTATTGCCTCACTATTCTGGTCAAAAATTTTTTTTTAGTGTATATATATTTACTTATGGTCTTTATGAAATTATTGATTGGCAATAAAAACCGATTATCATCAAAGTCAATTCAGCTGTATTCTCTTTACAGTTGTGAATGACTATTTAACTCAGGACTACTGAACATGTAAAAGTGCTCCTGGTAAAATTTTTAAGGAAAATGACTGAAGATGACAAACTAAGAATTTTCTGCCCAATATCTAAACTTCCTTTACTTACGTTCTCCAGCAATTATTTTGTTACATGCTAAACGTTTCCCCTTAAAGCATTCTCATTCATTCACTTCACTTGTGTTCAGACTTAATTTCTTAACTAAGCTACTAATGTGATTAGCCTTTTGTTTCCAAAACCCTTCTCCCATTACCTTTGTGAAAACTATTTTAGACTTTCAGATTATTTAGACTTCCCGATTTTGCAGTCCTTCAGCTGATGGACCATCCCTCTTCCCAACGCACGTACCACATGCACAGTGACTCTACCTTGCACACCGAACACAACTAGGCTACACAGGAGGACGGTAGGAAACCCTGAATAATATATTTCTTGTGGTTAGTGCTAGGTCAAATCAGACGTGACCCTACGCGGAGCAACATTTGGGATTTGTTAAACTATTCTGACTTGCTTAGACTCTTTAAAATCATAACAGTCTTAGGTAGAACCTTCCTCTTTAAGACATTCTCTGCCCACTTTTAAAAACTCTCAGCTTTATGCATTACATGATTAAAAGCAAAAAAAAAAAAAAAAGGTAAAAACCGATTTCACACATCCTCCTTCCCTATTATTTACTTATGCTTAAAGCCAGCTTTTAGTTGATTCCTTTAGTACCAAAGTACTCTCTTTCTGCCATCCTACTCGACCTGTCCTACTGCACACCACATTCCTCTTCGCCCTATTTCCTCTGCGCTAACCTTTCCTCTATTCCAAACCATATCCTACAGCAACCAACACCAACTGCATCAATTTTGGACAAAGAAGGCCTTGTTCTCCGAGTAGCCTGGATGGGGCTACCTCAATGGAAACCGTGGTGGCCCAAAGGAGAATCAGGCCTGTTGGTTTTATTTGTTTAAAAATTAAAAGTATAAAGCGACTCACGGGTTTAGTTTTAAAGTACACGTTCTTGCAGTTTTAAGATGAGAATATTCAAGTAACTTCAAGTAATTCAGCTTTTATTTCCCTGCCTTCATTTGTATCAAAGCAGCTGCTTTGATTTGTCTCCTTTCCCACCCCACCCCAGTCCCCCACCCTGTTCCGTGTTTCTGGTAAACCCAGACAAGATCCCAACTGTACGTGGCTGGCACAATGAACCAGAGCTTTCCCCTTCCCAGCTCAGCAATGAATATAAATAATGCATACACATACCTATTTCCCAGCTACGTTTTCACAGTGTCATTTTTGTAAATATTTAGGTAGCATGAATCTCATCAGCACAAAGAGAAAGCTTCACTGAAAACTCATCGCAGATATTTACTGATAAATCGAAAGCGCTTCTTGCATGCTTATAATTTATTTGTTTCCTTTATGAACCAGAAACTAATCGTGTTTAAAGATTATAGTTACCAGGTTATGACCGTGTTATGTATCCCAATAGCCTAATAGGAATATGAAAGTTAAGTACTATTTCTTCTCACATCTATCCTCTCTGAAGTGATCCCTGCAAGAATAAAGGCCCAGGGGAGGCTGTGGGATGGGACCCTTTGGGGCTTTGCATCAGGCATGACTTCATTCTGTCAGAAGCATGTTCGCCTTCCCCACCGATCCTCACGGTAACCCTCCCAGCTGTGCTTTTCAGTTAGCTTCTTCCGAGCTGCCTTGGAAAGACAAATGGTTACTTTAATCCCATCACAGTCAGCCTTTCTGTTTCCTTAGCTAAGGTGGAGAACTCCTCCTTTCCACCACTCAATGTCGTCCTTCAGGCTTGTCGCACTGAAAGTGGTTATTGGTGGCCATGTGAACTTTTTGTGTTTGATATGAAAATGGTATTCACAGAATACAGTTATTACATTTGACTTCTTTTGTCTTCTATAAACAAAGTTGTTATGCAGTAAGTCATTTGCCACGTCCACTTTTTGATAATCCTATTTACAAATTTTTATCAAAAATATGGTATTTACATATGTTTTGTTAATTTCTTCTAAATTTTGTTTCAGCTCATTTTAGTGTAGAAAAATACCAATCCTCAAGAGCATTTTCTTTTTTTTTCTTCCTAGGGAAGCACTACAGTGAGGGATTTGTTTCTAGATGGGCAGCTTCTAGAAAAAAACCCACAACCCAAAGTCACTTTTAACACTATGGAATGTGTATAGCCTTGAAATCTATAGTGACAACGGAAATGAGAGTGGGATAAACCAAATGAAGCCAAAAGAAAACAGAACAGACATAGCTTATCCTCCTCCTTTTAGAAAATGTAATGTAATAAATAGCTACAGCTGTAGTCCTGTTTCCCCAGCTTACAAACACAAACACATTTAAGCATCGATATTGCCCTGCAATTTTTTTCTTTTTTTTCCTCTTTTTTTTCTTTTTTTTTTTTTTTTTTGACTGCTACAGCATTGGCCTCATATTCACATCCTTACAGAGCCCGAGTGGTGTCGGCAGCCTGGCCCTAGTGCCTGCGCAACCTACGTTGAGCTCTGAGAAGACCGATCATCGTGGGGGCTGCCATCTGAGTTCTCCGTCTCTCCTTCGGAGATGGCCTGCATCGGCGTGTTGTACAGCCTGCAGCGCACGCTGTACCGGCTGCTGCTGGCTGCCGGCGGCGCCCGTGAGCGCCCCACTCTCGAAGATGCTGACATGGGAAAGCTCTTGGAGGAGAATCCTTCCACGTTGACCCTGGGGGAACAGGGGGAGAGCGAGGACAACGCATCGGGGCTCAGCGCTGGGGGAGACTCCTCCAAGCTTTGGGGGGCATCTGCCATCAGCTCTCCAGGAGACTTAGGCAAAATAGGACTTTTCAGAATTTCCGTGGCAGACATCCTGTAGCTAGAATCAGACCGGCTGCCCTTTTTAAGGAGCAGTAGTTTAAACTCCTCATTGGATGTGTTGGACTTTTTGGCATTCCTGTATATGAGCCCAGGGGACCTCTGACTGCTAACGGGAGTGCCCACACTGCTGGCTGGTGGCACATTGCTGACAGGCAGTGTGCTGCTGGCAGGGGGCTGGCTGCTAGTCCCGGACGAAGCTCTCAATCTGTTTCTTACAGAAAGGTCTCCAGAATCCTTTCTCCCAAGAACTTTCCTTTTTGATCTGTAAAAACACAAAGGCACACTCTTTCATACATTAACTTTTTAGAGTAACACTTAATGCTGGTCTGGAGTTTTACAGATTGACTGTGCTTTGATATTAGCTAGAGTTCTCGTAATCCCTCTGTCAGAGGCTAGCAGTGACTGATGGCACTTTAAGCTGTGATAGCTCTTGTGCAGTGAATGAGGCACTGAGCCATGGGGTCCCTCTCAACATCACCCAGCTCTTCCAAAATGATGTACGCACAACCAGCTCTTTATGAAGATGACAATGCATACAGAGTCTTAGGTAATAATAATACTCAGTGTAACCCATTCAGTATCAGAAATCTGTAATTTCAGTTGTGATTGCAAATTTCAGCTGAATACAAAATACTCTAAAATTTAAGAGATGCCTTCTCATCATTCTCACTACAATGACTTGCTCACCAGGGTAGAGCTGATGGGCAGAAGGCAGGAACCACTGCGGGTAGTCCTCTTTGGAGACACGTATGTTTGTTAGAGAGAACGACCTGATGTTGTTATTTGTAAAGCATCCTACACATGCCACGAAGGTACTTAGAGTGCACACCAGACCATAACAAAGCATCTTTTAAAAGCTGCCTTTTAGAAAACAAAACTCAATAAACTAAAGAAGGCAGTCTCAGGACAAGACTTAACCATGGAATAACCATCCTGCAGCTATTGTTAGCGGGTGACTGCACTGAGCTGCATGTTATGGTTTCCCATTGCCCCAAGGTTAGGTCACCTGTGAATGACTGCAAACAGATCCTCGGTAGTGCGGGGTTTGTTTGGAGACACAAAGACATCCTCAGCATCAGCCTGTGACTCCTCACTCAGCGGAGACATGATGGACTCGTCACTTGGAGAAGACTCTTTAAACAAGGAAAGAAGCCACACTATGAGTCAGACCCCACCGTGTTTTGCAACAGCATCGCCAATGTGAGGCACTAGCTGGGTTCACAACAGAGTGGCCGGTATCATAATACAGACTTTATCTTCTAATTTAAACATCATGTACATTGCATACTGGAGCCCATAAAGGGGACACTGCTAGGATCTCCCGTTTACTGTACAGCTGTGATAATAAGGCTCCTCTGCACCCACGGTTAGTGCTCCCCCTGAAATGCAGCACAAGGGAGGAAATAAATATCAGAGAAATACGCTCTGAATACATTGAAAAAGCATAAAATATCTTTCCAGCTAACGGATCAGGGAGGCTCTGTGCTTAGCCTTAGAAAGGCAAGCCGATTTGCAATGCCAGCCTGCTTTTTGGCTCCGCTACCAGTCACATCCAAAGCTGCGCTACCGGGTACAACACAGAGAGAGTTCACAACTGACCTTTCAGTGAAGGCTCATCGGCGCTGCCTGCTGTCTCTTCTGCCCTGCCGTCATCAGAGGCACTTTTGGTTGGGATACCTGATACGATATCGTTTTCCTGCTTGCAGCTCACTTCACTGAGTGAATTCTCTGCTGCCATCTCTGCTTCGTAGCCAATATTCCCAGGCACATGGTGGATTACATCGGGCTGGTGCTGAAGCTGGTCGCCGATGGCTGTTCCCTCGGCCTGAGCTGGGCTCTGGCCCACAGGCCCAGCTTCCAGCCTCCCCTCGCTGTCCGCAGAGAGCTCTCGCTGAGCCTGCACTTGCTGCAGGTCATGCTCCGTTTCTGCTCCCTGGCTGGGTTTCTTCGCTTCGTCATCACCTGTGAGGACAGCCGAGCCCTTCTGAAACCCATCCACAGAGACAGCGCACGCCTGATTCGGAGCGCTCTCTGGCAAGCACTCGGTGGCCGGGTGTGTTTGGTCCTTCCCGGGTTTGATTTCAACCAGACCCATGCTTGCTGAAGTTACAGCTTCTCGCTCGCAACTATTCTGCCCGCTGAAAGAGGAGCTTTTCTCTAAAGGTGGCTTTCCAGGGCCCACTTCTGCTGGGGAAGTGTCAATGTACAACATTACAGCCTCCTCTGTGGAGTACTGGCGCGATACTGGTTTCTTAGCTAAGAGCGGCCTCGTTTTGCCCGGAGAAATGTCAGTTGCCATCAGGGCGGTTTCCTGTATGCAGAGCAGGTCTGGGGTGCTGCCTTTCTGTTTCCCTCCTTCAGGCTTGTTGACTGCGCGGAGGTGGACAGACTTGAGAACGGAGGGTGTGATGGCGAGGGCGGAGGGAGGGCTGGGATGCAGGGCTTCCCCGACCGCGCTCTGCTTGCTGTGGCTGAAGGTATGCAGCTGGTGCCTGTGAGCGAAGGGCTTGCTCAAGACGTTGTGAAGAGCACTTAGGTCAAGGTGAGTAGGAGGTATAATCGGAAGTTCGAGGTCTTTGCTCAGCAAGGCGGTGCTGTCTTTCGAGAGCGGCTGCTGCAGCGATGACTTCCTCTCCGGTACTTTCGGCTTCCTCTTGCTCCCCCCTGGAGACAAGGGTCCCGAAAAGAAAGCAGTCGGAAAAGAAGAGGTGGGCGTCTCCGACTGGCTGGAGTACCCGCTGGAGGGCGAGGCTAACCCTGCCAGTTTCTCGGGGGAGGCCAGCTTAAACTCGTTATCAACAGAGGGGAGGGATGGGGTGGTGGCTCGTGACCCGGACTGGGACGTCTGGGATTCAGAGCTCTCCGGTGACTTGATGCACTCTATGACTGTAGTACCCGTAGCAGTGCTTGAATTGGACAAGGACCTGTAAGGATCGCTGGATTTCAAGTCGTTCAGAAGCCAGAGGTCTGCATAGTGAGGTTGTTCAGCACCTTCGTCTTTAAATGAGGGGATATCGGTGGTGTCGAATGGAGTGTCCTTCAACCCACTGTCGCCCTGGTTTGCCCAGGGGAGCTCCTGCTTGGCTGGCAGGTTGGTGCCTTCCACTCGGGAAGGTGTGTTTGAAAACTCAAGGGGCAGCTTCATCTCCCTGGCAGTGTGAGAGACGTGCTGCCCACTGCCGATCTTTGGTTCTTTCTTGTCAGGAAGGTCGGTACTGCCCTCCGATTTCCTCAAAGACGAGCTGCGTTTTGGTGGGGCTGGCTTTGCCTTTGGTTTCTTCAGCGAGATGCTCTGCCGTCCCTGCCTCCTGTGGCTCACACACTCCTGCCAGGCACAGTCAGCCAGGCTGGAGGTCACACTCCCAGTCTGGCCGCTCTCAGAGCCCGGGGCTGCATAGTTGCAAATATAGCTTTTATTACCCTTGAGACCGCAGTCAAAGTGCATGGAGGTATAGTATCCTTCGGTATCCACAGAAAAGTGTGAGCTAGTGTCTGCCTTGTCAGAGGGGGTCTTTTCGAGGAAGCTGTCATAGGTGGTCATGCTGGTGAAGCTGGGGCATC
This sequence comes from Ibycter americanus, assembly GCA_035590275.1. Taxonomy (NCBI): domain Eukaryota; kingdom Metazoa; phylum Chordata; class Aves; order Falconiformes; family Falconidae; genus Ibycter; species Ibycter americanus. The sequence goes on from JAVJGI010000014.1 coordinate 92,088,324, forward strand.
CCAGGCTGTCTGCCTTCAGGCGCTCAGGGCTGAAGTCCTGGCGACAGGAGGCGTCATGGTGATGGTGCAGGTAGTTCCACTCACTGTCGCTCGTGTTGCTGTTGTTGGGGTCATCCAGTAAATCTGCCACAGTGGAGGTGAAAGAGCTTGTCCTGTGGCCCCTAACCTTGTCCACATGGTCACCAAACTGCTCTGTGATGAAGATGCTGGAGTCCTCGTTGGCGTTGGGAGCGGTGTTGAGCGACAGCTCAGAGTCACAGTGTGAAGAGCCCGTCAGTGGAGGAGAGGCAGCAGGAGGAATGGTTTCAGATGTCTGGGAGGGACATGTGGAGCTGCTCCCACTCCAGTTGCCACTGGAGGATTGGTGGTCATCTTTCTGGTCCATGTGGCTGCTGAGCAGGACTCCTGCTGTGGAGATAGAGTGAATGGGGCTCCCAAAGGTGTCTGAGTTGGACGAAATCTCACAGCTGCCCGAGTCAGCCATCCTTGACAGCCGCGATCTCCCCCTCTCGCCGATGCTGTGTTCAGGGCTGTGCAGGTGCTGAGGACAAGTTAAACCGATGGGCTGGCGCTCTTGTGAACCCTGCTTGTTCAAGACCTCCTTCCCCTTTTTTGGGATCCTCTCCTGGCCAGCTAGGAAGCACTCTGCTTCATACCCTGCACTTTTGGCCGTGGCATCCTGATGGCCCTCAGTGGCCCGGGCACCCTCACGAGGAAGGCTCCGTGAGCGGATGCGATTGCTTACAGCGGCAGCAAAGACGGCATCCCCATTGTCTGCCAGTACCAAGATGTTGCCAGCGGAGTGGGAGAGGGAGGCAACGACGCTCTGCCCCCTCTGGGCACGGATCCGCCGCCGGGAGGGAGCAGCTATCAGGATTTCTTCTGTCTGGCACTCTGAGTCCCGGGTCCCCGACCTCCTGCTGCTGGAGCCGGAGAAGTCGGGGTTTGCATGCACAATCACATTGCGCTCTCTCGCCACTGGTGACTCGTCTGAATCTAGGACACATGGAAAGCTGGGTGAGTGGGAGACAGCTCCACATTTCCTGGCGCGAGACGACCCGCGGAGCAACCCAAGAAGCATTATCTGCTGTATTTTTTCTTTTTTAATCTTGCTGAGCATTGGACCAAATTTAACTTTGCTATAAAGAATATATAACACAGACCTCATCCCAGTGAGGTGGGGAAATTCTCCTAGTCCTGCAATGTGATCTTAGTTCTCCTATTTCTGCAATGCGATCTCACATGGAGCTGATCTTGCTGTGGTAAATATTAAGACAAATATTAAGTTTTTGGGTTTTGTCACTCTATTTCAGCTAGTTAAAGACAGTTTTCAGGAGTGGCTGCTGGACAAAACACTCCGTGAGCTTCTAAAAATAATTCTATTTTGACTACCTGTCTGTTCAGAATTTCCATTATCTGCTTCTTTACTACCAAGAATATTTGCAAGGCAACAGGATCTTTCTTTTGTAGGTTCTCTGGTTGCTTATTCTCCATGATAAACACATTCCTTCTGCTTCCCATCAAGTTTCACAGCAACGGACTGAGATACCAGAGCCATCTTCAGGTGCAAATGAACATTAAGAAATAATGATCCTGTTAAATTTCATTTTGGGTTAATACCGATTTTATACTGCATTTGCCCTCAACAGAGTTGCCTCTAAGTTACCTGGGACAAAAAGTGAGCTAAGCCGCTCGATTTCAGGCAAATATCCTTGGTAACAAAGAATGAAAGGAAGGAATAGAGGACGAATGTGAAAAATAAAAGGAATGTTTAGGAAAGTTTCCCGTAGGGTACCAGCAGCTGTCTCTAAGGCAGATATATAACTGCTCATCTGAGTGAGTTATCCGGCTGTTGTGACAGCTCATCATCACTTTGCTGAGCAACATCTGTCAGTCCTTTACCTTAAGCTCCCCTCATGCAAGAAAAAACTTTCACTTAATCTAGTTACTTTTTATGCACATAACTATGGGTTTATAACAGAAATAAAATGAAAAAAAAAAGAACTGATTAACATTTACACAATAAGAGCTGAACACGTACATCTATATTACTCAGTAAGGCTCCCGGTCCATCAAGGCCATATGGAGTAATATAGCTTTGCTTACTGCAGTAAATCAAAAAAACAAACCACATAATTCCCAAACTCCACAAGCATTTACGTTTTCAAGGTTTCATTTCTTTGGAAGGCTGGCTACCAGCTCATATCTCTGCAATTTAAGTTAGTTAGAAAGCTATCTACGGAAGATTTGTATTTATACTACACCTATTTCTTGTTGCACTCTTCTGGGGATGCCAGAGATGGTTTTCCTCCTCCTCAACTTTCGTCTCCGCTGTAGTACAGATTGTGAATGAACAAGAGAGCAGCGTATACTAGCCTCTCTGTCAAAACCAACTCCTGCAACCCATAAATAGGTCTCATTAGCCTTTAGAAATAGTAAACAAATTTTCATGGCTGGAACACAGTGGAGGTATGTGAGCTTGGATTAAGCCTGTGAATAAACATAAGGGAGCCCTTATGTAGCTCTTATGTAAATTATATCACAGTATACCACAGTTTTACATCTAATTCCAGCTCCCCCTCAGCAGCCTGGTCTGCCAAAAATAACAGAAGGCTTAAAAATAAAATAAAATAAAATAAAAATAAAATATAATAAAAGAAAAGAAAAGAAATTCAGGAAGAAAAATAGAGTTGAGAGCTCTTGGTAACAGGGCATCTTTCTTATATCTATTTATCCATCTGTCATAAGCACAATGACAGTAACTCATCTGCAAAGCATAATCTGTTCAGCTAAAGCCTGACTGATTTTAAGCAACTAAGCATAAAAAACCAATTTAAATTTATAATGCCATATTGCAGTAGTTGGGCACTTCTTAGGAGACCAATATGCCAAGGGGGCTAACATTCAAAAAGGAAGGAGACAGCTAAAATGGGACCAAGTCCCTGTGCAAGTTTAGAGAGCATTCTTCGTGATGATGACACATGGCCAAGGGTGACATGAACAGGCAGCTGCTGTTTATTTTTGTACATCTGTAAGTGGCCTGATTTTTGTTAGTGCTCAGCACAAGGCAGGATGTGTGGGAGTCCACTCGGGGAATTGGGTCATGCAGTCAATCAAGATTCTCAGTTTGGATTTAGGAGCCCAAGTTCATGGGCACATTTATTTATGACCACAGTCATACAGAATAGGCGAGAATTCCTCATTTTCTTTATGTTTCTATGGCATTAGCACAGGGAAGTGTCTTTTACTTTGTTTTTTTACACTGTGTTGTCAAAATAGAGTTAAAAGGAGGCCCAACAGAAGACCAGTGCCCATCTGCGCTGACTTTTTGCACAACTGTACACTCATGCTCTCTAAAGTTGACATGGGATAGGTTGGAAAAAATGTGCCAGGTCCATAAAAACACTAACATAAGGATCGCTGGTACAGTGGTTTGTAATCTTAAGAAAAACAAACAAACTAAACCAAACAAGAGGAAAAAAAAAATCCTGATAAGAAGCTCTATTTTAATAGCGTATAATTATATAAAACATAATTATACACAGACATACACATACATATTACATTACGTAACAATGTAAAACATTAAAAAGTAACTTTCTTGTAAAAGTTCTTCTTGAAATCTACTACAGTGAAATAGAGGCTTCAGACAGATGTCCTGTAACCACCAATGCCCCTGGAATAAGCAGAGGAAGAACTTTCTTTAATATGGAACAAAAGTGCCGTAAACTCCAACAACAGTCATTTTCAAAAAGTGAACATTTCTCAGGGTTGGGAGAAGCTTAAAAAACGAAAACAGAGAACTGAAAGCAAACTCTTTGAAACAAAAAATCAATCAGCATCATTGCTGGTTTTCCAGCAACTGTGAGTTAGCCAAACATGCTCTGTGCACCAGATGCACGGGGGTCATCTCCGAGAGGAAAGTGGAAGAGGGTATATCCTCCCCGTGACGCATACAAATTATTCCCATTAGTGCTAATGAGAATGATACACATAAACATCCAGAAGATTACATACCATTCTTGATCTGTAAAACTGATCAGTGGAAATTTGGTTCCAATGTATGGCAGGTGGAGTCTAGGCAAAAATGGCTATTACTGGAAAAGTTAACATTGGTCCCAGACCTAACTGTCCTCTGAACTGCATTAGGTGACATTAGCCATGTTAGAAAACCTACACCAGTTAGGGTCCTACACTGAATCTAGAGAGCGCATCATTTTAATACCAGCTTTACCTCATGGAAACACGCCACACTATCCATGACTTTCCACAGGGATTTCCATTGACAGTGCCCAACTTGCAACCTCAACCAGCTGGCTTCCAACTTCCAGCCTGGCGGGGACTATGCAGGCAGCTCTTCCCTCCTGTGGGGCCCTGGCTGGCCAGAAGCACCATCCCAGTGGTGGGGATACTTGCTCCTGGCTGCCACCTCCCCAGGCAGGCAGAGCTGGCAGCACTGTGCAGTGTCACCTCCGCTGCCGGGGCAGAGGGGAAGCAGGACCGTGTTGCCGTCACCAGGAGGATTCATGCAGCTGGTGGTGGAGCAGGTGGGAACTTGTCACTGTGACACTGTAGGACAGATATGCTGCAAGTCCCAAAGCCCAGAGCCCCTCAGTTGGGAGCTGAAGCTGGACTGTGGGCATACAGCCCTCCCCAGCACCATGGTGAACCCCGCAGCCTGTCTTGCAGGGATGCTGGGCACCGCTGATAGACACGGGAAAGAGCAATGGGATGTGAGGGGCTGTGACCTCCCCCCCAACCCCCCAGTTACTGGGAAAATAGAATTAAATACAAATATTTTCTCTGGGGAATGAAGGCTAACTGAAAGCTCCCTGCTTTTTCCTTGATTGTTTATATTCAAGTCTATAACTGTGGAAGTCAGCCCACTTTATGCTCTTACATTAATCAGAACTTGGTGCGAAATATTATTGAGGAAAACTCAGATCAACTTTATGTTTACCATAGCCCTCTGGAAGGAGAGAAAGAGAAAAAGAGAAAACAGCCTGATTTTTAATTCTGGAAACAAGTCATCTATCACATTTAATAAGTGATATACCTGCTACTTCTGCCAACAAATTCTCCTTCAAATAAATCTAGTCAAATGTATCCAAATGTTACAGAAATAAAAGAAAATGCCATTACTATACCTTCAGCATAGCTGCATGTAAAGAGATCTCAGAGCGATGGTTTGCATGCTACACAGTCATGCCTCGCATGTTTAAAGCACTGCAAATAGTAGCCTACTTTCTCTAGTTTCTCTTCTCCTGCTACACATGATAATCATATGATTAATCTTGGTGGCTTTCTGCATTACTTCAGTCAGCTGCATTCAAAAAGTTATTTGAGGTCTTTGTAAATACAGACTGTAGGTTATACACACAACAGAAGTACATTGTTTATACAGGGAAGCAGTGTTACATTACACTGTATAATATGACTCCAAAAACATGGGCCAAATTAATCCTAGATGCGGCTTCAGTGACTCCAGCGGTCACACATGAGGGATGAATTTAGCCCACTGTCTTCCAGAAACTAAATCCTCAAGCTAGGGTCTTTGCCCTCAGACTGCACAATCCTGTGACTTCAAATAAATTAAACAAAATAAGTACTTGACCTCCCTTGAACCATGCAATAAATACAAAAAGAAAGAGAAGAGATTTGTACCAGTGACATTGATGGGGATAATGCAAGAAGAAATCACTTGGGCATCTTGTTTCATTTTCTCCTCTGGAGTTGGGAGAGGTAGTGCTTTACTCCAATTGGTTTGTTTATCCAGTGTAGAAGGGATATTATGTATTGGATTTTTCGGCCTCTGCCCTAACATGACATCTGTATCTTCGTCCTCTGGTGGATGGGACTGCAAATGAATACATTCAAAATCAGTGTCTCCCACTCAGGCACATGAGGCTAATTTTGAAACAAAGCAGACACACAGATCAGAAATCAATTACAGGGATGCAAGGAGGAATCTTTCTAGCTAAGTCCCACAACACAAGCTATTCTCCAATGGCAAAATAACATCCTGCTAATAGGAGAAAAATACCTCACCATACTGCAATTCAGCATATTTACAGTGACATTTACAGGGCACCTCCTCTGTTGGAAGGGGTATGTCCTGCATTCGTGGGTAGCCGTTGCAAGCGTGCCGTCAATTACCATTGGCATCAGACACGTGGGCTTTCATTTGTATCCACAACCTTTTGAAAACCTGAGTCCGCTGATTAGTAGCGAGGACTGGCCCCATATAACATCTATGTGAGAACAAGCATCAGAAAGCCCAAAGTTTTAAAGAAGACCCCTTGGTACTTCAGAAAACCATTCACATTTCATTTTTACAAACTCACACCATAAGCAGACTGAAGTTACAGCCACGCAGCAGCTATTTGGTGGGAAGCAGCAGGCATTAACAGTGCTGGGGTAGGGGGACAGTGGCCAAAGAGGAAAGCAGCCACCACCAGAAGAAATTCAAAGGATTATTTAGAAACGACGTACAATTTTACAGCAAGCTACAAGAAGCGCTAGATACGGAAAATGAAGAAATGGAGAGAAAGTAAACTGCATGGAAGAAACACAGACGGTTTGTTTTCTTTTGGAAGAAATAACAAATCTCCCAACAACACCCTATCTTGCAAAGCTGCTATAATTTCATCTAGTAAAAGCGAAATATATTAAGTGCATTTTCATGTGGTGCTGGCTATCAAGTCGGGTTTGGGGGTTCCTTTGTTTGCAAAAAAAAGTTCCTGTCTTGTTTGGAAGGGACGGAGGGGAGAAACACTTACCTTTTTCTGCCCAATTTCCCTCCCTTTTTTCATTAATACATTCTTCTATAAGCTGTGACAACTCTTCAACCAGCCCAGGACATTCGTCTGCCTCTTGGTTTTTAAAAATGAAGTGCAATCCCTTTCAGGCCAGCTTTCTCTTCAGTCCTGAATTCCCAGCTGCTCAACTACCAGCCTTCCCCCCCATGCCTGCTGTTTACACTTCATTTGCCAGTTTTAGTTTCGGTAGCAAATACGGTGAAGATAAAATATTGCTCTCCTGCTCCTTGGCAGGGCGTTGAGCAGGCGGGTGTTGAACACTGCAGGATCACGCCCGGGCTGCCATTGTACTTCTGCCATTCCTCCACCCAGGCTCGTCACAAATCCCTGGGGAATTAACTGTCTCAGGCTTACAGAACAGCATTTACGCCCTGGCCCCAAAAACATTTAAGATCTTAACTCAGCAGCTACTATTTAAACTGTTGGAGGGCACTTACTTACCTCGCCAGTGTCACCTCCCGCAGCACCCCCAGACCCGAGACAACGCACGCTTCGTCCTCCTCCCGCCCACAGAGAACCCCCTTTTCCCACGCAGGATTTCAGTCAAACATCGCAGCCTTCTTTCTGCCTGCAGCTTTTGTGCTGATCCCCGGCAGACGTGAATAGCTCATATAAACTTCAAGCACAAAAGACTTTGTTTCCTAGGTAACTCCCCCTCCAACAGTTTGATGCATGCATGCAAAAAAAAAACCAACCCCTTGCACGCACACACGCATGGACACATGGACACACACACACACACAGGCTGCATTTGTTGCCAGTTCCTCCCCTGGATGACAATGAAGTGCTGGACAAAGCCGGCTAAGTGACCCTGGCTGCCAGAGCTCCTCCTCTCCAAACAGTGGCATCACCAAATGGCCATAGAATAAATACCTGCTGTCATGCTGGCATTGCCCAGACAATTTCTTACCATTTAGAAAAAAAAAAAAGAAGAAAAGGGGCTGTTTGGCAAAATCATTGCAGGAGACAAATGCAATCGCTAACGCTAGCGAGTCTGTCCCGGTTCAGGCTTTTTAAAGGAGGCGATAGGAGGAGGTGGCCTTGTGGCCACAAGCTCCTGAAACCCATCCAAGGTGAAGAATGAGAGAGGGGAAGAAAACAAAAGTTATTATCGTGTCGTACTGACATCAGAAAAACAGAAAAGGCTTCTTTTAGCACAGTAAAGTTAGCAAGTGAAAAGCAAGCAAGAGGAAGGATTAAGAGGATCTGGAAGGGAGAAGAGTGAGACAGGGCTGTTAATTGAGGATTGCTTGTTTTTCCAGTACCTTTCTACTCCAGGGGGTCATGTGGCAACACTCAACTGGGGAGGGCGAACGAGTGCTGTTAAACTATAAATGTGAAATGTAAAAAAAAAGAAAAAAAAAATTAAAATTAAATTTAATTAAAATTAAAAACATACACAAAACGTTTCCAGTAAAAACACATCATTTTTGTCTGGATAAATTAGCATCAGAGCCAAAACAAACTGAGATTTTCACCTTGTTTCCTACTGATGGGTTTGTGTCCCAGAACAGGCTACTTCTCTACAAAATGCAGCTCAAGAAACTGTGCCCACAGAGTGGTTTGAATGCCTGTGAAGTCTGTGCTGATTTTGCTTATTCAGATTAGACAAAACTGCAGTGAAATTGGTTCAGCCTCCTTGCACAGACATGCCTAAATTGTCCCAATTGTATTGTATTGACTGGTATTGTACTGATTTGGTAACTCAAACTGTGTACTGCCTGGAGCTGAACCAGCGCGAGGTATGTATCCAATTACATTATAAATAAACTATTTCATAATATAAGGGAATTCTTTTGCATGAGGTATTTAAGCAATGGACATAAATAATGCTGGTCCTGAGGGTGATTTATCAAATACATTGATTGCTAAGATTTTCTGATGTTATCATTACATCTCTAAGGTTGTGATCATTGTGTCGGGGTGACAACAGCCAACTGGCTTTTTGTCACTTTTTATAGTTCTTGAAAGGACAAACAGCGATGGCCACAGTGACCTGGGTCTTGCTGAATCCCCACACCTCCCAAATCCTCTTCGAGCAGAAACTCTGGTTTGTTTGTTGCAATGTCTTGTTTTCAAAACCAAGGAGTGAAGTATGACTTCTTTTAAAATAGGAAATAAAACAAAAAAGGAGATAAAGAAAACAGGTTAGTTGATCACACTGGAAAGCTCTAGCATGCGTTTCTGAGTGGGGGTTATTATCTGCCCCTGCACTGGTTGGCAGATCCGCCAAATAATCCTATGAACATTTTTCCTCCCAATCATTATGAACACTGCTGTGATGGATGAACCACAAGCCTCAGTTTGCAAGACTTCACATTATACGGTCTCCTCTCAAAAAAAAAAAAAAAAAAAAGAAAAAGAGTGTGGTGAGTCTCAAAAAGCCTAATTCTCCATCTTGTCCTACTCTCTTCCTAGATATGCAACACCTTCTGCTTTGCCCCGATCCCATGTGCAGGACTAAAACCACAGGAAGCCTCCAGATGAGCTGCCCGCGAGCCGTACTGGAGAACCGAGGCAGGAAATCAGAAAAGGACCGTCCTGAGTGAACATTTCCAGCAGGTTAGTTTCTACTGAGGTCAGTGCAAAACCTGTTCTCCCAAGCTGGGAAAGGTCCTTATCACAGGGGAAACACCTCTGTTTATGCAACAAAGGCTGTGGAGATACTAAATACATCAACCAGTTCAGTCTACTGTTCAGATATCCAAGGATGATTTCACCCTTGGTCCTTGGGCTGAGTTTCCAGTCACCTGCTCTGAGCAGACTGACTGCAGTTAACAAGATCAGGATATGAACTGAAATTCAGCTTCCCCATGGAAGGTGTTGGGAGGATCTCTGGGGAGGATCGGGACATGGCGAGACAAATGCTGCTGAGGTGACAAGTTCAGGATATGAAAATCTTTGCCGTGTCCCGCAGAGTCCTATGATGGTCCTAGTCAGCGCACAAGGAGAAGAGGATGGGAGGGACCTCCCACCCCCAGCTCCAAGCACAGCTACATGCACAAGCCACTCAGGGGCAAACCTCCCCAGGAGAAACAGCAGGACCTTGACTTTGGCCTAGGAGAGAGTAGTGTGGGCTACAGCCAACACAAGCAAGGTCTGGCTACCCATCTGTCTGTCCTGTCGGTGTAGGGCTTTCCTACCTCCCCCGTGTGCCGCCCTGCCTGATGCCTCCGAGAAAACACCTCTCTGGTTACGCACACCCACAGTGATCATTTGATGTGCCAAAGTCTCAGGTCCCTGTTTAAGCACGGCAGGACAAATCTTCTAGGTTCCTACCAGGAAGAGGTAGGACAAAAATGGTGACCAGCAAAATTTCAGCTCCTGCTGCCACAGCAGTGCTCCTTTAGAAAATGGTGCCACTGCCACCTCACCAAGGAGTCCCAAGGTCACCTACTGCCTGCTCCTGCATGGTGCCTGCTCCCGGGCAGCCGAGGCATGCTGGGGTATAGCAGCAGCCTCAGCATTTTGACATCTGCACGTCGGGGTAGGGACAGAGCTGCTGCTCTTCCAGTGTTCTCATTCACTCAGAAAGCCAGAATATCTCTAAATGTCCTGAGTAAACACGTAATTAAGCAAGAAATTATTATTATATACCCAAGGCTGTTCTGGTCTGATGGGCAAATCTGCAGTTAGGCAGTTTTCAAAGTTAATTTCTTTTGTGTGGGTGTGCTTGGCAAACAGCAACAGTGATAATCAATCTGTTAAATACAAAGCCAGAATACTTTAAATAGGCATTTTTCTTTATTGGGCTAAGATTGCTTTGAAATCAAACTGGTGTGTAATTGCTTGAATAGGGATTTATTCTGACACATGTGAGCATCTTTATTTTCTGAGCTACACCATCAACTTCGCTTGCTGAGGTGCCACTGTGCTCATGAAACTGCTTTGCAGTAGAAATCTTGGTGGCGTATGTGCGTGATCTGATTTCTCAGTGCCCCATGTCTCTTCAGTGTGAAAGTCTTTGGTTTCTGTCAACTACACCAGAAAAGTCAGATGTCCAAGTCTGAACTAGTCAACAAGGGTTCCCCTACAGAGAAACAGCATTGCCACAGAGCAGTTCAGCTCACCTTCCTTCAGCACCTAACTTGGGGCGAGACAAAGCACCCCTGAACGCTCTCCCCACTGATTTTAGGAAGGGCCTAGTGTTACCTGCAAGTACCTAAGTCAGGACACACAACTCACCCTTTCAATGAATGAAAATCTTAAACCTTATCAGTGCAGTGGCAAAGAAGCAATTTAGCAGTCAACAAACTTGCCAGCCTGGCAATTTATGGGCCTGCCCTATTTATTGTCCCAGAGCTGGGATCCAGAGGAGGAAATGAATGGCCCAATAACAGGATAAAAATGCCACTTCAGCCCCTCTTCTGTTTTCCATCACCCAAAGCTTTGAGATGCCACTGTTGTTCAGAGTCTTAATGATACAAGGGAAGACTAGTGCAAGAAGCATCATTTGCATTAAATCATGTATCTAGCCTGCCTTACCTACAGTGATAGCATTACAGGAGATACCGGGATTTCAAAGTTAGTGCGCAGGGTGTATCGAACACAGTGCAAAGGCGAGAGGGAAAACATAAACCCAAGAATAAAGAACTAATCTTTCTTCATGTAATCAAAGATGTCTTGAGAATGCTAAAGCATCATCAAGAGCATTTATCCTCAACATGTTTCTCAAATTTAGGCATGGCTGAGTTGATTCCTTCCCCCTCACCTGTGTTTGACCATGTGTAGGCAAACCTATACATGACCTGTGTAGGCAAGGTGTTACCTCGCAGGAAATCTCGGTGGCTGCATCACGACCCCCATCAGCACAGGGCTGGCGCTGGCAGTGCCGATACAGCCTTGGCGAGGGCAGGGGGCGGCTAGCAGCACAGCGCTATTCTCCAGAGGATTAATTTTGACTCATGCCACCTAAAAGTTGCAGCTAATAAAAAGCGTAAGGGATCAATATTATTTCAGACTTCAGGTTTCTATAGCACCATGTGGGGGAAACTTCCTTCCCAGGATGACCTTATGAATAACATGAGTGATATTCACCCAAACAGAGCATCAGCATGTAGCTTCAGCATCCATAAGCTTCATGTATGGTCCATTTCCAGCAGCTAATAGAACATACACAAGGATGCTTTCACTCTACGTGAGCAGAAAAATGATATGTACTTATTAACAGTGTATCCTGACTTCTTGTTTGGAAGCAATCATTCAGGTACTGGAAAGGTAGCATGTAGAGTTAAGTGTGAGCTAGTGTTTAATCCCATGTTCACATTAGTTGAGTACTGACTCCTTCCGCAGCCCTGGGTGAAACCCCCCGTCTCCCCTTCTCTGCCCTGTAAAATGGAGAGCCTGCTGCCTCATTAACTCACAGGAGTTAAGGAAAATGGTATTGATTTACATGCTGGAAAAATTAAAGTTCTGGGCAAAGGAGAAGAAATACTAATACAAGGTTAGCAGCTTTCCAGTGTTTTCAGAGCACAGTTGACTACTTAATTAGAAATTAACATTCGTACCTGTACAGCAGCTTTCTTACACAGTCAACTGACACTGTAGAGAAAATAACAAGAATATTTCTGACCGTGCTATTTCTGCTTCAAAACACAACCCTGCTCACCTGCCTGCTCCCAACGTTTATATTTCCATATGTTTCACTCTCCTCAAGTTTTTGTTTTATCTGCTTGTGGGAGTTTTCTTTTCTTTTGGAGCATCACAGATGTGATCTATTACAGTACTGACAATCCTTTAACGATTAATGTGCTGCTCCAATGTTTTGACAAGGTAAAGGCAAAAATAAGATGTGTTTTCTGACAGAAGTCATACCACACATGGCATTCCAGGAGATGAAGGTACAAAATAATCATCCCACGATACAGGGTAGTAGGTATTAGGCTCATTGCACAGATAGTGCTATATATGCTGATGAATAATGCCAGGTAGGTTTTATTTCTAACAGCTACAGGCAGGATCTGCACACAGAAGGTACATAACCCAACTTGTGCCTGGCCCTTAACTCAGTTATTTTTTACTGAGGCTTGCTTTGCCTTCAGAACAAAACTGTGTGGAAGTTAGTACATTCAGTTGTGCTTCCCTTTGCTGGGCAAAGCAACCCAGGGCAGACCATAGGGAATATTTTTGAAATGGCAGGGAGATAGAATAAAATTACCTGATGCATTATTTTCCCTTCACATTTGCTCTAGCTGAGGTCTCAGGGAGAGGCAAAGTCTGGCTGGAAAACAATCTGCTGCTTCTTGTCCCTTAGATTTCTCCTCAGATTATAATTATGTACAAACTGACACTGAACTTTGTGCGGCTGTGAGTGTGAATTTCCAAATACTGAGTTCCTTGCTCAATCTCCCTTGTTTTATTACAATGGCTGTGCCACAAGGGGTTTGAGAAAGCGTGGTCCCATGACATTCTGAACTTGAACACTGAGATTTCAGAGTCTGGCTGGCTGGACTTGGGGAAACTGAAGAAAGAAAAAATGCAGAGAAAATGAAAGAGAAGGCTGAAATGCAGTTGGAATGACACAGCATCTTCACACTCAGAGACTGGCCTCAGCAGTGCTACAGGCAGGGTTGTCATGGGAACATGTGTAAGGAATATTTCTGTCATTTCAGCAAGTCCATAACTTCCTCATACTCTCCTTGGATTATTTTTGGTTTGGTTTGGTTTTTTTCTTTGTTGGCAAAAATGCCTGAATGAATAATACTTATAAGTGTGTTTGGTTGTACAGTTCTTCTGTGTGAAGAGAGACTAAGTATGCTAGAGTTTTTCAGCTTTAAAAATGAATGACTAGGATGGATAGGAAAGTAAAATCATGTCTGCAAGATCAGGAGGGGCATGGAGAAAGGGAATGAGGAAGCAATCCTTACTGTTTCTCACAGTCTAAGAACTAGAAGGGATGTAATGAATTATGAGGCATCAGGTTTGAAACAAACAAAAGATACTTTTTCATACAGATTGTTGAAGTCATTGTCACAGGAAGCTGTTGAGGCCAAAAGTGTAAATTTGCTAAAAAAATTCATCAAACAAGTTTCAAAATCAACACAGAGAGGTTCCTTGGTGGCTGTTATTCTGTGTTTGATCTCTGGCTCAAGAGGTCTGTAACGAATTTCTGTAAGAAACTGGAAGGATAAATCATGGGACAATAAATGGCATAAACCATGCCCTGTTCTTATACTCTTTCCTGAAGGATCCCCTTCTGGCCTGTGGGCTAAGTGGACATTTCATCAGACAAATCAGGGCAGTTCCTGTAACAAGAGTAGACTATAAAGCTAACTCCAAACTTTTCTTGCCCGGGACACAAAAGATCCTACGTAATTTCTAGTTCTCTACTTCTTCTCCATGACAAAATGATCTTGTGATGGAACAGTCCAAAATGTCCCTCCAGACCCATTTACACTGGCATTAGTTGCTTTGGACTTGAATTAATTTGATCTTCCTTGGAATTTGTGGGACTTCAGCATCCTCCTCCCTGTAAAAACAGTCATGCTTAAAAGTGAATCTTCATCTGTTGTGGCTGATTTTCTCTAGGTTTACTACACAATATGCAAGATCTTTGGAAAAGCTGATAGCCGCTTAATTAGTAGCATTAAAAACAGCAGCCAAAAGTTACAAATGTGGAAGTCTTGGCTGGTCTCAGACATAGATGACCTAGTTTTCAGTAGCTTTCAGTAGTGACAGTTCTCACAGGTCTCGCAGTGGTAATTTGAACATTTTTCAAAATCAAAGCACTTATTTCAGTACCTTGTTTATATGCATCCATTTAACTTAGACAGTCAGTTTGGAAAAGTCAGATCCTGTAACTCTAAAAAATGTCCCAGCTTCCCATTGATCCCTTTCCTAAATTAAAAGAAACAATCCCTTTCCTAATTCATAAGAAACACAGAAAGGGGCTTTTATTGTTGTTTAGTATTGCTTTCACCAGCGCTTTTCCAATGCATCAGAAAAGTGGAATACACCATAGCCTGCTGTGCCATGAATAAAAATTCTAGTGGGATTTAACATGTTTAGTTCACTGGTGAATAGATGATACAATCAACTGGAATCAGACTGAAATCAAACATTACTGACAGTCCCTGAAGCAGATACGCATTTGCAGATGTCAAATAGCTTATGCCAAAAAGGGCAAGCTAGCCAGTAACAGCATTCTCAACTTTCTCTTGTAATAGTATCATTAAGTCATAAAGGCTGGCACAATATCAATTAGCTATTCATTGTTGCAGTGTCTTGTAAAAATCTCTGATTAACCTTCTGCCAGACAGAGCATTCATGTGCAGCTTCATCTCGCTTTATTCTCTCTAATTTTCAGGGTTGCCCCACGAACAAGGATTTCTCTCAGAAATGGGTCAAGGCACTTTGAAGTACTCTGGCCTCAGTGTATTTGCAATTACCAAAGCACAGCATTGCCAGATGCCTTGAAATTGATAGGACGACAGCCTCCAAGCAGCTCTTGCTTGCTCCTCCTTAGGGAACACTGAACCTGGTCAGCTTCCAAAAAAAAAATCCAGTATGGGTGGGCACAGAGCTTAATATTTTCCCTCTTGAAAAGAAAAAGGTAGGCTTGCTGATAAAGCCAAGACATCTGCATTCAGCATGACTTGATTTTGTTAATACAGGACTCAGAGGGTTGCTCATTATTTATTTTGTATTACACAGATGGAAGTAATGTCTAAAATGCACTGGTTGTTTTCCAAACACAGCAAAGATTCAGGCCTTTCGCCATTGAGTGTGCAATTTCAAAAGACATGCCTTGCTCCCCATCTGATACTGAGAGCTTTATGTTCAACATACTGCCCAAACTATTATCTGTAACTAGTTCTGATCCATAATGTGGGGTCACCTCTCCTTTACCTTTCAATGACCCTACAACAGCACTAGCTTTGATGATGACTTATAAAGGAGAAACAGGTAAGCCTGCTTCTCCTTTCTGTCTTCAACAATTTTCTATGCTGTACTGTAACACCAGGATACCTTCTTTCAGTTGGATCATAAGGCCTGCAGGTTTAACCAGTTCAAAGCCTTCAGTGATGGTGATGCTTTCCTCAAAATGATCCAGATAAGCAGCCAAAAAGCCAGAATAGTCAAACTAATCCAAACCTTATCATGCATTTCATGCTTTCAAATGAGAAACAAAACTCTTCCTATGGACTGGCTAGCTGATGTTTTGGTCCCTGGACAGGTGCTTTACACTGTGATTTCTTTACTATTATACTATTTCCATATGGTTAATACAATGGATTAGGATGAATGTACTTGGATTTTTAAGGTAAGTAAGGGACAACTCAGTACCTACACACTTATCGTGCTCACAGGTGTAGCATCTCTGTAAATGCCAATGTCCCTGTACCTGTAGATGCAGGCGAGATCTATCCCTGCACTGAGGGCTGGAATTAGACATATGCATCACTTCAAAGTCAAATCCAGACCTGACCTGTGAAGTTTAAACTGGTTTGAGGAATGCAATGGCTCTTAGCACAGGGCAGAATGTAGCTACTATGGCACTTTCATGGATCAAACACCCAGAGCCACAGAGGTACTGAAGCCCTGCTGAAACCAGTGGGAATTATGGACCCAGTTGGGGTTAAACTTGTGGATCTGGTGCATTTCCTTTAACGATGATAAATACCATATTGTCAACACTAATTTGATTTCAAATTAGTGTAGCAGTGGCAAGTCAGCACAGACATACAGTTCCAGATCTTCAGCTGGAGTTCCTGCCTGGCTGGCTGGCTACAAGGACACGTGTGAGACACAAAGCATCTGAAAAACTGCATGGAGGTGGACACTGCAGAACATGACCATTGCCCATACATACGTGGGAAGTGTAGTTCCTTGTAGCTGGAGAAGCGCTGCTGAGCCTGTCTGCACACACATAAGCCCCCATCCAGCACTCAAAGCCATTGAGTTCTTGGCTCCTGGCAATGCTAATGCCAGGGCTGAAATTACAGCACTTTCTGAAATTACAGGAGGGTCCTGGAAGTGCTACCCAAAGCAGGAGCGGAGAACGTGAAGGACTGTGGATGAGTGTGGATGTGTGCTGGCCACAGGTGCAAAATAAGAGGTTTCTTAATGGAAATGTCGACCCTGGGGCTAGCTGCTGGAAGCTGCAACCTGAGCTACGCTGCTGACAGTCTTTACGGTCAGCTGTGTTGTACCTGGCGGTGGGGGGGATGCAACACTTGTGAAGCATTGCTGCATCTAGTTCCCACAGTGCTAATAATGTGTTCATGTGTGATAGCTGTAGTGAAAGACTTACTGGTAGCAAGTGCCAGTCCTTTATCGCTTGCCTCTTTTGACTGCAGATTGCAGGGAAGGGAGGAAAGGGGGGAGCCACCACAGTGATGGGGCCTTGGGCTTTTTGCTCTCTGTTATCACCTCGGCTTCGATGTTCTGTTTTGGATGAGAAAGAAGACATGAGTCTTTCAGAGTGTTAAAAACATTTAAATATCTCTATTAACAGCACAACAGAGACATGAACAGGACTCCAAAGGTGAAGGTCCTCCTCTTCTCCACTGACAGGTACCTATGATCCCTGTTGCAACTCAAGAGGACAAGCACTTACCGGACATCCCAGCCCCTGGAACAGCAATGTTCATAGAACACACCCTGGTGTGTGCACTGAAGCTGAATTCTTCCCAAATGGGATTTATACCCTTTATCCCAAGTGACAAAGGAGCTACCGTCTAGGTGCTTGGGACCCAAGGCCTGATTCCCTACGGGAACCTGCAGCTCCTGTTGCTTTGAGAAGTCGAGATGCATAACGCCTGCACTCTACCCATATAAAATATACCCCTCCGAGGGGAAAGAAGGAAACACAGCCCCAGGTAGGATTTCCTTCCCTGCCTTCATGGCAGTGCCAGGTCCTGAGCACCGGCTAGGCATTTTGAAGGTTGTTGCAGTGGCAGCTCTGTGTCCCAGCACGGAGGAGATCATCTGGAACAGTCAAGATCTCTCCATCCCAGGCCCATAGGAGTCTTCCTTCACCATACGCTCACAACATTCAGTACTCTTCCAGCATCAGTCCCAAGTCTCTGAAACCTTCCAAGTGAATGGGAGAATGCTCATGGACTTCCCACCTCTAATTTTAGGTGATGTTCAGATAACTACTGTTTGCACGGAGTGCTGCTGGAAGGTGATGATGGATTCACCTGATGCACACGGCTACATTTCAGCCAACAATGTTTGCTGCTAGCATAGCTGTTTTCTGATCTAATGTTTAGTTTTAATTACTCCTGGTTAAACAGATAAAGAGATAGTGAAATTCTGATAGAAGAAAGAGCTGAGACACAACAAACTGCATATACTGCAGTGAAATTATAATCTGAAATTTACCCTGAGCATGTTATTTGGAAAATAAAATGAAGCAGCACATGACAAGCTGCCTGCTGAACCTGTACAGCTGCCGTTAAACACAGAGGCTAGGAAATTGCCAAAACTGAGATTTAAAACTTTAAAATGATGAGGCATTTTCTGACAGCTGCCTTTCTGTGCTGCTGTCAGGATTTCTCCTGTCCACAAGATGGCAGGCAGAGATCAGCCTGGTCCTGGGACAATTGCAAAGCAGAGCTGCTAAGAGCAGAAAAGCCAACTTCTGCTCTACTCCAATGCTACTGTGATTGCACTTCAGCTGTATCATTCTTCGCAGTGCTGTGAAAACATACTGCACCCACAGTGTGGTCCTGAACTAAAATATGCAGAGAGGGTCAAATGCAGTAATTAATTGCAATGTCTTATCCAGCTAACAGATGCTCTGCAGATCCACATAATTGATTATTATTATAACCTGATAACAATAATAAATGAGCAAGGCAATAATAGCTGTTGGTGCAAAACGCTTCCAACACAGGAGGCTGCTACTGAACATTTTAAGGGTGACCTGCATGGATTTTCTCCTTCATTACAGCACAGAAGACAGACAAGCTTGTTTGCCTACTTCTCCTTGCTTCCTGTAAGAATTTTCCCTTGGTTAGGTTCCCAGTGAAAACTGACCTTTCCCCATCTTTTGCCTTCCCTGTAGTGTGGTGTTGTGTCACAGCACAGGCAGGTCAGTAGGCTGTAACAAGGTTTTTACCCTCAGTCAGCTTCTACTGTCCATGCTGTGACTCCTTCCTCCAGAGGCCAGACCACACTACTCCTCCTCTGTCCAGCCACCTTCCTACCATCCTCCCTGCGATTTAACTACTTAGCAGAATGAGCTACAGCTGCACATCATCCATGTCAATCAACTCACTGCCTTCAAGGCAAGGCCACAGCTGCATATTATCAATGCTAATCAACCTACTGCCTTCATTGCTCTACAGTGTTGTAGGACCATCCAGACGTTTGCACCTAGTAAATTCCCTTTATGGCAGGGATCCAGAAGCCTGGTTATGACCCTGATTGCTCCTGCTTCCTCCCTGTGTTACATGATTCAGTTTTGAGGCTACAGGTTGTCAGCTTGTTAGGTGATGTCAGGAGGTGTTCGTTCCCTGGCCTGAGGAGGGGACACCTGCCTGACCCTTCCAAGCTGTCTGGGGTATCACCTGGCTTTCAGCTGCCACCCTTGAAGGATGCAGGTCTTCTCTAGCATCATGCTTGGAAACCCTGAGCAGACGTTTCAGTTTCTGTAGAGACTCTGTAATACCATTGGGCTCCACTTTCAGTCCTTGAGAAGTTAAATCTTATCTGTCCTGGAGCTGAGGCATTGATTAACGTGTTCAGTGGAGGAAGACAAGATGGCCTTGCTGCAAAACTCAGTGCCTCCATCCTCTTGGGGTCAGTGCACGTATTTGCTCATGCAATTCAGACATATCTACTTTAACAAAAAACCATATAAACAAAGAATGTAATATGGAAAAGTAAAAAGGCCTTTTCAGCTCTAGTCTAGTAATCATAAACAAGCTGAAAAGGGCACAAGCCTTTTCTACTGCTAGAATTACATCTTCAACTTTATTTCTTAGCCTGAGTAGTTAAGTTCCAGTGGAAGACCACTGCCCACAGCCCTGTGCCTGTGCCTGAGCACCCTGCTGTTGCCTGGAGGGGACCATGGAGAGGTGTCGTGTGTGGAGACAAAGATGGAGCCGGAGAGTGTGCAAGCACCTACCTCTGTGCAAGGCTCGCAGGTGCTGCTTGGCGTGGTGGTGCAGCTCCTCCACGCAAGGCGGTCTGGTGGAGGGGAGGAAGATGTTTCTTTGCTGATGCCAAGGTGCTCGGTAATAGACACTCAGTTTGCTCTCTGCATCCAGGTTGGAGACAGCTGTAGGATAAAACCACAGTGCAAGGTTAGACTCCTAGCCTCTCTTACATCAATGTAGCTGAAAAGCAAAGGCTCTCGTTTGTAACAGCATTGCTAAGAATGAGCACTGGGCATGTTACAGCACCTCTCCTCCCACCAAATAACAGCAATACCATGTTATATTACTTAGCATTTAGACAATGCCCTTTTGCCAGATTGCAAATGCCTCTATGGAGACAAGTAAGTGCAATGATATTATATCAGTGTTAAATACATGGACTAAAGGGATAGTAATTTTATAGAAAGCAAAATGAAAACGAAAGAAGCTACACAACCTTTGTCCAGTGACATTTTGATCAAGGGCAGGGGGAGGAATGGGTCTTCCATTTACCCATTCTGCTGCCAGTACACTCTGTCACTGCATCACGTTACGCACGACTGGTTTCTGACACAGGTTGCTCGCTTGTTGCCTTCCAGCATGTAATGACTGAGATTAACTGCCCGCCCTGCTGAGCGACTAACTGTCACCTATCAAAAGAGGTTCCCTTAATAGACAGGGACTTCTGAGGGACAGGAGCACTTCAATTCCTCTACTGAGAAATCCCAGAAGTCTGCCTCTGAAAGTTACATGAACCAAGTCCACTAAAGGTTTGAGAGAATTTCTTAGGAGCGCTGGGACGCGGGGGAGATGTACCCAGCCTCAGCATACAGAGCAGCTACCTTTCCAAGGGCCAAAGCAGGAGAGGAGGGCTGCGGGGGATGCCAGTGCTCTGCCCTGGCTGGCTGCACAGAGCAGGCTTGTCCCATCTGCGCTCAGCAGCCCACGTAACGCAGCAGAGCACGTGGCACATCCTCAGCTATAGCACTGGGCTTGCTCCTTCTTCCACAGGCATCGATACAGTCTCTCCAGCCATCTCCTCTTGTAACGCCACGGAGCTGCTCCAGCTGTTTTGCTTACAGGACCAGGCAGCGCGAGGCAGGCGTGCTCCCTCACACATGGGAGGAAGGGTGGTGCGGTATGTCCTGGGGTCCCCTTCCCAGCAAGGCGCCAAACAGCCACCGTGCCTCAGGTTGGTCCCCTCACTGACCACCCGCTCCTGTCCTTTGCCCTCATCTCTCTCGGCCAGCAAGAGCCCAGAGGAGCTGCCACAGGCAGAGCAGAGGCAGCTTCCATCTCAACACAGTCCCACGCAAGGCCGATGGCCACAGCCCTCTTCCACGGAGAATGCTACCAGGGATTTGTAACTGTGTTAGCCACTCGGCCTGTGTGCCAGCCTCCTTCCCCAGTCTCCATCTTGCCCACTGAGACGATGGGTATTTTGTGGCCAGGCCCTCCCCTCACATTGTTTTTAGCACTCCAGGCAAGCACAGCTCCCAGCCCTTCCTGGCAGGGCCCTTGCCGCTTCCACGAGAGGAGAAGGGATGTGCCGCCAAGGGGGAGGCCAAGCCAGAGAAAGGGGGTTGTGGCAGGACATTCACTGCAGTATGCTGTCCCCAGCCAGGGAACTAGCACGTTTCAGGGCTCTGATCTCCTTCCCATGCTTTTGCACTCTCTGACCTGCGGAAGCAGTTGCCCTTTTTTGAGGGGGAGTCAGTGCAGCATGTCAGAGAGCTGCTCTCTGGTGGCGATGCTTTGCTCTTTCTGGTTTTGTTGCTTTCTTTAATGGAAAACAACATTCACTCAGGCTGAAGGCACACCAGTGCTTTTTATAGAGAAAGGAACTGGGAAAGTACAGTAGGAGAAGAAGAAGGAGGGAGCAGATGCAAAAGCAGAAACCTAGGAACCATGTTGCCACATGTGGGATGCTGACAGACTTTATCAGTTTCCTTGATATGAAAAAAACCCAGTTCACAAAACTTTGTGGCTGTCGTGATGGAAGTGGTGGTGTAAATATGGTGCTAGACCTGCTGAAGTTCAGGTTCTCAGACCTTCAGCACCATCAAAGGGACCTGGAACTCTGTGTCCAGTAGGCAGCCTTGCTTTTCTTCTCACTGGATTTTTGTAGGTGGAGTTTCACTCAGCTTACAGTACGTTTGCAGTGCTGCTCCATGCAACTGTCCATGGTGTCAGTGCAAGGGATGGCACCAGGGTGAGAAAAAAATGATTGACAGCGGGAGGGTTTGTAGGATGAATGACGGCATAGCTGTTTGGTCATCATGAGGATTTACTAACAAAATTACCAACATTGTAATAACTAATGTTGCCAAATTGCAAGCAGAGCTTTTGTTGGCTTGTCTGTCTGTCACCACTGCAGTAGGTGAATATTTCACCAGCACGAGCTAATTTTGTATTCCCTTTACCCCTTGAGGATAAGGAAGCACTATGTTTCTTTTACAGACAAGGTACCGAGACACAAAGCAACTTGCCCCGATCCTGTTCTGAGCTGCACTGCCTCCTTGGAAAGCTCATCTCAGGACAAAAATTTCTAAGTGATAGTAATGATACCCCACCCATTCTTTATATCACTGAGGATATGTGATATTCATGATCACAAATTGTACCCTGGAGGCTAATAAAACAGCAGGCACAAGCAGTTCCTTCCTACTCCCAGAAAAAAACTGTCTAGACTGAAGCTCTAGTAGTTGTATATGACAGAGCTCAGTAAGTGAGTGGAAAGTTTTACCTGCTTATGAAATGTTCAGACATTTCATTAGACTAGAGTAGATTTTGCTGCAAAATTTAACTTGCAGAAAGCTCCTCTGGCTTTGGCAGCAGCGTTTTACAAATAAGAAGAGTACGAGTTGCGTTAATATACTTCGTGTGAGACTTAAAAATGAAACCAAGCTAATACAATTCTGCTACACACTTGCTGTTGTAGACACACATTGCTGTTCACAGATAAGACAGCATAACCTCTCAGCCATCCAACAAGTCTCCCTTAGCCAGCAAACCTGACAGAGCTGTGCATAGTGCTGTACCAGAAGAAAAATAAAGCAAAAGTACATTGCTTATCTTCAAATGATAGGGCACTAAGAAGCTTAGAGTACCCTGTGCCATGGCCCCAGCCAGTGCCACATCCCTATCTTCTCACCTTTCCCTGAAGGAACTCTGATTCGCCGTGCCAGGGAATATGCCCCACTGACACCAAGAAAGCAGAAATATTGCACAATACGCACTGAACTGAAGAGTCCTTTAAAATACTCAAAAGCTGGAGTGGATTTTCTGAGCAATCCAGAATAGAAACTAAAGAGCTGGCAAAAAAGCCACAAGGGGATGAATGTTCTCAGCCTGCTCTAGGGGAGAAGCTCAGGGGGAGGGAGAAGTGCTGGGTAGGGTAGAGGACAATGCTGGCCCAAGGACAAATAAGCATAAACCCGCCACGAATGCAATTAGGCTGGATGTTTGAAGAATGGCAGCCCAACCTCAGAGCAGCAAAGCTCTGGAAAAGCCTCCTTGAAAGGGAAAGAGAGGAAAAAGCTAACTGGTAAGTGAGAGAGCCTGCACCCTTTCTGAAGGGGACTACCAGATGTGATTGCCTGCCAAAAGAGGGACCTACTCTCATTTCATTCCTTGCACATTGTCCTTTACACATATCCTTCCACGTCCTTTGCACATTGCCCACGCTCCTGCAACGGCACCTTGCCTGGCCCTCGCTATTCCGGCGTGGGCCCCTGGGAGCTGGGCACCATTGCTGGGAGCTGAAGCCAGAGGATGCAACCGCAGGAGCGGACTGTGAGCTTTCAGGACCACTGAACATCTGATTTTCTGCACAGGGCTGAATCTCTTACTTCCACTACAAGAAAAAAGTCAACCCTGTGGTGGGGTAATTCAGCAGTCAAAGACCACTGGGCTGAGATCTGGAAGACCTGTGCAGTCAAAGCTTCGCCATAGGCTTCTGCTAAGAGCCTGGGTTAAATATTAACACCCCCCATGCCTCTGTTCTGTAAAATGGGGATAAGGTATCTCTTTCAGCCAGCACTTCCTTTCGCTTGCTGTTTTACACTGCAGGCTGTTTTTACAATGCTGAGCCTGCGTGTGGCTGTAGCCCCTCAGCATCATCATAATACGCATAATAAAGCAATACAGAAACTGTAAAGCCACAGTCTTTAAATTATTAACAGCTGGACACCACAGTGAATGAGAAAGATGTAGGAAATGCTGCATTTCAGGCATCAGATATAGATTACTAATATATTTTTAGTGTGCGCTTTGATCAATTTAGAATATACAAGTGAATCATATAAACTATCATGTTCATTTCATTCTTGAGCTAAAGTAATTGGGTTTTTTTGTCTTGTGGGATGACAAAATGACAAGAGACCATTTAAATGGATTCTCCATTACATTCTGTGGATCCATTAACGTTGGCTGGTTTCCTGACAACCGATGTCAAACAGACATACACTAATGGCTGTTCTCATGAGAAGATTTTTGAAGGTTTCCAAATAGCTGTTTTATCGAAGTTGATCATATTTATCATTTATAGACCCTTCTCATCTTTACATCCTCTCATTCACTCTCCCTCCCTCCTTTAGCAAAGCATAAAAAGGAAACTGCCGTAGCAGAGCTGGATGTGAATGCTTGAAGGTTGTGTGGCTTTAGTGCATTCAGGCGTGGTTGTTCTAATAATACCACCACAAAGGCCAAGCAAGAAGGATTTCTGCTCTATTTATTTGATAGATCCAGGGGTTTCCCCCCCGCCCCCCAACTCCATCTGCTTTTCCAGACACTTGCCTCCCCCCTCCCCAGCTCCTCCTGCTTCTCAACTTTCTCTTATTTCTTTCTGTATTATGGTTGCCATTAGGTATCAAGGGGAAAAAAAAGATAATTTCCTAAGGTTCCTGCTTCAAAGACAAAACACAATTTGGTGTGAGGTGTGAAAGAGTGTGCAGCCTGGCGGGGATTTGAGCTGCGAGAGAAGAAGGTGCCCACGTGCTAAGGGACAGAGCCCGAAGCTGTCATGCCCTGAACTCCTGCGCAAGCAAAGCTGAACCGGCAGCTGCTGAATCCTTAGTAAAGTACCTGGATTCCAAAAGACAAAAACCCCACAATTAAAAAGGCTCAGAATAGTGAATAAGCTTATTCCAGAGCCCAATTACTCTTATGAGAGGCTCTAATGAGCCAAGCCCTTTGCAGGAGGCAGAGGAGCTGGGGGCTGTGCACCCAGCGAAACCCCATCGCTTCTCCCCACCATGCCGCAGGGGTGCGGAATGTTCTCGAAGGCTGCCATGGCCAGCAGCAACCTGCCAGGCTCTGCTTGGGAAGCCCTCCTCCTCCAGCGTTAAGGTGGGTGACCTGTCATTTTAGCAAATGCCATTTTTCCTAGCCATTTTAGGTAAAATCAGTGACTTTCTTCTTGTGTGATTCAATGTCATAATGATTCAATATCATAAGAAAGCTGTATGTTCACTCAGCTTTGCATAAATAAGCCTATGCCAGCAGCAGCAGCAGAATTCAACCTGACCAAACCCTTCCACACCTACTGCCCAGGTCAGCAGTGAGTTACTGCCTGCTAAGTTTGTGTGCAAAACATTGCAAGAAAATTAATTCTGAGGAAGACCAGATTATCTCAAAGACTAGGCAGTCTGGCAACACATCCAACTTTATCACGCATTTTAGTGCATAAATGTTTAATTGAGGCAAGTACTGAGTCTGATGTGAATTTTATTTATAGCCCTGAATGTCTCGAATGTGTACTTCCCACAAGTACTCATGTCTCCACTGTAACACCCAGGGGGTTTAAACCTACAAGGCTGGTAAAAATCTACAGTCACTTCTCTGCTGTCTATGTCTCACATGCATCAGCAAGCTCAGTACTTTCAAAGCAGCTCCCTCTGCGGCTGCTGCTTCACAGTGATGGCAGCGAGGGTGCCAGGGCTTACCCAGCGCGGAGACAGGAGCCCAGAGCTTCTCGGAGGTCGGATGATTGCTCTGTTTTCTACAATGGTGCTTGCTCCCAACTGTGCATGCGCCCAGACATTCCCACAAGTCTTGACCTACTTGCCAATGGCAAACCCCACCAACTGGAGCCACAAATAGCTATTTGGATGAGCTACCTCTACCTTCCTGTCCCATCTCTATTAGGGATTTAAAACTGCCCATGCAAAGGGAGTGCGTTGGCAGGGCTGCTGTTCCTTGCAAATAAGGCTACTGTCTCTTCAGCATTTTCATCACCCAGCTGCGCAACAGCAACTTCACCTTAACTTCAGCAACTGTACCTACAAGCATGGGCATGGGCACGCCCACAACTCCCATCACACCTCTAGATAAAAAGTACCAAGTGGCTGGAGCCAGAAACTCAGACACATGCTGGTGCCCCTAGAAACCCTGTTCACTCTGGCAGGGGCAGGATGCCATGCTCTTTCCCCACCAAGGGGAAGCAATAATTTCTGTTCACATCAGTGCCAGAGCAACACCTGACAGTGAGGGCTTTTTGACCTGAAGCCCTTTTGCCAGGGGCAACATCTGATAATGGGAATGGGTGTGCTGGTTTTGGCTGGGGTAGAGTTAGTTTTCTTCATGCTAGCTAGTATGGGGCTGTGTTTTGGATTTGTGCTGGAAACAGTGTTGATAACACAGGGATGTTTTAGTTCCTGCTAAGCAGTGCTTACACAGAGCCAAAGCCTTTTCTGCTCCTCACCCCACCCCACCAGTGAGCTGGCTGGGGTTGCACAAGAATGGACAGGGGAGGGGACACAGCCAGGACAGCTGACCCCAACTGACCAAATGGATATTCCATATTGTATGGTGTCGTGCTCAGCATATAAAGCTGGGGAAAGAAGAAGGAAGGGGGGCACGTTCAGAGTGATGGTATTTGTCTTCCCAAGTCACCGTTACGTGTGATGGAGCCCTGCTCTCCTGGAGATGGCTGAACACCTGCCTGCCAATGGGAAGTGGTGAATGAATTCCTTGTTTTGCTTTGCTTGCATGCACGGCTTCTGTTTTACCTATTAAACTGTCTTCATCTCAACCCACGAGTTTTCTCACTTTTACCCCTCCAGTTCTCTTCTCCATCCCACCGGGGGGTGGGGAGTGAACGAGCGGTTGCGTGGGCTTAGTTGCCAGCTGGGGTTAAACCCTGGCAACGGGACAGGCGCTCTGGCCCCTCAGCATGGTGGGGGCTGCTGGGGACCCTGCCTGCACTTTTCCATCCTCATATCCCCTGGGCAGCTTTGTGTGGTCCAGCTACCCCAGGAGATGTGAGAGCTGAGGCAGGGCCCACCTAGACCTTGACAGAGCTCTCTAAGCATGCTTCTCACATAAGGCAAGAGATACTCAACTCTCAGTGAAATAGAAAACTGCATGCCAAACCTCTTGTCCCCTTTTCCTCGCTGCTCTTGTGCATCTCTGGGATTTGTTCAGTGTCTGAATGGGATTCCCCCATCCTTGGTCACATCTTCCTGCTTTCCTGTTGTACTCTGACATTTGTGAAGGCACTGTTCAGTGCAGACATTTCCCTTTCAGCCTCACAGTGCTCACTGTCACAGGGCCATGGGTGACTGATGCCACATTTTGGGTGGTTTGCTCCTTGGTTACTTCTCTCTGGGAGCCCATGATGGAAAACATGGTTTGTAATGGCTTTGCACATCGTTATTTCTTATTATTGCTATTATCAGAGAAGGAACCCAAATGATTCCTGAGGAATTTTTGCCCTGTGCAACCTGAGTCCAAGATGGATGTGAGAAGCAAAATCCAGTGGCACAGGCCCTGAGACATGGCTTGGGCAACTGGTCTGGACGTGAAGCCTGGATCACCACATCTGCCCTTCCAGTCACATGTGCAAAGCAAAGCCAGCATGACTGCACCTACATGGGCTGCAGCTGCCCTCCAGAAAAACAGGAGCGGAGACATGACAAAACAAGTTAAGTCTTTAGCTACATGTGGGCAAAAACATGAGCATAATTATTATTCTGTTCTGTGCTCATGGACAGATAATTTAGCAAATTTTTCAAACTCAAGCAAAAAGGCAGAAACCTCACCAACAGCAGAAACTGTTGAGAAAGACCATGATCTTTCATGCCCTTTGTATTGTTTTATTGCTTGCCAATACAGTGAAACTTCTCATGTTTCAACCATGGTTTCTTAGTGCATCCCTGTGACGTTCTTCTGCCTCCCATTATGCCACACATGGAAATAACAGCTATTCAGGAGAAAAATGGACAAGCGGACAAAACCCCATCTGTATTTGGTGTTCAGTTATCTGGAAAGATTAAAATACTGGAAAGCATATGATTTGGATGTCACTTCCCAGTGCAGATCCTTGAATTTTGCATTTACCTGGTATTCAGTTGACTGGCAAAACAACAGACATAATTCAAGAGGGCTGGGAAGTGTGTGGTTCTTATACACGTAAGAAGATTAGGCTGTTAAGCAATATGCACTTATGTGAAGAGTACCACATGCTAATCCCATTCTTGGCTTTGATGCTTTCAATCACTGCTGGTGGTGTTTGAACATATTTTTAACTGCTTTTCCTAGCTCTGTCAAACAAGTTATGGTGGCTGGAATGAGGCTTGGTATTTCAAAGTATTTCAAAGCTGCCACTGCAGGACAGACAATAAACTCTCAGAAATACACAGTATTTTTATATGTTCATTCCTTCATTCCTGTGAAGTTTCTTTACCCAGTGATTTCTTTCTCTCCTTTTATTTCTGCTCTCCGGTCTATGTTTTACATGGCCTCCAAGAGTGGCTAGGAAAGAAATAGCTTTGTGCTCTCAGCTATGAAATAATGGCAAATGTAGTCACAGACAGCAGGCTTCTGTTGGAGGGTTTCATCAATGAGTTGCCTTTCTCGCCCAAGAGAGGTGAATGGCATTTTTATTTTAGGTGCACGTGTCTACATATTATAGATATCTATGAATATGTGCAATTGTGCGTATGCCCCCACACCATCACACCCAGCTCTGCAGCAGAGAAAGCCCCCCTGGTACACATCTCTTCTAATGCATGGTGACAGAAAGCACTGGAGGGAGTGCAATATACTTACCTGTTAATAAACATCTGAAATGTTCAATAATGTATGTGTAACCATGGTGTTTCTATGGTCCTTGTTCGGTCAGAGATAGCAAGAAGCCCATCAGGGAAAGCAGGTTAGTAAGCAAAAAAGAAAATGACCAATAAGGTCAGGATTTATTCCCAGGGCAGCTGAAGACATATGACTAGACAAAAGTTTTCTCAGTTGTGTATGTGTACGCATAAAATTAAACATTTAATCCAACTCTACATCTTCAGAGACCACAACCCAGCTGGGAAGTGACTCATGCCCCAGCTAAGTGAGTGGAAGTGATACAAAAGGCAGCATTGGTGTTGCCTGCAGGGCAATGGTAAAAAAGGCAGACAACACGTGAGCCCCGCCTGGCAAGCTTAAGGTTGCTGTCAGGTCAACTATTCTGCAGGAATATTCATTTCATATTCATTTCACTTTGCCACCATGCTCGGTGAGAAAACAAAAAGCTACAAAAAGCTAACTTGCCAGTAAAATAGTGAAGGCATAAACAGTCTTAAAGAAAAATCCCAAACTGAACTAGTGTAAGGTTACCAGACCTAATGGTAAGGACGGGCTGTTACAGCAGGGATGATATGACATCACACACATATACGTGTTGTGCGCACACACACTCCAGAACATGTAATTGAAATCAGTGTCTCAAGAGAGCCCTTCCAATCCTACATGCTTAATTAGTTGAAAGCACTTCCAATTTGATGCACTTTTCAGTGCTTGTCAACACAGATTTCTTCCCATGTTGACCCTTCACATTACTCCCACTCTCGATATGCAGCAAGACAAAATCTCTTATCTCCTACACTGTAGTGTGTGGTCTCTATAAAACACTTTGTAAGCACGCTTTTAGACATCCTTTGCAATTCTCTCACTGCTCTGCTATTTTTCCCCTGTACTGACTCAGCCCAAATCACTACTAAGCTTGCCCGAGTTGCTCCAGCAGGTCACCATAACACTCTCCCTTTTATCACACAGAAGTGTGCAGTTCACTGTGATGTTGCTCTCAGATCAGTCACCCTGATTTCACATGCCAGCACTCAATAACAAAGCTTTACAAAATTCATTTACTGTTCTACCTGCCTTGGTTAATGCTTACCTTCAGGATCTTGTGAAAAAGCCACCCTCACATTCCCCAGCCTATAGACATTTTTGTGATAGGTCAAACAGTGTTTTGGCAGCAGTTTTAATGTATCCTGCCTATTCTCCTACTCAAAACATTCACTTCCCCCGCATATTTCAATCAGAACATTTACACCTAAAGTGGTCATTTTCCAATAATAGCCTTTTGGGTCTACGCTGAGGATCCTCTTTTCAAGAAGAGCAGAGGCTCGCACATTGGAGCACCTATTTCCACATCAGCCCCCCCAATACAAACAATGTCTCCACACTTGTGAACATAGACACCATCTGTAAAACACTGGGAGCCTTGAAAAAGCACACTGGAAGACGACAACACAGAATATGCTGTGTTTTCCATATTGGAAAATAAGATTCAAATGACTTATTCCAAGTACAGCAAATAGCTTTCTGTTCTCCTTGAAATCGTCATAAACTACAACCTTCCATCAAAGCTCTAAGAGTTAGTCTCCATTAGCCTCCGTGCCTTCTCCGTTTGGCTCTCAGAAGTGGCATTTAGCATCAGTTACGCCAGCGGTGCTGTGATACATGCACCCGTCTCTCGGACTGCAGATTGGGGGCACCAACTTATTTTACGCAGGGCAACAGAAGGTCATCAGCGGGTGACAGCATTTTGTTTACTACTGACCTGCCCTTCATTCAAGGTGATAACCTGTAAGAACAAATGCCCTGTATCCCCACTGCTTAATCTTGTTAGTCCCTGATGTGGCTCCCCTGCAGGTAATGATCAAGTCACTGATTTGGAACGGCAACACATATGCTATGGCAGAAAATTGCTATGAAATGTGAACAGCAAAACCAAACCAAAGACACAGGTTACATTTTGTATCTAGTATAAAAGTACTGGGGATGCTTTTCTGTGAACAACTTTCCTCACTGGCACTAGTCTGACCGTCTTCCCTTCAGCAAACTGCATGGGGAAGCCAGTATCTGAGGTCAGAACCTGCTCCTGAGCGAAAAACAAGACTGAAGAGTTTACACAGAAAATGAACAAGCAGGGCCCCTCTTCCCTTCCACTGGCACCACACGTAGGCTGAGAAATCAAACTCTCAAAAGTCAGGAACAACAAGCCATGTGTTAAGAGTAGAGATGGTAGCTCATATTTCACACTTCTTCCTCCCCAACAGTCTTTTTCAGCATGCTTGGCTAGATGCCCTGAACACCACTTAACTACAAGTTGAGGTAAGTAGCAACAGTTTTTTCCAATTATATTTAGTAAATACTATGCTACTATTGATACACGTGTTCCTTTGAATTACTCGCAGGCATCCAGGGGAAGACAGAAAATCAATCTCAGAGGGACCAAAGGCAACTCCTTTTTCTTCCCCTGGAGAAATAATCTTGCTGCTCCTGCAGCTCCATCAGTCCTTTCCTGCAGAGGGACTGAGAGACCTGGCTGGCTCTACCTCAGGTCTCTAATTGGTCTTGAGGTCGTCTGCCACAGGAAGGTTCCTGTCCATAATGGTAAGGCAGCATGTTTCTTGGGGAAGGCAACAAAAATCACACTCACAACTCCATGAAGTTACTCCAGAGCCACCCTGATGGTGGCCCAGGGTTGTCTGAGCACAGGGGTACAGTTAAAGATACAACCAGTTCACCGTGTAGCTCCTCTGGGTCTTCCCCAAATTCAGTGAATATCCAAGCCCTCCATCACCAGCCCTCTCAGATGTTTGTTTTGGCCCTGGTCTCCTAAGGGATTTACTTGAAGCCCAGTTTCAGACAACTGGCTGTGAACTGGGCTTGCGGAGCACCCAGCCCACGAAGGAGGGTCCTATTTCAACACTGTCCAGCAACATCCTTCTCCAGTCCCACTTCTGACAAGACATTTGTGTGAAACATTCAAGCCAACAGGGCTGTAAGGGTTCAGCAAGCCATGCGGAGAAACCAGCTAGGAAGAAGTAACATGGCCAGCTGACTTGCTGAGTTTCACTTGTTGAACAATACCAAACACAGTCCTTTTTGTTTTGTAAGGGGAAGGAGAACTGCCTGAAAGTATAGATTTCCACCCCTCCCCCTCTGTACTTTCTCAGGTTAATTGATTTTAATGAAGAAACCTGCTTAGGGGTGGATTCTTCTTAGCCTTGCAAGTCCCCTCCATCCTGCCCTGTGCTGCCCAGGACGTGTCCCAGCACCACTCCCCGCCGGGGCTCCAGCTCCCACCCGAGTATTGTAGCCTCTCCTCTCCAGGCTTTTTGGGCTTGAAATTAGCCCTTAATCCATAAAGCACAGATGTGTTAGGATATACAGAATGGACTCTATTACTTACAGTACTTTCTGTACACATGTATACAAAGCCACTGAGATATACCGGATTACTTTATAAAAGGAACCCATCCAGACAGCGTTTGGAAACCCTCTGTCTTTGTCAATGATACTGTACACCTAGAATGCAGGATGAATAACTTCTGTCAAGATAAGTTATTTTCCCACTGTTATTATTATTTGAATAACACGTTTCCAGCTTGCTCACCTTAGGCACTAATATTTTTTCTGCAGAGTTGCACTGTTTTTTCTACTGTATTACAAGTCCTTGCTTACCTAAAATGATCCACAAGCCTCAAATGGTAAAAGCCTGCAAATTTAATGGAGAGGTGAGCATTGTTAGCTGTATTCCCCCGCACATTCCTGCAGAGGAGGCAAACCTGTTACCATGCCAGCTAGGGAGCCCCTACAGCTCATGCTAGCCCCCACTTCGAATTGATACATCATGGCCAATGGCAACTAGCACATAAAATGCAGCATGAAAACACTTAAGCTAAAATAAATTTTAAAACATTTACTTCTTGTAAAGTGTCATAAGGTGTTAATAAAGATCATAACACAGACTATCCTTTATTGTTATGGCTAGTATGGTTTTATGAGCCCAAACCATATCCTATTGTTTGTACTCACATTTATATTATTAAGCCACATATTTTTGTAGAAAACCTAATTGAGTTCTGATGGGATTTCTGAAAAGCCACAACTGCTGAAGAGCTACAGGGTTTGTCAGATGCTGCAGTGGTGTGGACCACTCTCTGGCAAGAGTTGTCATCCAGAACATAATAGCAAACACCGAATTCTTGCACATTTGTAACTTACCTGTCTTTGTGTGCACGTTGGACTGAGTACAAGGTAGTTTTCAA
Source organism: Ibycter americanus (assembly GCA_035590275.1). Taxonomy (NCBI): domain Eukaryota; kingdom Metazoa; phylum Chordata; class Aves; order Falconiformes; family Falconidae; genus Ibycter; species Ibycter americanus. The sequence goes on from JAVJGI010000014.1 coordinate 92,121,558, forward strand.
CATGCTGGCTTTAGCACAGCAAATATACAGAGTGGCAAACAAGTGCTTGCTTAATGTGCCTATAAAATGATTACCTTTTAAGTGTGAGCAGGACGTTTTATTAGGACCGTGTACCGAGTACTGCACATGAAGAAGAAAACCAGAAGGCATGGTGAAATGGCTACATTTCGCTGCATCCAGTCAAAACCAGAGCAGAAATGTCAGGTGTCAACACCTACTGGTAACTGTCAGAAATACCAGCACAGAATGACACTGGCTGCAACACTGGACAGGAGGCCTTCAAACTCTTGATTGTAAGCAGTGATGAAAATGAAATAAAAATAAATTACAAGAAATAAGCTGCAGGAAAAAAATCCACAGGAAAAGAAATTTAACCAGAAAATACTTTCAGGAAAGAAAAAAGGAAAGAAGGAGAGGGGGGAGAAGGGCACTGTCATTAAAATTATCATACAGAAAGTGTAAGTAAAAAATGGGGCCATCGAGTAGCAAACAGTGTTTGACCTTAGTGTATCGCATATCGAGTGGAATGGTGAATCAGGAGAGAGAGCGCTCCTGGGATGCTTGGATTTGTTTATGAGGAGCAAAGTTGACAACATTTCCAAGCATGAAGAAGCAGACAATGGGAAGTAATCACAAAAGTAACTTTCCCCAGGGGAGATTTGTCTCCCTGGAGAATTTCTGTAGCTGACAGATAGGCTCTTTGCTAATCTTGAGTGCAAATGAGCCTCAGGGAGCTCTGAATAGTCCTCTAGCAGAGCCTGTCCCCCTCTGTTCACTGTGGAAGGACCATGAGAAGATGGAAAGTGCTGAGCTGGCATGACCCAGCACCACCAGGCACCAGGAGGGGAGATGCTGCCTTTACAGTGGAGCAGGATTGCCTACTCAGAAACAAATGTGAGTCTGCGAAGCTATGGATGGGTTCCCACATTTACTCATTGAATACATTTAATGGCAAAGTAAAACTCAAATTTGCGTCACAGCCAAGCAAGCTAGCAAGGCATAAGGTGACTTTTAACTCAAAAGGTGATGCATTGCCTGAGAAACTGAACAAATACATTCATTTTTATGAAGAGGGGGCTAAACATGCTCAGAAACGTGACAAAATAAGCCAGACCAGGTGTCAACTTTTTCTGTCCTTGTTCTGTCCTTTCTGAGTCACGGCTCTGCCCGACTTCTCTGGACCCTTCTGCTGCGCTGGGACATCAGGTCTGGCCCTAATTACCTCTCTCCCATTTCACTGCCTTCTCCTCTCTGCTTCTCTTCTTTCTGTGTGGATTTTCCAAGCAGCATTAAAAAACAGAAGTGCTGGAAGAGGTGCCAGACTGCTCTAGAGGCTGAGATGCTATACATGCTGAACAGGGAAAGGCAGACAACACCCATGGATAGGATATACAGTAGCCCTGACCTGGCAGGATGCTGTCTGGGGGGAGGTGGCAATCAATTTTCACATCTTATCAACTCCCATAGCATCTGCCGGCACAGGGGGAGGGGGAGCCACCCCAGCCAACTTTTTTAATAATATAGATACTGTTAATAAAGGTGGAGACATTCTGTATACAAATACAGATCAGTTCACAGCCATCGGTTTATTTTCTACGTAGCATCTAAAGTATGGTAAGGGTGTTACAGAGAATATAAAAACAAGCTCTCACCTCTGCCTCTGACCTTAAAATAAAAAAAAAAAGCAAAAGAAAAAGAGAAAAGAAGAAAATATAGGAGTTGGTACGCAGCGGAAAGCAAAGAACTGAGACAGCTTTTTCAAATGGTGGTTGCCTCGGCTGCTCTTGTTTGGAGATGCAATTTGGTCTGGTAGGTGAAGATGCTGGCACATTCCCACTCTGGCCCGGGGCAAGTCACCTCCTGGCCTTCACAGCCATCTCTTCTCCTCCCAGGGACCTCCTAGCCTTTAATATGTTCTTTCTACTTCTGTGTCTTAAGGGCATAAATCATCCCTTACACTAACCATTTACACACATAACAATAGGCCCCGCATGTCATGTCCTAGTCCAATAATACTTTATTGGTGGGTTTGTTTAGCGTTCTTACAGATAAAGGTAGGCTTGCTTACAAACCTTTGCAGATGAGCTGTGGTTTGTATTGCCCGGGCTGCGGTTTTGGACCTACAGGCTCCTACAGCACAACCAACCTCCGCCATCTACAAGCAGCTCCAAAATGCTGGACTGAATAAGTAGTGGATAGTTCGTTATTCAGAATTAACCTGCTATGGTCAGTAAAGAAAAAAGAGCCAGCCTGGTGCCCTGGCTGATTCCCACCAGAGCCCAGACCCACATGGCATGGGGAGATGCATGAATTCACTGATCACCTGCCAGATTCATTATCACTCCAGGTTTTTTAACGACTGCATTTAAATCACAGCTAACTCTGATAAATCAGATTGTTTCCCTGACTTGCCAGTTTGATAATTTCATCTTCATGTTTGTTCACATTAGTAAGCATTGATTTCCTGTGGGATGCGGTACATCTCTGCGTAGTGAGCAAGGGCGAGGTCTGCTTGGTGATGTTTCTGTTACGCCGAGTTATTTCTGAAGTTCTGGTATTGGCATTCTTAACACATTTTGATTTTATCCACAAAAGGGGATTCTATACAACAGCGCAAAAGAAAAAATATTCAGAAGGTGCAGCCACTACTTACCTATGAAAATGGTGTTGGACAAAGATTATTTGAATGCTTTTCATTTGGGTTATCCTTTTTCCCTTCTGTTAACATCCCAATTCCTTTTGTCGTTGTAATACTTGCACAATAGCAACACTTTACAAATACTGCAATGCTGCTTTACTCTACAAGGGCCAGAACAACCTCCCCACAGTTAGTACAACTCCTCCTATTTTCTGCAAACTTTTACATGTACTTCTAGGATGGAAAAGCTACAAAAAAACTTCAGTCTGTTCAGAGAAAATATCCAAACTTCGAAGATTCTCATTTTGACTCAGAAAACAATTTATTTTGCAGATACTTCTACAAGACAGTGGAATAATTTTCGAGCCTTTAAGAAAATTCCCGTTCTATCACTACTGAGGTTACAGCTACATCCATGACAACTTAAGACTGAGGGAAATACTTGCTAAAGGGATAGCTAGAAGATACTCATCTTCCTTCCCTTTGATGCCCTTCTATCTGTGGACAGTCAGTGAGTGCAGGATGATGTTGCTCCAGAAGCACTGCAGCTAGAACAAAGCAATGATAATCAAAGTGCCACACATCGCTCACAGAAATAAGCCTTGAAGTAGGGTCATGGGCAGAAAACACGTTCTCACCCCATTCATGAACCACTGAGATACGTGCCCAGAGCTGAACTTATTCAAGTAATCTACAAGGTAACTTTTTTGTGTTCAGAAATTCTTTTCTGGGAGGCAAACTGAAAAGAATTTGTTGCCTACCACAGAAAGCACAGCTTTGCAACAGCTCCGTCACTGCCCAGTCTATGACGATTCATTCATAACAGAAGGGAGAAAAATGTCTCTTCCACCAGCCAACTCCACATTCAGCCCAGACCCCCCTGCAAGGCGAAGCCCCATTGAACCATAGCTCTAAATTTTCCAGATCTACCTTTCAGTTGCTGTCATCCCTAGCCATGTCAATGAGGGCACAGATCATCAGGTAATTAATTCCCCTTTAATGTGATGAAACCAGGGAGACTTGGGGCTAGCTGTCCATTGGGTACATATCTCAGCGGTACTTAACATTTCCAGCCAGGTGCCTACAGAATGTAACACTGGTTTTACAATTGCAGCTGATGATGACCAGAGTTTCATTCTGAATTTTGTGCTAGCAATCTTCCATTTGGACTACATGATCATGGTAGGTCCCTTCTTACTGAAAATAGTCTATTCTATTCTATTTTACTCTATTCTATCCCATCCCATCCCATCCCATCCCATCCCATCCCATCCCATTCTAACTTATTCTAACCTATTCTATTCTAACTTCTCCTATCTTATCATATCTTCCCCTCCCCTCCTCTCCCCTCCCCTATCCTATCCTATCCTTTCTGCCAACATGATGCAGAATGATCACATTTCATGCTCCTATTTTTATATTTAAGCTTCAAATTCATAACATCTCCCAGCCTAACAACTCACTGCATGCAGGAACTCAACAGATAGGTGTTGGGAGGTCTTCAGCGGTACAAGGCATTGTACTGCACACATGAGCTAATTAACCTCTGAAAACAATTCAGGGTCTAGCTAACTCCGGCTGTGTTATCTGGGGTCATTTTCCGTTTTCAAGCTATGAAGGTTCTTCAGATTTTAATACAACAAAGTGACTTCTGTCTTTGTGCAATACATTATACTGGTAAAGTGGCTGCAGCCATGCTGACAGAACTGCATTTTAGCAGTTAGCCTACTGCTCACACCCCCACATTCATCAAAAAGACACATTATGCTGATAAATGGTAGTAATGGCTTTAGCTAGCACAGTTTTACTGGTCAAAGATCACAGACTTTTCAGAGCTTTGTCCTATACCTTTGCACAAGCAGAAATGAGTAGGGCAGAAAATGAGCTTCAGTATGTTCATTCAGAGTTATTATGGGGAACACAATCTTTTATGTTCAGACTACACGAAAGGGATTTAAGATGTGGGACACAGCTGCACAGCGGTTTTTACTTCTGGCCTCGTTGACTGCCCATTCCCCCTGTTGATCTTTCCCCAGGCGACCTACTCAGTAAATACTTATTCTGCCCAGGAAGATGAATTTCCACCCAGCAAAGCTGAAATCCTTTTCCTGGGGTCACACGCTCTTCAGGGTTGTTTTGTGTGCCAAATCCTATCCTGATAGCCCATGGACCACAGTTCATAATATGTTTATTGTATCTTTTGGAGGTATCACCAACTGCACAGTGCCTCTGTTTAAACAGCGGCTGCCAGAAGATGAAGACAGGGCTCTGCCTGACTCCAAAGCAGTTTCTGATAATCCTGAGAAGACTTCATCGTGATGCTGGCACCACAAACAACCTGACACCTGCAAGCTGACTCTGCCATGGAATCACCTTCCTCTAGAGAGGGTCAGAGGCTGCAATGAGGCTGACTCAGGGCAGGATGACTTGTTTCGAAAATGAACAAGGCTAACTGAAAGGATCAGGGCAGAGAAGATGACTTCCTGAAAAGTTACCAGTAGGTGTAGATGTTACAAAGAGATACCATACAACATACAGAACAAAAACTGTATGAAATGTAAAATTTGCATGTGCAGTAAGTAGAAACCCAACGCAAGCTCAGAGAACAGGACTGGACTAAATCAGACCGACATATCAGCCAGCCTTTGAATAGCCTAAACACTTTCTGGTACATTTATGCAGTGATGTACAACTTACAGGTTTTTCTTGGTTGGTTTTTGTTTTGTTTTGTTTTTTGTTTTTTTTTTTTTTTAATTTTGCTTCATATGAATAGGCACCTAGCACTGCCAAGGCAGAAAGGGACAGCAGTCAGTCATATATTGAGATAGAAACAACTTGAGACAAAAATTTTATCAAACCTAGGAGAACCAGATTCCTCTCAGTATTTGCTGGACTCCTTCGAAGTTGAAAGAGTGAAAAATTACCAAAGGCAGGTTTAGGCTGTAAAGGACATTCCTCGACTGCTCTGAAAAATCAGGGCTGAGCCTTCAGTACATGCCAAAACTGGGGATCCTGAGGCACATTTCCAAGATGAACACCCTTTACCCAAGGCACTGCAAGAACTGGGCTGGAGACATCAAGCCAGCAACCGAGCCCCTTATCTGGCCAGTCTTGAAGCTCACAGCAAATTGCAAGATTTGGACTGGGGCATAACCCTGCAGGTTTGGAGTTGTCCGAGACTGGCATCACGTGTCCATGCACTACAGAAGGAGAAAGCAAGCACATTACTGCTTGTGCAGATTGAATTTGAGGAGACTAGGAGACTACCATTTAAGCACTGCACACCTTGTGTTTAAAAGGCTTTTCAAGGTATGACAGAAGGGGTTCCGTCGCTTGCCTCATACTGCAGCTGTAACATCTCCAATGGGCTCTGCCCTTCCAAAATGCTCATTAACCTGGGTCTCCTGAATCACAGCCACCCCACCTGCCATTCACATTGCACTGCTCTAAGTCAAGTCCCTTTCTTATAGATCATGAAAGAACATCTTGAGAATAACATTTAGTCACTAAAAACCTGGGAGGAATTCAGTTCAGCAGGGAAGGAAAACCATTTGTTTTGATGAAGCTGACACACCACCAGAAGGGTTTTTTTAAAATTGTTATATGACAGGCTCACTGTTTCACAGTTAACTGAAAAAAACACGAAAGTCACAGAATTGTTCTGATCTGTAGTAAAAATACAACCATGTGCTACAGTTAAGTCCCTAAACCACTGGTGAACAGAGCATAATAATTATTGCGGGCTTGGCTCAACATGTGGGAAAAAAAAAGGCTTTGGTAGGGTGGTGTTGAAAGAGGGAATCTGGGACAAACTAAGTGCAAGCAAAAACAGATCCTTCCCTTACCAGTCTCCCTGACCATGCCCGTATTTGAAGCAGGCAGCCTGGCGCACAGCTGTAGCCAGGTGATAACGCAAACCACGCACTGGCCTCGCTGCTGGCCAGTGGCACGGCAAAAACCCTGGGACACAGGCGTGGGGTTTTGGCAGGGCTGGGGCAGGGCTCAGGGATGCAGCGTGCCAGCAGCACCGGAGGCAAAGCCCTCTGAGGTCTGCAAGCACTACCACAGCGCTGGCAGTAAGTAATACCTTGTCAGCAGGCCACATTATTGAACAGCAATAACTTTCCATAATAACTAATTAGTGTCAGATACAGACAAGACACTTGAAAGAGAGAAAGTGCTATAGCTCTTCTTCCTTCATCAAATTGCGGTGCTGAGGTTGAGCTTTACTCATCTGCTGGACTGGCACAAGAGACAACTCGCACGTGAGCCAGGACCTTCCCTTCGGCAGCAGTGGGTTGAATCCAGCCGTTGGTCAGCTCCCCCAGCTCTGCGGGACCATTACTTCTGTGGCCATCCTGCTTGGACAGCAAGCTCTGGTGTATTTGGTTATCCTGTGCTCATCCCTGAGATGTCCTCCAGCTCCCACTCCCCAGCGGGGACATGGCTCTGCGAAAGGAGGCTCCCAGCAGCACCCACCTTGGGCAGGGCTCACGCTTCCCAGGAATGGGCTCACTCCTCCCACAAAGGCTCCTTGGCACCCCTGAGACCCCAGGAAACCTTGGGGAAGGTTGATTTTGGTGTGCTCAATAACATGGGCATGGTCAGTATGCTATTCCCCCACTTTTCTTGTGCATTGAACAGGGGGACATATCTGTTGTCGCTCCATGTTGAGCATGTCACCTTTTCATTCATAAAAGACAGCCTGTATCTTTACTCACTTTGCCAGAATAATAGCAAAGAAACAAGCACTTGATTGCCTGGGTTATCAGACACTATTGGAAAAGTCTAGATAAGGATGCTGAACAACCTTGTCTTATTAGTATTCCACATGCAAACGCTTCCCCATAATCCAGAGTTATCTGTATCCCGGCAACCCTTAAAATTTCATTCTCACTGAATTGCCAGATCTTTATCAAAATATAATTACAGTCTTAATTTGGATGATAAATTCTGATTGCCTGTGCTGTGCCAAAAAAAAAAGAAAAAAAAAAGTCAGGTACACAAGAGCTGAGGTACAACTGCGAGACGTGAATCTGCATATTCTGACATTGATGCGTCACCTTTCCTCTTATCAAAAGTTGGGCTCTGATAGCTGGCAGTGAGGTTATGTAGGGGTAAATAGTCAGGGACACAAAAACCCAGTCTTCTGATGCCATCAAATGAAATTTGCACTAAAACCAGGGAGGAATTTGAAATCTGCAGCTGCATATGAAGATTATCACTACTATGAAGATTATATACTATTACCATTATGAGGTGAATGATGTGCAGCACTGCTGTGCAAACCTGGAAGTAAACACCACTCCTTCCTGAAACAAGAGGAGATTGTGCAGAACTCGCCTTTTCTCCCACTGCTTTTTTTCCCCCCTTCAAACCCCGGCAGAAAACAGCACAGTGTTTTATAGTTATATCCAGAGGGTTCTCAAAATGCAAGGGTCACTAAATGGCCTCAGATTGCAGGAAATTTTTCTAGTGTTCATCTTAAACCTAACTGACAGTTTTTAGAAGCACTCTTAAGAACAGCTTTTGTGGTTGATTCATTCCAGTAAGATCTTCTGGCATTAAGAGCTTGGTTGTTACAAGGCTGAATGAAAGGGGTGCTGTTTTCCAGCAGTGAGAGTAGAGTCTTATGTACATAGGCTGCCACCACCTACACACCTTGTGTCTGCACCCTTCATAGGGCACAAAATAGCTGTTCCTTCACTTACATGCTTATGTAAGCCAGCAGCTTTTATTCCTCAAAATGACTGAGGATATTAGAATTCATCCAGGTATCACAACAGACCAGAGTCATCCATCTTTACTGTGTGCTGTTATACTGATATATTATATTTGACCCTACACCCATCTGCAGCAGATGCAGAATCAACCTCTACATACAATCATATGAAGATACAGTTGGAAATCGCATCACTTCGAGCATTATTACCAAAGGTATGCTGCTGGGTGGGGAGGTACATTTCTACCTTCCAAGAATTGATATGATTACAAAGATTTTTCCAAACTTAAACATGTAGCCTAAAAAAGGGTATCCCAGAGGAATATAACCACTGCCTGCTCTACCAACAGAGCCCAAAGGAGAGGAGACAGCCCAGCGGGCAAGCCATGGAGGTTACCTAGTTTCTGACTTAACAGACTAGAGCAGTCCAAACCCACTTCAGTTTTACCCTGTTGAAATGCCAGGGGGAAAAGATAATTACTTGGATGGCAACAGCATAAATGCAATTAGACATTTGACCTTAGTGTTTCTTGGTCACATGCACAGAGTTGAACTCATTGCTAAATCTGGGACTGGGAAGTTCTTCTCTGCCCCCCCCCCCCATGAGTTATTTGAACTTTCTCTGCAGCCCTGATAAGGATCCTTTCCTAGGACAGATGTGATCCCATCCCTTGAAAGTGATTTCCTCACCTTCTGTGGAGGCTTTGGGTACCCAGTCTCAGTCCTCTTTGTTATCTACTTCTGTAACTTTGATCAGCATTGCATGTACTATAAAATACCTCTTTGACACACCGGTTAGCGTGAAGTAAGTTCCATGGAGCTTATATTGTCCTCCCCTGAGAAGACCATGCAAGGTGAGAACAACTGGAACAGCAGTAAATTCTACCACATAAACATACAGAAAGATTACACTGTAGATTGAAAGTCACTCTGTGTCAGAGTTACAGTATGAAAAATGTGCTTCCTCGTGGGCAGCAGTCAGCTACATCACTCAGGCAAGGTCTGCTTCCTTCATGCCCTACTGCCCCTGCTCTCTCCAAGACACCACTCCCAACAAAGTGCAGTTTTGACCAGTTTGGTGTAAGCAAACACAGTTGGCAACTGATGACAGGACCCTAAGCTCACTGAAGTCCAGAGAGATACTGCAACCTTTGCAGTCACTTCTGTGCACTGGTTCCCATTCCCTAACAATCATGTCCACCACAGACACATCGCTAATGCTTTTGCTGACAGTAGCAGTAGAAAGTTTTGCAGCTGAATGGGCTCAGGCACTGAACTGTTCTCGTCCCTTTGGTGGTAGGACCTCAACGGGGCTAAGTCATACTGCAGTAGAAAAAGGAAGTATGAGAGAACTGTCTGGTCCATGAGTCTTCCAGCCCTGAAACACAGCTAAAATGCTTTAAACAGCAAATGAGGCACCCATCCTCAGACACAGAAGATTCTTCCTATAGAGCATTTTGACTGATGTCTGACTGAACCTGTCCTAAAAATGCCAAAACGCAAAGCCAAGTGTAATTCCACTGCTCTAAAGTGGACTGAGCATTTCTAGTCCACCCCAACTTTATTCTTACTTCTTCTTAAAAAGCCTAGAAGGACATCCCATAAGCTCCATAGGATGCCTGTCCCAGTGCTTTATTTCTCTTTGCACTTGGAAAGGGCTTCCTAACCTTCCCTGCTGCAAAGTCAGCTGGTTCCTAAGGGGGAAGGCTGCAGAGGCAGGCACACCGGCTGCAGTCACATGCAGCTCCCCTCCTTTGTATGAAGATGAAGTAGTGGACTTCATCTCTAGTGCCGTGAATTTACAACTTCTCACCTCAGATGAACTGAGCTGAGACAAACAAGCCAGAACTAGTGCCCTGAAATACTCTAGGCAGGGGGCAGGGGGAATACCTGAGCACCTAAAGGAGGTGAATTGATGCTTACTCCAGATGCACAGTTCTTTCCTCTCCATTTTAAAATGCATTAATTTCCTGCTGGTGAAGCTTGCCATGCTAAAATCAGAGGAAAACAAAGTTGCCTATCTACAGCAGCAGATTCAGCCTAACACTAGAGAGATGGAAAGCTTCCATATGCCATGGTGACTATTTCAGTACAGCCTGTTATCCATTCCCTCCACCTGCCAGGCACACGGCTCCCACATAAGCACCATTGGTGAAGGCAAGCATACATCTGGATGAAAACCACACTGATAGGAACGTGTCATTTTTAAAGCCCGGCTTTTGGCTCCGAGTTACGTATTCCAACATTAAGGCTAACGTTGGGAGGACTGGCAGGAGAAAGAGGTTACCAGATTTACTCTCCCTCTGCACCACGGTGTGTTGCAGGGGGAGGAGTTCAAAATGGTCCCTGTGATGGCTGCCAGCATCTTCATGACAGCTGGTAAGAGAGAGGCTTATGCCTCACAGATACTTTTCAGTGAGAGCTTTCTCGAAGGGAGCAATGGATTCCCCAAGCCTTCTTCAACAGCAGGAAACTCCTGAAGGAACATTTTGTATTCAGGAGGCATCACAATGTTCCCATTTCTATTCTGCCTCTTTCATTCTCCAGCCCAGATCTCCCATCTTTGAGCTCACAGTTGCCATGATAGGCTACAGCAGAAGGTATGTGGCTATTACAGGCATGTCCCAAGTTCCTAGTAAGCAAAACTAAGGTCTAGCTTCCTCAGCTATCTTGGATGTTCTCCTGGGTGAGAAGACTAGCAAGTCTTGCCATTGGCAAACAGAAGCCCAAAGAGGAATGTTATGAGCCTTCCACAGCCAACCGGGCTCTTGATGTTACAGCCTCTGCCTTTGGACCAAGCAGCATTACAACAACTGCAAACCCAAATCGTGCCAGTGATACCAGGAAATATACCTTGGAAATACAAACTGGGGATGCTCTTCCCCACCCGCCATTTTGGCTAAGCCATTTTACCCTTGAGGGACCTGTCTTGACAACCTTATTTATCTAAAAATGGCTTGACTGCTTCTGCTGATTCCAGGAACCAGCGAGCAGCATAACCCTCTGTGCTGCCGACTGTCCACGGTGCAGCCTGGCAGCCCACCGGTTTCTATGACAGACAGCAACAGGGCAAGTGCAGTGGAGGGAGCAGCACATATGTGGTTAATGCATGCCGTGAAGCAATATACATGCATATACTATCTCAAGCAGCCAGAATCTCTTATGTTGACATTTTCTATTCAGTTCCACTAGAATTTAAATGCTCATAATAAAAACCTGGCAATCAAAAGCAAAGAAATTGTCACCAAAGCAAGATTCATTTCTATCTATATAGTTGACCAGAACTCCTCCTGCCTCTTAAAAGCAAAATTAAATGCCATCCATTACAGCAACAAATGACAGCTAGTCCCTTTCTTTCCACCTGTGATTTTAAAAGTACCTTTCCCATGCAGAAAGCTGTGTGCTTGGCAACCTCTGCATCTCCCCTCCTGACGAGTAGCAGAAACGCTGCATGCTAAACTCTCTCCTGTAATGACATGGATTCCCACACCAGAGAAAAATTCACAAACTACCCAGGCAAAACTTCAAATAACCTGCAAGGTATTTAACAAACCGGAGGCAAAAGCGAAAGTCAAACCCTCAAAGCATAGGGAGAGAGAGAGAGAAAAAAAAAAAAGAAATGCCCTCTGCTTGACCCAAAATAACAGAACATTTCTGCATAGGAAAGAAAATGAATTACCATTGTGGGGACCCTCAGTCATTTAGAGTCTCCAGTCAAGGCTGAGAGCCATTCTGAGACTGCAGGTTTTTCCTCTAACTTCACTCCCCGGCTCTGCAAGGAACTAGTTAAAAATGACATCACTGCTCATACTACCCTCCTCCCCCTCCCCATTCACTTGCTGAAAAAGCTGAGGCTGCTCCCTGCCCCCTGCATTGGCTCCAGATTTGGTCCTCGCTCCTCGCCAAGTTCCCGGTCTGCAGTTGACTGTGTGGGTCAGTGTCAGTGCAGGACGGAGGATGCGTCTCCACGCACTCTCACACAGCATCCCTGCTGGCACCCACTTGAGAAATAAAATAGCCTTTCCCTTAAGAAATCGCAAGAGGTCTAACCTGGCAATGTATAATGCATTACACAGCCAGCTCCATTTACAGAAGGCAAACAGTCTTCCTCTTTGAAGCAGGAGGGAGAGAGAGACCCTCATGGGGGCTCTGCCTTTTGCCTCATCTTCCTCACAGGAGAGGACCCTCTCTGTGGTTTACTGCATCCTCCTCGCATTAGGACTGCAATCTGTCTTTTTTTTTTTTTTTTTTTTTTTTATTTCCCTCCCCCCTGAGCGTGACATCACCAGACACCAACTCTACTTCTGTAATAAAAAAGGATCCCGAGCAGAGCTACCTGGGACGAGGTCATCTGGAGGACCCAGGTGATGCTGGCTCCTGAGCAATTGTCCCTTCTTAGAAAATACTCTGCTCTTGCACAGTGTCATCTGGGTTTAATAACCCTGTGCTTGCTGCAGACCAGGACTCCCAGCTGCTGGGCTGAGATCGGTCTCGTTTCTGTCCCCACTGGCTCCACCAGCGTCAACAGACAGCAGGTACCTCCAGAGCACTCCCCTGGTACCCACGATTCACCTCGCAGCTCCATTTTTCCCCCTCCCCGAACCACTGGGAAGGATGCTGCAGCAAAATCCCTCGGCCAGCACTCCCGGCTGCTACAAAGCAGCCAGGCTGCGAGCACCCAGCGCACATGCTCCCAACGCTCCTCCGCTCTCTGAAGCAACTCAGCCTAAGCATCACTGAAGGCAGCCTTCTAAAAACACCCGGCGCAGGGCCTGTTTGTTGCTGAGGGCACCCCACTGCCTTATTTTCCCTACCTGCATTTTCCCTCGTGGGGTAGCGCTGGGGCTTGTGCTGAGCATTGCCCATCCCCAAGGGGGCCAGCAGGCACGGGGTGGCCGGGGTGAGCCCCAGCACCGCTGCTGGGCTGCGGGATGGATGGCAGCTCCCAGGCTCTGCAGCCTCCCTCGCATGTTCCCATGCTCACGGCGGCTGCTGGCAGCCCCAGCAGCCGCAGCACTGGCAGGAGAGAGGAGTCCGTGTGTACGTGCATATGTGTAACATATGCCTTCGTATACCTGTTATATAGACACAGAGCTACATGCAGATATAAACACAGATGTGCATTCTGGATCTCGTACTGCTACCAGCAATGCTGCAGACATATCAGATATTGCACAAGGAACAGGACCGATGGGATAAGGCTGCATTTGCAAACGTGCTCGGAGTTGTTTGTGCACTGCCTGCCTAGCCAGCCTGCACGCAAACGTAACCCTCGCTGCTATGCTGATTACAGGTAAGTATTTGACATCAGGCTGTAAAAGCTTCACAAAACTCAAGCAAACTCCTCTTAATGTACGTCACACACGTCACATAACAGTACCTCTCTGCACGCTAGAAATGTCTTATGGTGTCGGGGGCGGGCACTGCAAAAGTCTTTCAGCAATGACATCCTCAGCAGCCCTCTGAATTAGGAACACGCCAGTGCATCAGGTCCCAGAGAAAATCCCTGCTAGAGACAGGGAGCCAGTGGGAAGTTGAAGGAAGTCAGTAAAAATCCTGCCTCAGGGTTTATTTGTAACTCCCTCCCCCTTCTCTCCTTCAGAGCTGTGTTTTGCATGTGGGCTGGTAACACATTCCTATCAAACATCAGAGCCCTTCTGAATTAGCCAGGGTTAAAAACCTGACATCCTTGTCAGCTGGGACAGAAGAATGTTACACACTCAGCAAAGAGCAGGTGGTGTTACCCTGGGATAGGATTTCCACTAACGTGTCTCCCTCTCCATCTTTTAGCAAGTGCGTGGCCCTGCAGGTCCTCTTCTCCAAACCACAGCCCTGCCAGGCTGCACCCATCTTCTCCGGGTGTGCAGCCTCTGTCACGGGCAGGAAAGAGCCCAAGGCTGAGGAGGGATGACTGTGGTGGATAGGGATGTGGGACCATCTCTGAAGCTCTGCTGGTACGAACCTTCAGATAAGTGCAGAAGAGCATGTCCTCTGCCACCATTCATTAATCAAACCTCAGTTTTCTCACTGCTGTGATAGGGATATCACAGTCATTAGCAAAGGGGGATCCCACCTACACGTAGCAGCATCAATAACATCTCTGGAGTAACATCGATTATACATCATATACCAGATCAAAAGTGAAAAAAGCAGAAAGTGTGCCAATTCACCAGAAAAATCTCTGTATTTCCCTTCTAAATGAAATAAGTGTTTAATACAGCTTAAGCAGAAAAGCAAAATCTGCTGCCTGTCCCCTGCATCCCATCCCCATAATTTTTGAGTTCCCTACCCAAATTTGCCAGAAGATTTTGATTATGTTCTATACAATTAAGTTCCTACAAATTGTAGATGGAAAATAAAAAAAACCTAACCAACAAATCAATGCCGCTCTCACTGAGGACAGACAGGTGAAATTCAGCTATTGCTCTTTCCACTGGGAACGGGATGGCTGGCTGGCCCTGTGCTAGCAGTTGTCCCCTTGCCCTGGGGGAGGGAAGGGAAGGGTGTCCTGTGGCTTTTCTGAGAAGGCAGAGTTTCAGAGAGTAAAGGACAAGTCAACAAATCCACATGAAGTCCGTACTTCTTAGTTTTCTTTGGTTAATGGGTCAATTTGTTTAGTGTTTCTGTTTTCTCTTCCTGAATCTGCTTCTCATGGGTCTGTTAGCACTTTGGAGCTCAAATGCCTAGGTATTTTATCCTGTGAAGAAACCTTTGAACACCCCCTTCTCATTTTACTTTGGTTCTCCTAAGCGATGGCATTGTTTTAATCCACAGCCAGGAGCGTTTGCAATCTGCCAGCTGGTTATAATGGCTCCCAAACTCAACAAGTTCCACATTCGTTCCCAGTTGTGAGATGTTTTTGTAGGAAAGCAAACAAACCCATTCCTGTAAGAAAGAACAGGCAAACAAAGTGTGGTACTGGGGGGTGGAAAGAACCCAACATAAATAAATGAGGGCTGAAACGACATCCACATCTCCCAAAACTCCCAATCAAAGAGGCAGAAATCCTTCCAGCCAGAAGAAAGATGAGCTTGCTTACCTCTCCCATCATTTCCCCTCCTATCATACTGATACTAACTAAGAGTTTCACTTGGCGAAGGCAGGTATTTTCAAGTATTTGGGTGACTGAGTTGAAGATCAGTCTCAAATAAATGAGCATCAAGTAGCAGCACTGCCTTAATGTATGCATTTCAGTGTACCTTGGGGTACCTCCAAAGTAAATGGTGTAGAATATGCTCCATATTATATGAAACCTCCGCTTGCCTTAGCAAATGCACCTTGTTCAGGATTTCCACTGTCTTCTTTAATCTAGCATTATGCCTCTCTCGAGCACAGTTTAACAGATGTATTATATCGTATAAATGGGTGTTTTCCATTCTAAGAATCATTCCGAGGTGAGCTGAGAGTCCCGGTCTACTTTTCTGCTTTGACCAGTCTTTAAATGCAATCAAGTCTGGTAACAGACATGAAGAACTCGGCAGATGAATGTCACACATCTACAGCCTCTGCTATTTTTAACATTACAGGGCGTACTGAAAGGAAGAACTGAAAGTCCTCTTCTTTAATGGTGTCCCTGCAATTTTCAAGAAAATCTAAATTTCAATACTCCTCCATTTCTACCCAAACTGTTACAAAGTAAATCAAGGTCACGGCTGTCTGTCACTTTCCCAAATTACTCTTGAGTAAAGACTGCCCTCAGCCAAATAATATCAGCCTAAATAGGAACTCAAGACTCTCCTGTTTCATTATCCCAGGGAGGTTTCAATTTCAAAGCTGACTTGGACTACATGAAAGTTAGCTTTTAAGCAGGAGCACTGTGAATATTCCTCCCTCCCCTCTATTTTACCTTCTCAAGGAAAGAAAGAAGAAAATAAGACCCAGTATCACTTCTGCTGACCTGACACAAGAGGAAGAGGCAGAACAGTGTGGCATTCCTCTGAGAGGAAATCTCAGTGCCATTTTTTCATTGCCTGTTTTCCCTCCTGCTCCAATTGACTGCATGGTACCTTAAAAACAGGTCGCCCTAGTCTGCTGCTCCCATTTCAGAGGAGCTGGCCATCCTCGGCAGGGGCAGCTCCCAGCATCCCACCATTTGGCAAGTGGCAACAACTCAATTGACCCTGGAGATCCTTACTGGGGTTATGCTTCTTATTCAGTCAGGCCCTCATAAACAGACACAGCCCAGCAAGGTGCAGCTGGAAAGTGAGAAAAGGAGACAAAAAGGAATGTCGGAATCTGGAAGCAGAATCAGGACAGGGGAGAACCTGCCTCACACCTCCCAGCTCCTCCTAACCCCGACCCTTCCCGCCTGTTACTGCACATCCCCGCCTATGCTCTGTTGCGCACTCTGGAGCTACAAAGTGAATGTTGTGAATTCAGGTAGCTGTTGACATCAGGAGAGGAGATGCAAACTGGGGAGAAAAAGCAGTAAAAAATAATTACACAGTAAAAAATACTTGTACTGTAATACAGAAAATGGAATATATTTTGGATGTGCTGGGCTGCACGTTTCTGAGGTGGCAGGATGGGAAGTGTCAGAGTTGGAGCAGTGGGGAGGGACGATGGGAGGCAGTAAACACACTTCAGGGTAATAATATCATCTCAAAAGCCTTTCCTCTTTTGAGTAACTGTACTCTGGGCTAGTCTTCTAGCTGCCATCTGCGTGAAATGGGCGTTGCTTTGTCACAAGCAACATAAAACATATTGCAGATGCTCGTAGCAATGGAAAATACCAAAAGTAAAGTTCCAGAAAATGCCAATGACAACAACTAATAGCACACTCATGCCTGGAAGTGAGATTGTCAAAGCCGTTCTGAAGGGTTCAGATATGCACTGTCCATCAAGGAAACCACCTGGTTTTGAGAATCTGAACTGCCATCTTACTACACTAGGGTAGAGAGAGGTCTCTGGGCATTTGGGAGGCAACCAAATGGTATTTCTAGGAGACAAAACAGCTCTTGTAGTATTAAAATAATCAAAAATAGAAAACAGTGCAATTCAACAAAGATGCATCTCGAGATTTTTGGGGATAGCACTTGAAGGACATCACCACCCCATGGGACTATATTCTACTATCAGGTTTCAGACCATTTGCCATACCCATCCACGTATGTAGGCACCTTCATGTGGCCAGGGATCCACATTCTCACCCTCACTGAGTATTATGTTAAAACCAGAAAGGATCAGACTGATCATCTACTCCTTGTGGTTCTGTTTCTTTAAAAGGCTGCATCAAATAGCAGGCATTTTTCTCACACATCATAAAAAAAATCATTTTTTAAGGCTACAGCGTCATTGACTCAGGGCCCTTTCATAATGTCAGCTCACAAAGCACAACTCTCCTGCTTGCTACAAGCCAGGCCTTTCTTATATTCAATTGTATGTCCTATATACTGTCATTTCTTAAACCAGAATTAATACGTATCTGGTAAAAGACAAGTGCTGTTCCTCCACCAGTTTTGACATGTGCCTGTGATCGTGGACAAGCACTGCTGCTGGGAGGTAACTCTTGGCTGAAGCACCTGCAAGGTGTGCTGCACGCCTTGAAAACACCTTCACAGCCACCTGTCCTTCTTGGTGTCTGCTCCTCTTCTCTCCCAACAGCCTCCTTTCCAGAAACAGGGCCCTGGCATGCAAACCAGACCACGAGGGTGGTTTGGGCAATTGTTCTCGTTTTCCCATACTTTTAATATTGGTTTCACTGCAGCTGTAGCAACCATGCATGTTGGAGCTAACAAGGGAAAAACTTCCACAGCTGTGTCAAAAGATTTTAAAACTTCCCTGCTGCTCCTTAGGCCAGTTTGTTTTGTTTCCAAAGCAGATAATTTTTTAAATCAGAAAATATCAGGAGGACAGAGGGTTATTCTTTGCCCCCCACCCCCGCCAGTTTCTCAATTTGTGTGCTATGTGTATTTTAGGGACTCATGCAAACATGTAAAGGTGCAGCGCTTCAAGTGTCACACATACGTATACACACAAAGTATACACACACATACACATATACCAAGTCACTGTGTATATATATATGCATGTAAATGTACTGTATTTGACTTGGGAGTTCATAGCTCCAACACCAGGGGCGAAAGACTTAACCTGTGGAAAGCAAAAAGTTAATCTCAGCTGCTGTTGCTCCTCCAGCCCCTGGAGCATCAGCTGGCGTGGGGAGTGGGGTGAGGCAGGGCTGCCCCAGCACCCAGTGCTTTGCTCCCACAGCTCCAGGGCACCGGGCTTCCAGGGGGCTGCTCCAGCCCCATGTTACATGGTCACCCGAGGGAGAAAGTGGCCCCTTCCTTTGTACCTTGCCATCCAAGCATGGGGGAGCTTGGTGGCAGCAGCAACGTGACAGCCAGTGCCTCACCTCTCCAGGGGACTCCCTGCTATCCAGGCTTGCCTTGTGGGGCTTTAAGGAGCATCTTTTTCTGACCACAGAGAGAAGCCCTCGTGGACCCATTTCTCTGTACCTCCAGGCTACTGGGCTGTGCCGCTCCTGGGTGGCTGACGAGGAGGGACCTTCCTGGGGGGCTCCCTGCTGTGCCCTGGGCTGCCCAGCCGCGCTGGCACCAGGGGACAGGTGTCAAGTGAAGGCCACCAGAGCTGCATCTGCTTGCACCGTGTTTGTAAAAGGCCAGGTCCTAAATATGCTGTATGTAGCGGTAGCTACGAATTATTAAGGTACTTGCTGGTGAAGATTATTACGGGTTTCTGCTCTTCTTCCTGCCATTGATTACAGGGTGCTGCTCAGCCGCACACACACGTTACAAGCAGCTTTTAGCCTCGTTTCCTACAGAAACAAGTGGGATGGGATCTGCCTGCTGTCTGCATGGCTGCGCCTTCCCCCCCCTCCCCAGCCACCACGGCCCCACTGGCCTCCCAGGCCAGGTCTGCACAGGGCAGGCGATACCTGGGTGCAAAATAGCAATTCAGAAAATTTATTTTTCTTACAGATTGAAGAAAGGATGGGGTTTTCCACACCACCCTCACCTAGTGAAAACTGTATCCCCCCCAGGTCTGCAGCAGCGCAGTGACCATAACACTTAACCTAGAGCACAGGAGACACAGCTGCAAACTCTCCTCTCCTCAGAGGGATGCGATGCTCTATTTCCTACCTACACCTATGAGAACAGTGTGTCATCCACTTGTGCAACACACTACTGTGGCATTGGTTTTCAACACTGATCCTCTTTTGTTTTGAGTCTCACGAACTAAGAGGAGGAAGCAAAACTTTCTGCTCACCAGGACATAAAGTTTCTTTCTCCTAGTTTAACTAATACATCAGGCTATGAAATGGAACCTGGATTGCCATGGAACCAAAAAATAAAACCTTGAACTGAATCTTGGGTCCTTCTCTGGGTGACAGGGCAACTTTTTACCTGTTTACTGTTCCACTAGCCTGTTGTGTTTCCATGCTGCCCTGGGGTGACAGGGCATGCAGCCCATGCTTTGGGAGAATTATGATGTGGTTTACAAGTCTTATAATGATAAAAGATGCTGTAGAAGGTTCAATATATTTGTCCAGTCTTTTATCACCAGAAGCAGAATGAAAGTGTTTTTAAAATAGGAACTGCACTGGTACAAATATTTTGGATTCATAATGTAACTTCCACTCACAACTCATTAATTAAGAGATTTGGATATGTGACTCCATCCTTTTCTATGCAAGCCAGTAATGCCTCAACTGCCATGCTATCTGGGTTCCAGCTGCAAAATAAAGATTCCAGAAAAGGATCCCCTCACTGACCCTTCTTTTGCCCAACAGTGCATCACTCGCTTCATTTGTCTGAAGCCTTTACTTAGCCATAGGTGATCATGCCAGGGTTCTCAGAAGAACTGAGCCCTGAGTTATGTGAGTTTTATATTGTAACTGTATTATGTTTATTGTCTCTCACCAGCATTTCCAGCCTTCCACATCCTTTTTCACAAGAATTTCTTCTTGTTTATTTCAGAAGAACTACTGACTGTGTCATAAA
Organism: Ibycter americanus; assembly: GCA_035590275.1. Classification (NCBI taxonomy): domain Eukaryota; kingdom Metazoa; phylum Chordata; class Aves; order Falconiformes; family Falconidae; genus Ibycter; species Ibycter americanus. The sequence continues at coordinate 92,141,884 of JAVJGI010000014.1, forward strand.
TATTGATGTTTGACTTAATGTATTTTGCTTTTAGCCTGGCAACTCTATATTCCTGCTTGCCAGAGCTTTGCTTTTTGAACAGCTAAAGACACAGTTGTTATAATACAGATTAACAACTTCCTGGAAAGACCGTAAGGTTTTTTAACATGAATAGAAATACAAGTCACATTCAAGTAACCCACTGCCTAAAATAGTAACCATGTCATTGTCCTAGCACAACTTGTATCTAAAAAGCCTGCAAACCACCCAGCAAGAACTGCCCTATTCTGACCTGTTAAAACTAGGCAGAACCGCAGTAATCCCACAGCACTTACTGCGCGCAAGCAGCAAGCTCCACCTATAAAACCAAATAACAACCTAGGGAACTGAATGCACTGGTAAAAATCATTACTAATTATCTAATAATTAATATAATTTGATGGAAAGGATTGAAGAGTCTGATTTTCAGTGCTATACTTTCAGTGCTGCCTTCTTGCTTTGATATTGAGTTAAACCCTGAAGATTTATCTGCTGAATTTTACTGACAAAGTACATTCATCATCTATGTGCCTGTCTTGTCAAGAGTCTGAGATATAATACATATTACAATACTACACATTATTTTCTTGTTAGAGCACTTAGTACATACCATGCTTACATACCATGCTTGATTTTTAAAATCCAAAATAACATGTTTAGTGACCCCCAGGGAAAAGCCGAGCTATGGGATTAGTGACCTCCAGAAGCAGTGACCACAAAACCAAGAATCCAACGGGAATTATCCCCAAGTGAGTTTGCCATCTGCTGCCCCAGGAGAACCACCCCAATTCCTTTCAACACACACAGAATTTAAGACAATCGTGGGAATTCTATATTTATTCCTCCATATCCATTTGCTTCATCTGTCAGCTATGAAGGAGATCATCATTTGCCCCGTGATGAGCCAGGAGTGCTGTATTTGTGCTACGACCAGAAAAACACCGGCCTGCAGTGGTGGGACTGAGCTGTCTGTCTGGAGCTTGTGGCTCTGCTGCAGAGGGCACTGAGGAGGTGGCAGGAGGAGGGAGGATGGACACGGTTGTGGCAAAGACAGGGGAGAAAAGAACCTGGAAAGGATACATGCGACCCCATGTTTCTCAATCTCATTGCAGTTGGCTATGTGTCTCTAAAAGCTGTGTCTGCTAATCCAATTTCTCTTCCAGACCGAAAGCGGGAGGAAGAAAGCATCTAGGCATGTATCTTTGAGGGACAAGGTGTCTCTTCTTACAAGCTTTGAGTGCCTGCCGCTTTTAGCAAAAAAAAAAAGCTTAAAAGCTCGGTGTCTGTGCATGCCTTGGTGATGGTGCGAGGGGAGAACAGTTGTATTTCATCCCCCTCCTCATCGCTGCTGTGGGAAAACAAAGCGAGGGATGTACATAATCGAATGGGAGAGAGATATGAGTTGAACTGATTCCACATGCTGCCCCTAACAGCCACAAACAACTCAGAGGAGGGAGAAAAAGGAGAAAACCTTGAGCATTCATGCCCTGGAAATAAATGTCTGTTTCTTTTAGAGATGAGCAGCCTTAAGCTGGACTCCTTCATGGGAAAGGGAGACAGGCTGTGACAAAGCCTTCTCCATGAGAGACCACAGTGGTCACCTCCAGCTGCAAACAGTGCAGTGGTGAAATCCTGTCCCAGCTGGAGCCAACAGCAAGATGCCCAGTTGCACACAGGCATGGCCAAGGCTGTGGACATGCCAAGTGCCTTCTATATATATCAGATGTTCGAACTGGTGCTAAAAATACTTAGCCTGGAAAACAGCAGACTATTTGGGCAGGCTTGATGACTGAGGTAGATGTGTGCAACAGCAGTGGCAGGGCTGCAGTAGTAACCCTCTTTGTGGATCAATCTTTAAAAAGCAAAAAAGAAAAAAAATGTTTGCACAGAGCCATGTGACACCATGACAACATGCAAGGGAATGCCATCATGCAACTATTTTCCCTGAGTTTCATTAGATAGCCCTGAATTCTGTGGCAATATTGACAGGCCAAGGGAAAAGCCCAACTGCCATTTAGTTTTGACAGGTGGAAAAAATAATGTCTTGTACAAAGCATGATAGCTTGATGGTCTGCTTTGTCCCTTTTCATCAAGGACCAGCTCCCAGAGGCAGTAGCCAGGATAAAGCACACATCAAATACAAGGAACCAGAAAGGCAGAGAGATTTTGTGATTAAATATGTACAAGGAAGGGTGGAAGCAGGGGGAGGGGAGGATGTACATAAAGTATATGAAGCAAATGGTGCAGAAGAGACAGACACAGCGATACGGAACTGCCTGATGTGAAAGCGAAACCCAGGCTGCTGGGGAGGCATGACCTACCTCATTTACTCACCACAGTCTACAATTGGAAGTCATCCCAACAATTTATCTCAATTCCTTACTCAACTACATTGCTATTTGATAGGAAAACAGCTTCTCCCTGCTAGCATCTACGAGACCTGGCTGAACTCCTATTCATAGTAAATCTGGGACTAATTTTTTTAAAGCCCTTCCTTGGTTTTTGCACTCTTCTTGAAAAATATCATGCCAACAGCTACATAGATAGTATTAGGTCATACAGACTTAGTGCTTTATGATTTGGTATTGGCAACAGTGACTGAAGTTGGTTAGACAAATGCGGTCAGCCTCTGCTGTTTGTAAATGAACAGTGCTGCAGACTGACTAATTGCTTTTCTGTTTCTACCCTTCCTTCGTTTGCAAACACCCCTGTGTTCAGCCACTTAGTGGGTCAATACCTGCCCTGGGATAGAGACCTGCTGAGCCGAGCCAGGTTTTGGCATGCTGCTCCAGCTGCCTACTCTACCTGCTGTGCAAGGTTATTGCACGGCATCCATGAGGTAGCAACACAAGACACCATGAATGGGAACTAAAAAAGGTAAAATCATTTCTCTTTGACAGCATTTAAAATATGCTTCCCTGGCCCTTTGAAATATGCTTCTCACCAAAGCTCCCTGTTCAAACAAAACCAGTGCACTGTACAGTGGATTGGTCACAGGCGTCTTTGTTCTGCACCCACACAAAATTAGAAGTGACACTTTACTTCCATTGCAGGCCAGACATAAAGCAGAGTCATGTCCCCACTTATAGTTTATTTAAAGCCATAGCTGGCTTTTTAGGGATCAAAGAGAAGGGAGTATAGGAGGGGGATGCTGTTCAGAGGAAGACTGGGAACAAAACAGTACAGTTTAGTCATACGTGTCTTTGACTGCTTCATGTTTGCTTTATAAATTGATGAAATGTAATGTGGCAACTAAATTACACAAAGCACAGGACACCGAGCAGTGACCTATGAAGCTTCTTCAGTTTGTTGGTGCTTTCTCTGCAGCACCTGTCGCAAAGGTAAGGGATCAGACCGGTGTCAATCAGCACCGCCCCGCTAAGGGCAGCTGCAGTGGGAAGCCAGGCTAAAGGCTCAGAGGGCTTCGCAAGCTGAGGGTGCAAAGCACCATTGGGATACAAAGCATGCCGTCAGCATCTGAGCTCTGGGACAGGATGTGTGGAAAGGGCACCTCGTTTTTTTATCATGACTTGGAGTCTCTATCGAAAGGAATCTCATTCAAACCAGAGACAGGGCTCTGTGCACAGCCAGGCTCTCCAGAGCTGGCAGCGCACCTCTTCCCGGATCTGTACGTCGGAGTTACAACCAGCTGGATGTCCCAGCCCTCTCCTCCTCCCTGTAACTGGGTTTCAAGTTTACAAGTCTCACAAATGAGTTCATTTCCCCTCATTAACTCTCACAAGCAGTCGCAGCTCCTCTGTACTCTGTATTTCTCTGCCCCCAAATCCCTTGGGAGCTGCTGGGGCTGAAAAAGCCCTTCTCGACAGGAGCAGTTTCGGACGGCTGCCCAGACGAGAGGAACGAAGGGGGCCTCGTTAGACCGGACACGTCACTCACAGAATGGATGGGGAGGGGGATTAAATCAATGAAGAAACTTATAAAGCAGAAATCTGAGCAGCTTCATTTTTTCAGATAATTGTTTTCAGCAGGTTTCTACTCGATACAAGCCTCAGCCAAAGCGGTATTACAAATTATTGATCTCATGCTTCCAAATTCAGTTTATTCCTCTCTTTCCATCCCAGGCCTCTAATTTTCTTGCTTCCCTCAGCAGCCCACTAAGTCCTCAAACTGGCAGCTGAGATCCCAGACTCTCCCCACCATCACCTATTGCTCCAAACACAGAGCACAGCAATCTTTTTGACCCTAGAAAGCCCTGCACCAAACAGCCAGTTTGAAAACCTTACTGCACTCACGGCGTGCCAGGTGAATTTTTGGACTGTCTCATCGACACTTCCATCAGGTCTTCTGCCACACGTGAGGCTGCTTTCCTAAACCCCACCTCCCTGTGTGTTCTCTTTCAGTCTAGGCTTTCTCTCCCTCTTGTTCTGTTTCATGATTTTTGTACTGATTTTTGTACTGAAGGCTCACAGATGTTTTCTTGAATAGCAGAACAAACAACCCAAGGCAGCTGCACGGTTAGGGCGAGACTCGGCACAGGGATATTAAAACAGCATGTGCATTTCCCTCCAAAACCCAGCACTGAAGATGGAATAACATTGAAGGCTGAAACAAAAACAGAGGAAGTATAATAAGGTTAGGTGCAAGGACTTTCACCCCTTCCCTGTACACAATGTACACTGTGGAGAAGCATTTGTCATCCACTGCAAAACTTCCTTTAATGACCCTTGGCTAGTCAAATTATTCCAAAATGAGAAAAGCAAAAATAAATCCAACCAAACCCACTATATGTATATGTTCATTCTTGAGAGAGGGCACGTTCCAGTGATCAAAATGCTGGACAGCATGAGAAGAGGTCTGGGCTTGGGTCCCAGCTCTTACAGGCTTTATATACGATCCTGAGCAAACCACTTAGGGTGGGATTCAGTTGCTTAAACAAAGGTGTCCAGTACCATTTGAGATGCCCTAGGGTATCCAACACATCTGTACAGGGCTGGTCGACACAAAATACGACCCTGGGGCAGCAGTGGGAGGCCAGGAAGGATTTAGACACCTGTACTGCATCCTGTACTGCTTTCTGAGTGTCTGCTACAGATACCTCATGCAGCTTTCCAAGCTTCGCAGCTTCTAAGCTAATGCGCCCATTACCCACCTCTCCTGAACTCTGGTGTCCTGTATCGTCAATGGCAAGCTATAATAACGACCCATATGTTGCATTAGAATATAGCTCTTTTGGCCAGCTTTTTCACTGAAAAAGCACATTTACATTCCCCCCTGCCTGAAACAGTCTGGTTTTTGCTCAGAGTGAGGAGGCTGCAGCTGGTTATAGTCTACCAGGATGGCTGAAGGCAGCTTATCCCATCTAGTCCGCTCACACTTGGCTTTTGGGCTTCCACCCAGGCTTTACACCTTGACAGAAAGTCTTCCACCGGACTTTCTTAGGAGTGCGAGGCATAAGCTATAAACCCTGTACGGAGGCTGCATGGTGATGTGTGACATTCTGCAGCATTTGCCAATCAACTGTGATGTCACAGTCTCTCTCTCTATATATATGACGTCACAGGTTGAGCAGTCACTACACAGAGATGCTAGCCAAGCTCAGGGTGAGGCCCCATTTAAGTACTTGCCCGTTTTGCTGCTTTAGGGAGCAGAAGGGTGGGAGCTCACATAGCTGTTCCCTACAATCCCTGTGCCAGGATCCAGCCATCCTGTGATGCTGGGAGAGCAGCTGGGGACTAATGACCACAAACCCTTTAATGTGGATTAGTTATTACAGTGCACTGAAAGCCAGCTGCCCAGAAGAGGACGGAGTAAGTTTATGGTCCCATTGCCGATTTTGAAAGAGTAGCAGCAGCCTTGGCTGTATCAGACAAAGATTTCTGATATTTTAACAGCTTCATAGCTTAGGGATCCACCATTGCTCCTGCTGCTTGTGTACTTGCTGGGATGAGCCTTAGATGTGAAGCCTGCTTTAAGTCTGCTCCACCACGATCTTTACACCTTGACAGGACGCCTTTAAAGTTGCTTTTCTTCCAATGGTATGTTTTTTGGAACAGCTAGTGCCATATTTAACATGCTAATGCCAACAACCATCACAACAGCTATTATTCCAGCAAGTGACTGCATCTTGGTTACAGATCGCAAAGCAGCCAGAGAAATCAAACCCCATTCCCCATCCTGATGTACTCGTAACAGCAGACAACCTACCTTGTTACCTTCCCTTTCCATTCCCGTGCTCTCCCTTGTCACCCCAACCACCTCATTTGCTCTATTACCCCAATGCCTCAGGACCTGTGCTGTGTGAAGCACAGTTTTATATTCCTCATTCCTGGAATGGCATCACTTGGTAACAGCTGTGCCTGAAGGAGGCTCCAGCCAGGCTTTGCCCTCCCTGGCCCAGGGTCCCGCTCCCACCAGGCAGCAGCTGACGGGGCTGGGAACACCCTACGCCCCACAGCCCAAAGCCGGGGACTGCAGGCAGCGGGATTCCTTCTGCCCCAAGGGCAGTGCTGCCCACAGGGTTTGCCCAGGGATCGCACTGGGACCACAATCACTGTGCTGGCAGATTTGCATTGATCTCCCAGTCCCTCCCATACGATACCTCTGGAGAGGTCCACGGGCCAGTTTATTTAGTCCAGCGTGGTTAATCCCTCATGACAGAGAGAGCCTCTGAACTCCCCAACACACTCAGCAAAGTTGGCATGTCTGTCCCTAGGTGTCTTTAGTGTTGAGCACACAACTCCCTCCCAAAATATCAAGCCTTCATTCCTTTAGCACTTTTCCAAGCCCAGCGAGGCATCCATCCATGGATGCCACCAGTCCGCCAGCCATTGCTGGTCGGGCAGCAGTGCCCTTGCTTCTCTATGAGGCCAGGACCCGCTGTCATCTCCTCCAGCTACGGGCTGGCTGTTTGACTGGGTATGCTCTGAGGAGGCTTTACAGCACAATTGCATTTCAAAATTCATTGCCCAAGCCCAAACTGCTGCTGAGTCTTTCAGACAGAAAACTTTGGCAGTTGCAGTTATTGGTGGCCAGAGGCCATTCCCGGTGAGTATTGCACAGCCGGGGCGTTGGCTCTCACACTGATTTACTGTGCACTCGAAATGTAAATCACAGTTTCCTCCTGACTACTTGTGGATGTAATCAAGTAAGAAGAGGAACGAAGCATTTCCACGGAGTCCTCCTTTCTCCCAATTTGCAAAAACATTTGTGTCTTCCCTCTTACTGATGTCTGACATTTGCACTTACTTGTGCTGTTGAGAAACTGCAACTAGGTTTGGGAGTCCAGCCCAAAGTCAGGGTGACTCCTGCACACTCCTCTATATTTCTGGGCTTCTGCCTTACCATGAGGTGCACACGGGCACCACGTCTTTTTCTGAGCTCTGCAGGGGTAAACAACATAGGCACAAGCACGTCCATCCACAGCCACCTCCTCCCAGGTCTGATGCTGCTACTGCTCATGCTTCACCCTCAGGTTCGTGCCAACTTGCGCATCCTTGCTTTATGTGAGTGAAAGCTCTCCCAAACCAGGGGCTGTAAGAGGCATCCAAAGCCCAGATGTGAAGATTTCGACAGGGGAGAGGATGGTTTCGTTCCTCATTTACTGCTCATTTATGAAAGTGACACAGATCTGCCAGGGGAACAACTGAGAGCATATCTAGCGCTCACTGGCTGAGATGCCCTGAGCCACCAGCACCAGGACAGGCACCTGGCTTCTTATTCTGCACCTAGCATTAAAAAATTCCAGAGGCTGTTGTGTAGGGGTTGAGGAAACTGCCTCAAAGCCTGAAGGAGTAACAGAACCACAGCTGGGGCTCCTGCTGCACAAGGATGGCTACGAAGTAGAGATCTTCCTCCACACTGCCCTTTTTCTCAGACACCAGCAAAGGGAAGTGGTCCTCCCTTCGTCCTGCCCATGCCCTGCCAGGGGTTGCACGGGCAGCACAAGCACTGCCCTGCTACTCTGACTGCATTAATACAAAATCCACTGTTACACCAGCTGCTACTAGCTCTCTGCTATCCAACAACAACCAGGATAGTTGGCAACAGCAGAGTAAAATATCAGATCAACCGTGATTTTGAGGGACTTCATAAGAGGCCAACAAAAGCAAGGACGTTCAAAGCTCTCAGCTAAGCATAGCAAGAGGTCTCGGTGGAGCGTCAGATGACGAGAAACAGATTTGCTGCATTACATAGTCATGTCAAAGGGCTGTGCTGGAGCTTTAGCTGACAGCAAGTCTGAATTTCTTCGCACTCACTGGCTTCAGCCAGCCAGAGGACCTTGCAGCCTTGTGTTTTGTGTTTTGCCTATCTTTTTTCTTAATGTCATTGATCAAATTCTAATAGCTCTCTTACCTATCTTATCTTACTCCAGTCTGGCCCACTGTTTTTGCCATGGGGATGACTTTAGCAGGACTGCTGGAGGAGTAAGGCATCTCTTGTTATGATTAAGGGATGGTCCACAGATCAAATTGCACCAATTAACATAAAGATGCATTATTAAATTAAAGGTAGTCATGATACAAACCCTTCATGTTACACTGAGATCTAGTTCTTGCTTGGTTTGGAGCAAACTGATTTCAAAGGACTTTTTTTTTTTAATGTGGGGAATTTGACGAGCACATGGTATTTCTCTCTGGCCATTTTATATAGTTTCCCATGAGGACTCTATTCCATAACAAAACTGGATTTATCCAAGCAGCACAATGTTAATCATTTCTAAAACCCCTATTTGTTTTGGAAGACAGTCCACAAAGGCTCCACTCCAGAGTAGCTATCGTCAGAGCGTGGCTGTGTTTGCTATACATCAATTCCACTTCCCCGGGAGGACAGAACCTATCCCATTCCGGCTGAACCCAAAATGAGCTGCTAAAGAAAAATAGCCTGGCCTGTTTGTCCCAGGGCCTGCATCCCTTTAATTTAATTGTTTTATAATAACGCCTTTATTTAGCTGAGAACGTATTTTTGACACACACAAAGACTTGCAACTGAGCTCAGCTGAACCAAAAAAGTCCCTATTATACAAAACAAAAGTGGCTTCACAGACTGTTTCTAGTTAAGGGCACACTCACAATGGGCTTGCAATGACTAAGCAAGTAATATCCGCAGAGATGCTCCAGTGTGTGTGCTACCATACAAATCCTCATCCACATGGTAAGCAGAGGTACCTGTAACTCCAGGAAAACCATTAAAAGAGGAAAGTTTTGAGCTAAGGTAAATGGAGCCCACTGAACCCAGAGGTGGTGGGAGGTAGCTCTGCTGATGGTGGGGAATCTGGTAATTTACCATAGTTAGACTGTATCTGAATCTCCCCAAATCCTGTTTTTTCCTGATTTAAGAGAGTGAGACATCTTTCAGTTGTATATTCCAGGTCTATGGAGTCCCTGGATGCTGCTAGCAGGTGTTGCACACCTTTACACCAACAGACCAGAGAGATTGCTCTCACAACAAGAACCTGTTAACAACAGCATTAATTAACGTCTGGAACAGGACATTGCTTTCTTGTGCCACAGGACATCATTATGTTTGGGGAACTTGTACCGTAATGCCAAATTGTTGAAGACATAATTCAAAAGTACTTCTTTGCCTTTAATTATTAATTAGTAGGGGGCCCAAATATTTGGGGAGGGAGGAAGGGGGTGAATTCGGTAAAGAAGGCACCCACAAAGCTGGATTACATTTTATAAGGCTTCATTTACACAGATAAAGCACTTGGTTTCATAAACCTGTCAAGGAGCAGCTCTGTACGGACTTCAGTGAAATGTTGCAGAGTGCCACTGGGAGGTGTCACTATATAGCAATAGTGTCAGGCCAAAGAAAAGAGCTGTGCTGAATACAGCAGAAGGCACATGTATTATTTCCAGGGGGACTCTAAAAAGGGGTGTGTGTCTGTGTGATTAAGTCATTAACACTGGGATGCCTGACATTTTTGTCATCAGGTGCCATCCATCCACTGACAGAGTTTTAAGATGATGAGCCCTGGCCACAGGGTTAAGTGATACATGTTATTGACCTCCCTTTAATCCATTAGCGTTTGCTAGTAATACAGCCGCATGCACACACACACAGAGTCCCCAGAGGCTTACACATTAGCGTAAACTTTACCAGGCATTGATAGATTTGATGCTAACGAGGTTTAACCACAAATCCAAACCCTATCCTACTGACCCTTCAAGTTATGGAGAAAAGTGCTGAAAAAACTAACTGCCTAGCTAAACACATCAAGCTTCATCCTGCTACTCCCTCTCTAGCCCTCTCTCCTACCACCTCCCTCCCTCCCTCCGAGAACTTAGCTGGATCTCCCTTATTAAACTGATCATGCATCTGATGCAAAAAATGTTTGACTAAATCTGCATTTTGCCCGGGGTCTTATTAATTTATTTATTTAATTTAGTGTTTCTTTTGACAACAAAAGAATCCTGCCTAGTCTGCATTTTTTTTCTGCAAGGAGCAGACAAACAGAGCTATTTTTCCATGGTAGCAGAACCGAACAAATCAGAAAGGGTTTACAGCCATCTGCTATGGACTTTATCGCCAAACCAATTAGGTGATATCAGTGCTGTCATTTAAGAAAAATAACAGAGACCCCACCCCACTCCCACTTTGCAAGGAGAGGAGAAAAAAATAAATAAAAGTATATCAGCTGGCTTTGAAGGCTGGCTGAATTACAGATAAGGTTATTACACACGGACCGGTACCGGTCCCATCTTTCTCCACTGTCCTGTGAAGCTACCCGTAGTCAGTTAGTGGTGTTTGGCAATCGGCTAGCATCCACCCATGAGCCACCAGCCCTGGGGAGGAGACACAAAGCCAGTTGAAAGCCAAGCGGTACCCACCTCCCTGTTCCCGCTCCGCAGCCCGCCGGCTGGCAGGGGAGGGCTCTGCGTTATTTCATGGATCCCCCACTCAGATAAGTCTCTTGGCCATGTGCAGACAAAAAATAAAATCATAAAAATGAAATACTCAGGCAGGCTTGCCAACTCGCAGAAAGCAAGGACAAACACCAAAAAGTCTGAGCACTCTGTAAATCAGGTTTGATAAGAAGTACCTGTTACTGAAAGTTTTACTGCATTCTTTGGCTCTGGAAATGGAAAAAAAAACAGGGAGGCGGTATCCTTAAAATGAAGTGCGACTCAGTGTAGGAAGGCGAGCTCTGCTCCGCAGGAGTTCGGGGAAAACATCCTCCCTCCGCCAGCAGCGCCCGCAAGGAAACCCTGGCAGAAGGGCTCTGCCTGCACTCCCCAGCCCGCGGCAGCTCAGGGCCACAGCTGCAGGCTCTGCTGTGCCTCTCGGCAAAGTGTCCTGATGCCCAAGGGGCTCCTCTGTCCTCCATGGCACCCACCAAGACCCAGCCACGCTGGGAGCCTGCTGCTCCTGCCGCAGGAGCAAGGGATGCGGGAAGCAGCCCGCAGCAGGAGCCAGCCTCCGCGGCCTCCCCGCTCCCTTTCCAGCCACACAGATGGTCCATTCCCGGGACTCTGTCCTCCTAATCTCCCCACAGCCCAGCCGGGTGGCAAATGGGAGTGGGGAGCAGTAATCCCCCTGCTCCTGCTGGCCAACCTGTGAGGGGGTTAACACTTTCCTGCCCCGGAGAAGCTCAGGTTTCTTACTTGGCTTCTGCTGTGGCTTAACAGCAAAGACACTGGGAAATGTCCCTGCCATAGCTGGGAGAGGTGGGAGTGTTTAAGAAATAACCTGGCCAGCAAAGGACAAAAATCATGACTGGTAAAATTTGCTAGGAAGAAAAAGGAAAAAATCCCCATGGATGTGATCGAACCCACCCATTGCTCACCAGCATGCACTCAGCATCTGCTCCTGCCCGAGCCCAGCGGCTGCGACTCGCTGCATGTTGGGCAATTCCCCGTTACAGCAGACACATGCCGCTGTCCTGGCTGGGTCAAGGCCTGCAGAAGCTGACCCCATGCTGCACTGCTCCCAAGGCTTGGCATTGCAATGCCAGAGATGGAAACTACAGCAAAGCGGGACAAATGACCAGTGCCTCTCTGCAATACTTCCTTAGGTTTCCTGAGAATTGTCACCTGTGCACTTCCAGCCTCTTAGCTTCTGATCCCTGTGTCGGGAGGTGAAGCTGTGCAGAACAGCAAGGAGGAAAAAGTAATTTTCAGCTAAGGAGCAGCCCCTACCCCAAACCCACTGACTGTTCACTAGGCTGCTCCGTCACATAACGGCACCTTCGATGTTATTACCACTGTGCAGCAGAGAGAAATGTTCTCCTGCAGCATTCCTATTTTCATTTGCTGTGGGTCTCCATTTGTTGTCTTAAAAGTATTTTTTAATTAAAAAAAGGTCCTAACTGCCCCTTCTGGTTCGCTGCATATGATCATTGATAACAGTAACTGGGTTATGACACATGGAAACCAAAAAAAGAGAAAAGGCGGGAAAAGAGATTTAGGGAGAGATTTCAAAGATTTAAAAATAACAACTGCGACAGTAAAATGAGAAATTTTCTTCTCCTCCTGGGGAACCAGAAAGGCTGTGATTAATGCTCGAGCTCCCCTGGCCAGGTTACCCACCTCAGCGATTACAAGAAGAGCTGAGCGGTGCAGCTCGAGTTCAGAAGGGGAGCTGAAGCATAGCAGAGGCTCTTTGATGCATTAAGACAGCCCAAGTCAACAGCAGGTCTGGCTGTAAGGGAGGCAGCAGTCTTGGAGAACGTGACCTACATAAGGGCTTCAGCCTCCCAAGCAGCAGTGAGGGGAATCAGCGGCTTATACAGCCACGGACATTTCCTAAAATACTTATAATTGCGGTACTTGCCGGCTGCTCTGTCCCCTCCCTTTGTGTGTAAGTCCTGGCACCGAGAGGCAGCAGATGACAGAAAAACAGACCAACATTTCTACAGGGTTTTATTGAGGTATGACTTACAAATGAGCATTTTAATGAAAAAAAAAAAAAAGGTAAATTAAACTATACATTTATTCAAATACTCTGCTCTGATCCCAAGTCAGGCACAAAGTAAAGTTTCCTTCCACAGCCAGAAATTTTTCCGTAAAAATAACCTCACAAATGGAAGGAAGAGGTACTTTACATTTTATTTTCTCTAGGAAGTAATAATAATTTTTAAAGGGGTGATATACCTCCAGCCCTGTTTTTCCCTTAAAATGACCCCAAGCTGCACAGGAAAAATATTTGCTCTCAGTGCTTGAACAAACCTCAGTGAATTAAGTTTTTGTTGTTAATGGCAAGGCTGCTGTTTATCTGCAGAGAATCAAACCAGATGTGGAAAATAACTGAGGGTTTGGTGGCTCAGCAGCTCGCCCTTCAACCTCGGGAAGGAAGCCCACCATCTAAACCTGGGCAAGGTCACAAACAGCTCTAAAGCCTTGGAGATGGCCAGTTTGTCTGCCATGGCCACCAGTGCCCAGCTGGTTCCTGGTGGGGGTTGGGGGGTGACAAGCAGGAGCCCTGGGTGGGCTCCAGAGGGATAGCCGGGTGCTTTGGCACCTCCATGCCCTCCTCAGGGAAACTTTCACATGGTGCAGCCAGCTTTGAGCTTGAGACATTACTGAGTGTTAATTAAAATTTTAAAAAATCTGTCATTTCTCTGCCATCCCAGAGAAAATAATGTGTGCGGCCCAGTAAGATCGGTTGTGAAAAGCTTTTTTCTGCCATCAGAGAATTCCCCTGGACTGGAAGGATTCAGTACCTGGAAGAGCAGGAACATGGAAATGCAGCGGTGGCCCACAGGAGCTCAGGGCAGCTGCCCCTGCCACCTCCCTGCCCAGGAGCTGGGCTCCTTGGATGGGCTGTGCCTCCCACGCTGCGGGGAGCAGGGCTCTCACTGACAAACGGGGGGAACACCAGTACCCCCAGCAAGGCCCACGGCAGTACAGTTCCCATATGGCCCCGCAGCGGCGTTTTTGAATTTTAGCTGGAGATGTGCATCAGAAAATGTTTGCTTTGCTTTGTGGCTTTTACATTTGTGTTGAAAAGTTTTGCAGGAAGAAAAAAAAAATAATAAAAACTCACTCGTCACTATGTTCTGTGACCAATTCTACTAAAACCACATTTTTGACCACAGAAGCAGGAGGAAGCTGCATCATCCTTGAAGAGCTTTCCCTATTTTGCAAGTGGGTTTTTTCAGCCCATCCCAATGAATACCCGCAGCATTAACCACAGCCATCTGACAGAGCGTTTGAAGCACAACAAGCAAGCAGGGTGAGAGGCTGAAGAGGCGATCGTGGGCAGTGCATGCCAAGGGGGGTGCATCACAGCCTGCTCTTCCACTCCACCGCCACCTGCCTTGCCTCGCCTCGCCGGGGACTCACTTCCCCACAAAGCAAACCCCAACCCTGTGAAGGAAACACCTAAGTGGTGGGGAAAGGTGGCTGTGCAGAGCCCTTAGCTCTTCATTTCAGTAGCCCTGCTCCCTGCAGGAGATCTAATTGGGCTAATGAACATCAGCCCTCTTCAGGTGTAATGAACCCGGTCCCACTGGAGGCCCGCTGGGAAGCTGCCTGCAGGCACACCCCAGGAGATGCAGGGCAGGCACAACGCTCCCCAGTGTCTCTGACGGCTTCTCTGTATCTCCCACTACACACACCTCTGAATGGGATGATGGACTGCAAATTTAGCAGAAGGCACATATAGCTAAGAGCTCACCCATCTCCCACTCTCTCTTCTTGTAGCTCTTTCCCTGTGCACAGATAATATAGCTCTTAATTTTCTTTGTGGGATGGCCAATAGGTAGGTACCAATGGTTTAACCCCACCGCTGCTTTATCCTTAAATAGCCAGGCTTATACTGAAAAAGTATAATTTCTTGAAACAAATTATGTGTTTCAGACAAACATCCAAAATGCATAAAATGGAGGGCAGTGTTTCCATGTGGTGTCTCTGTGGCTGCTAAGTAGCTTCCACTGGAGTCAGGCTTTCATGTGGCTGAGATAAGGAAATGTACACTCTCCAGTGAGGGACCGATCCTATCACATGCACTGGGGAGGCAAGGGCAGCAAAGCCACATTACGCGCCATCTGATAAGGCTGTACTGATGGTTTTGCAAAACTGAATAAGCACCCTGTTGATCTAGGCACATTCATCAGAATATACAAGTTAGCATTAAAGAATGCAGGTGGATTAAATATTGCTGCAGCACTGCAAGCAAAGCGCATGCAGGTGTTACGCAGATTTGCATGGGGCTGTCTCTGTGTGTATGGAAGAACTGCTGACTTACAAAATCAGGTTGCCTTTGTAATGCCATGCACAGATCTCCTTCCCTCCCCTCCCTGGAGAAATCAGGATATGAAGAAGCAAAGCTTTCTTACTTCTTGATGTTTCCTAACTAGGCCAGATCCCTTTGGAAGATGGCCAGAAGTTAATTTAATATTCACTGCTGACCTGTTTTATTCCTCTGAGGTTTCAGTAAAAAGTTGGGTGAAAGCCTTTTCCTCTGTGTGTCTGAAAGCGCGCCACCGTTAATGCCAATCCCTGAAGCACAGTCTGCAGTGCACACATAAATGATTTATTCAGAGCTACCGCTACTTACTTGCTCCATCAACACACTCCTGCAGAAACTTGCTAGCTGCTGCTCAGGTAATATTCACTGGCAATCTCAGCAGCATCAGGGAAAAAAAACCCCAAAACCAGAATGAACTGCTTCTTCTTATTTTAACACCCTTTTTCACGTCTCTTCAGAGTCATGAAAGAGATTTGGAAAACAGGTAAGAAATACCAAACTCCCAGCTCTCCTTCAGATGACTGCATATCACCCTGCTGCTTAGACGGGAGATTATGCAGCTGTGTAATCTGCAATGCAAAGCCAAAACCCTCCTGCTAACCATCAGTACCTGTCTGCAGTACAAAGGTGCTGTTCTGGCTACTGGCAGTAAGAGAGGATATGGGGAGAAAACTGCAGAGGCAGAAGATTTTTTTTTTTTTCTTTAATAGCACATGAAAATCCAAGACAAAGTGCAATAAAAAGTGCAAATTAATTTGAAGCAGGTGAAAATGGTGAATATTTTACTTGCAGGCGGAGGGTATTGTGATCAGGTGTTGCTAGCCATGCTGATCACAGTTGCCCCTACAGAAGTAATTTTTAAACTGAATTCGGAATTTACGTATACTATGCTCACGTGCGTATGTGTTCACATGCAGGATCACTGATTACCTGTGCAGCAGATTCTGCTAGACATACATACATACATACATACACACACATACATGAGTGGTGGCCATCAGTCCACAATAGCCCTACTGACTTTGGAAATTGTCCTAAAGTTCTGCTCCTTCTCAGACTTGGCTATGGAGAATATATTTCTGAGCTGGTTGTGACAGGGACATCGAATTTAAAGCAATGATTCTGGACTCAAGTCTTTCTTCAGTGGAAGGACAAACTGCTGTGCTGTAAATGCTGATGTCCCAGCCAGTAGCAGTCATTAAAGATCTTGATAATACATCTCACAAAATGACTACTGATAGTCTTCTTCAAATCAAGCTGCCTTAGAAGAACATACCCTTTAAACTGGAAAAACTATGCTGAAGTTCCTGAAGTAAAACCTGGTGTTTCCAATGAGCCCCCGTACCTATGTTCAACAGCTGCACTGCTACTGCTGCCTTGATGGCCTTTCAGACGCGGCAGGTTAGGCAGTGGACCACGCTGGATAAAAGCCACTGCAGAAGGTGAGGTGTCATAGATAATTTGATGCTCGCAAAACTGTAGCAGAGGCAGATGTTCAAATGGACTGGAGGTGCATGCTGAAGGGTCCTGACAGATGCTTTAAATGATACAAATATATAGGCACACCTATGGATAAATTCCTCTCAAAGGAAGGACAGATATTCAGCTACTCATGATTTCAGTGACGCTTAGGTGACAGGTTACAGTGCTTCTGAAAACTCCTAAGAGGTAGGCACACCTCCATGGAATAAACCCTGTCAAAAACCTGCCTGATAGGATGAAATTCAGCTCATCTAATACCAGTTGTCTGAAAGTGCCTACCCTAATCCAGTTGTCCAAACTCCTCTAAGTCAACAAGAGAGAGACAGGCACCTTCGGAGGGCCACTCCCGTGGCTTACCCTGGACGCCTCCATCGCGGTGGAGTGAACACCCACCTGCAAGTGTCCGCCCCTCTGCCTTGACTCTGGAGCGAGCCCAGGGCACTTTTAGGGAGCTGCTATTAGACAAGATTAATCCCAGACTTGGAAACTAGCTGGAGTCGTTTCCTCTTTCTCCTTGTTTCCTGGCAGAGACCCCTGTTGAGAAGGCTCTCAAATCCCCAAGTCCTTGATTTAGGCTCCAGGTAGGGAAGTATCTGTTCCCACACCACTAGCACCATTCTTCCTCCTCCTCCCAAATCCATTTCTCTCTCCAAAAGATGAATTCAAGGAGATACATTCAATACCCAGAAGAAGTAGCCAGGCAGCACTTTTTTGTATGTACAGAAACTTTTACATTTTTTTCCGGGTCTTTTCCTCACAATAAATAAATAAATAAACTTGCAAGGCAACTTTTGCAGAAAAACTGAAACTGAAAACTGATGATTTGTCTGTTTTTTCCCTCTTAGGAGACTAACCTTGACTCTGCACGCCAAACAACACTTACCAAACAGCTCCCCTGCTACCTGCACGAGCTCTGGTCCTTGCGTAAGGGCTCTCAGCAAACGTGGCCTCTGCAGCTAACTTGCTGCTGACACAGAGCCCAGCTCTCCTCTGATTTACAACCTCCTTATGCTGCTCTGAGGCAAACATCCTGCAGCCCAGCATTATTGAGTAACTTGTACAATCTGTCTCCTGTGATTTCCATCAAAAACACCTGGCCTAAAAGATTTTCATAGATCATAAATCCAAGGTTTTATCTGGATTTCTCAAGTGATGGTGAGTAAGATGTTTGCGCCTATGGGAGCCTGTTGAAAACTTCCTTCAGCAAGAGATGTTTTTTGAAAGGAATAAAGATTTTCTTGTGATTTCCCAATCAATACCATCGCTTTGGAGGCACACTAAAGGGAAGATGTTTTGTTTCCACAGAAAAAATTCCTTTACTATTGAAGACATTTTGCTTTGTTCAAAAACTTCCGTGCATAAGAAGCAAAACAAAAATCTCTTGTGTCATTATTACCTAATGTTTAATTAAGTAAACAATTCTACTTACCAGAAAGGCAGCAACCTATGTATTTTGGACCAAAAAACCACAGATATTTCAACAAGTACAAGCCAAAGCAAGAAACTGCAGGCACACAATAGCAGCTAGTGGTTTTTTTGTGCCAGTGGTGGAAACATTTCCCTTCACATATCAAACAGTGAATTCACTTCTCAAGGTGAATAGTTCAAGCGATAAAGGCACATTGGATAAGAAAGCAGAGGACGGAGAATCACACATGCACACGTTAACTGCAAATCATCTCATGTACTGTGACTTATTTATACTATACATCAATAAAATAACAGCTTTCAACCCACTTAGTGACTTTTTGTGTAGGGACAGAAAGCCAGCACACCTAAGTAGGCAAGGAATATTCAAGTTAAATGTACAAATTATTTATAACTTGTAGTTATTTTGGAGGAAGAAGGGTTGGGGGAGGAAAGGGGAAGAAGCAGAATGTACTTCAAATAGCATTATTTATCATTTCCTGACTAAATATAGCATGCGTCTCAGGAAAAGTTTGACTTGGGCTTTCCAGTCAGTAGCGAAGGGAATTAACCCATGCTGGGTTTAGCCTAAACTGGTAAATCCTTCAAATATGATCCACACCTTAAAGTCCAAGCTGAGCTGCTGCAACTGGATGTGAGAAGAAACATTCCCCTTTTGGTGATGGTTTGCCTTGAAAAAAAAATTATTATCCCTTAACACTTGCTATCCTCTGAGCGTGGCAGGATCTCTGTGGTATGGGAGGACAACCTGCCCCCTCTTCAGCCATCAGCCAGCTGCCGGCAGGAAGCCCCCATCCAAATTTGCCAAGGAAACTAGCTCTGGATGATCACTCAGTCAGTAAGTCCGAATAAAAATGAGCCTCCAAGTTCCAAGAGATGCCGAAACAGAGCAGCATGAGGCCCAGGAAAGAGCTAACAATTTCTGAAGCTGTGAGGCCCTGCATTTGTGTAAATCCTGGATTTCCCCATTTTTCTGGTGATGTCTGACCTTTGCCTTGCCTGCCTCCACAGTCTGAGTGAACAAAGTTGGCAGTGCTGTTCACGGGAAGGATTAAGCAGGAGCACTATTTCAGTATTATGTTCCAGCACTTACCTCAAAAGCCGTGCAAATGTGCAAAATAATATGTTCCATTAAGTGATGAAAATTCACATGAAAATTGAAATAACGACCCCTTTGGAAAAGCAACAAATATTTCACTGAGCAAAAGCACACTCGCCTTTGCACTTCCAGCACCAGACTTATTTTACAGCCCTCAGAATTGACTCCGTCATTTATATTTCATAAGCTATAGCACGCTAGGGTACTATAAACATAATCCAAAAGAAGCTGCCAGCCTGGCTTCCAGAAAGCAAAAAAAACCCCCAAATCCTAAAGCGCTCACCAAACCCAAGCCCTGCTCCAAAGGGAGACACAGAGCAATCATGGGGTCTGCTCCAAATAGAGGGAGAGGCGGGCTCCTCCCTCTCGCCAGAGACAGCACCCCTTCCCAAGGATTTAGGGATGGGTTGCTGCAAAGGTTGCAGGATGGGAATTGACGTCTCTGTGCTGCGAAGAGAGACAGGCAGACTTCTCAATTGCCTTGACCAAGGATACTTATCTCATTTTAATCTCAAATTTATTCCTGGTCCCAGAAATCACTGCTGTTATCCCACGTATGTTGTTACGAGTTATATACATCAAGCATGCTGAAATGAAAGCCTAAGGCTCCAGACAACGTTCTTTCCAGTGCAGAAGTTGCTCCCATGTTATCTGAACTAATTTGTACGTCTGGTTTTCTGTCTTCTCTCCGCTACCTCTTTGCCCATCAGTGCTGTCCATGTTTGCATTGTGATAACTTGACAGATACACAAACAAGTAGCAAAAAAAATGGTCTTGAGTATTTATAGTCTTCCTGTTGTTCTAGTGTTACATTATCTGGCCTGCCTGCCTGAAGTAAAAGGAGGGAAGGAAGGCTGGATGCTTTGGCTAATCCTAATGTGCTATCAAGCTTTTCTTCTAAATCACCAGTCTAAATGCAAAGTCATCAGTGACCAGCCAACCTTAGGACTTGCCCCAGCTGCCTTGCAGAGCTCCTGAAATGCTGTTAACTCTTACAAAACACATACCTACTTCAGCAGGAACCCTGTGGCAGTGACTTGCAGCCACAGCCCAGAGGCTGGGCACTGAAGAGGCATGTGCTATGGCCTTGCTTCTAGACCAGGCAATGGTTATAACCCGTGGAGGGCACGCGGGGTCTCAGAAAGCTTCCTCTCAGGCTCTGTGTCAGCCAGTGGTGCAGGGCAGCAGGAGGTGGTCTGCAGAGCTAGATATCGCTGAGGACCTCAGTGTTCACGGGACCTGCAGTTTGGGGTTTTTTTGTCCCCCGGCCCCAGCTCTTGCCTGCCCTGTGGACTGAGCGCCTGTGAGCAGAAATGCAGTGGGTGTCCTCCTGGGACACATCTTCTGGTTTGGTCTCACCTGAAGGGTGAACTGCTGTGCCTGGCACGGCTCCACACCACAAAGCAAAACCCAAAAGGGGACCATGGGGAGCACCCTCCTGGACTGACCTCTGCCATCTAGGAGGTAGGCTGGGGAGGAGCGGGGCACTTTGCTGCTGCCTGTGCAGCCCACCCCACCACCTCCACCCCCCCCCCCCAGCATAGGGCATGGGGGGATACTAACAGGGCACGCAGCCTTGCTGCAGCCAAACACATGCCAAATGTGGGTCATGTGTGCGGCAGGCAAGAGCAGGCAGGTCTCGCCACTGCTGCTGCAACTGCAGCTCTGCCTGTCCGCCGGCGCGACGGCAGCTGGCTCCTACCCACCGCCCAAATTTCACATGGAAAGGCAGTCACGTTACACAGGGATGCCACTGCTATCCAAAATAGAGCCATAAATAGCATGCAGACTATGGCAGGTGTGGCAGGCTGTTTTACCATAAATAGCAGAGAAAATGGGTCAAGCTGTGACTCATGCATGTATGCTCACACATGCTTTTGCCCATTGAGCCTGGAGCTGCTCTAGTATTTTCAGTGGCGTAAACCAGAGATGGTACTGGCCTAAGAGGCTCCATGCACGCTGATTTCCTTCAGTTTGATGTTGAATTGCTCCAACAATCCTATCTTCACTATTCCTTTTGGAAATCGTTGTACAGCACAGGAAAAATCAGCACGTTTTTCCCTTCAAAGCGTTGCTGTTACTACCGTGAGTAATTCTTCTCCTGCCTTGGTCTTTACATGTTCTACAGGTGCAGAGTATTGCATCTCCTCCTTGGCTGTGGCACTGCCAAGCAAGCCAGATTTAATTCTTGCAAAGCATGACCGACAGCATAGTACCCTTCCAACTCCGTCTTTGTTGCCTTTTACCGAACTCTAGCCAAATTAGCTCTGTTTTTCTGGCAACTGAGGATCAGAACCAATCCCAAAATTCCAGTTACAGATCGAGTCTCACAGAGACAGGAATTACTGTCTCCTTTCCTGGGACCTGAAGTTTCTCCATAACGGCTTATGTTTTAAACCTTCTTTGAAGCCAGTCAGTGAAGCAGTGCTCACCTTCCCACATGCTCCTTTAGTACAACTGTGTCCCACTTCAAAACATCAAAACCATGTTTCATGTTTTTCCCTAGAGCTTAAACTTGTGTTTTAACAAGTCAAATCTCACTTTGTTATTTTCTGCTCATTTTTCCAACATGGCAAGGCCTGCGGCCTCCCTTTTCAGTACTGCTCATGGTTCTCCCTGGCTTTTCCAATTCTTCCCAAGACAGTGTCCCCTGCAAATTTCTTGATTGGTGTTTGAGAAAGGAGCCTTCCTAATAATAGGTAAAAAAACGACAAGAGAAGAGAAGGGAAGGGAAGGGAAGGGAAGGGAAGGGAAGGGAAGGGAAGGGAGGGGAGGGGAGGGGAGGGGAGGGGAGGGGAGGAGTCAAGCAAAGCGAAGAGAAGAGAAGAGAAGAGAAAGGAGAAAAATACCACATGCAATAAACCAGTAAAGCAAGTTGCAGAGCAAGTCCAAAGCAGCAGACTTTGCCATCTGTGTGAGCACCACCCAGACACAGAATAATGTGAACACAGAAGGATTATTTTTTGCCAAGAGAAAAAAAATTAAAGATCTCAAAACAAATGGTAATGTCACTGCTTCTCCCAATAGCAGGCATTATTCACTGATCTTTCAGGGAAATTAAGGCACGGAGATTTAAAGGGATTTGCCCAAGTCAGCACGGGAAAAAAGATTTCACACAGACACGTCCTGAATTTTGTTCTGCAAGAGCAAACCCACATTTAATATGTAGGTATATATAGCTTGATTCTAGACTCTGGTATCAGTGTTCTCAAGAGTGTACTGCAGTTTGATGAATTTCAGCTAAATGTTCAGGAAAAATGAATATCTATATAACATTAGGAATAGAGAACCCACAATCAAACTCAGTGTGGTTTCAGAGACAAGATTTCACTTGCAGTGTCTCATCTTATTTCAAGCGATTTAATTTCTTTTTCTAATCGCTCTCTAGTTACACAATCCCCCCTCATGGTACTGAGTTCTTAGCAAGTGCTTAATTAACAAAAACAAAAATTATGATCTTTCTTCCTTCTTAGATTGCTAGTGAAATTGTTTCATTGACATATTTTCTAAAAATTATCTATTTCTGGTTGGCTGTGCCTGTGAGTAATGAAATGAGTAACTGCAAAGAATGCGAAGCAAAGCTAAGGAAAAGGAAAGAGTTTTGAATTTATTTTAAAAAAATCCCAGCATTTCTTTTCATGTATGGAACTAAGAGAAAATCATTTAGTTCTGGTTACTGGGGTTTGACTCAAGTACAATCTTGCATAACAAGTACAGTGTATTTCATAATGTAGCCAGTTAAAAAAAAATAATAAAACAACGACAAAGAAAGGTGGACCTCATTCTCTCTGGACAAAATAATCACGAAGAATGACAGCAAGAGATGATTAATATTCCAGATGGTAGCACGGTCTGCAATTAAAACATGATATGCCAAAAGATTACAGCCAAACAAGAAGTCTGCCCTCATCCGCTTCTTAGTATTACTAATTGTACAGTTATTAGGGCCAAACAGTGTCTTTTCCTCATTATACTAATTCCTTTACTTGCTGTGGAGCTCCTGTCTTAAAGCCCCAGACACCAGAAAACCACCTCATGCCATGAATAACCCAGCAGAGGCAGAGAGGGGCACTTGTGAGTGGTGGGGGCAGAGATGCATGGACAGAGGAAGCATATGGCATGAAGGAGCCCCTGTCACTGTTCCCTTCAAACCTCTTTCGTACAGCTGTGAAGCCAATGCTTGGCCAAAAAGTCTTTTCTTGGTCTGTCTCCTACTCCAGGGGTTGCTTCTTCCTGCAGATGGGGTCATGGATGACAATTGTCTGGGGAGCATCACAGCCCAAGGTCTCACAGGGAAGTTCCTCCTGTGAGGAGCATATGGTCCCAGAGGTGTCTGGGTGCACAGTGCAGGGGCTTCCAGAGCCAAAAAAGCTCCAGTCACTGGACAGCCTGCACCCCACCGTGCTTGTTAATCCTCTGTAGTGCTCTGCCTTAGCACTGAACTGGGTCCCATTGGTGCTCAGAGCTTGTAGCCCTGGAGCAAGCTCTTCCCGGAAAGTGCACCAAAGTCCCCCATCCACTGCACAGCGACTTAAAGCTGAACATTTCCACTCCACCAAGGCAAGCCCCACTCCGCACAGATGAACCAGCTAGGAACTGCTCACTAAACGTCCTACCTACAGCTGTACAGACGCACACTTAGGTTTTCAACAGGCATCATATGCACGAGATGAAGGATGTGGGGCAGTTTGTCCACGTGGATAATGTGCGTACTATTGCAATACACATTAAAAACATTTCCCCCCTGGAACTCGGCTTTTTTTAACTTCAAACACGTGCTATACTTAATCTAAACTGCTAAGAGAAAATGTGAAGAATTGGATGTCTTTCAAAGTCCCAACAGCCCAGCTTTTCAAATCTCAGACCACCCTTCATCTGATTATTTGTGGGCCTAATGAAGTAATTGCAGAGTGGTGGCCTGATTTCTTTGAATCAAATGTCAACAGTCACCAATCTCCAGGAGTTTACGCAGCTTGGTAACGCAGTGACTCTGCAGCATGGGGGCCTGTACATGTTTTTCATATTAGGGAGCAGATGGAAGCTGTAATTCCCTCCAGAGCGGCGGGATGCCTTTCAGCAAACAGTAGCAGATGACATGCTCATTTCTAGAAATGTTTTGTACTTCTGTCCAACGGATCAATGGGTTGTGGCGGAGAAGGAGCTGAAACAATCAGACGTGGTTGGACAAAACACTGCAGAGGGGATGGGGAAATACAACGACCATCTCATAACCTGCAAGTCTCTGTTTATCTGGTGCTCAGCACGGGGACTCGCCGCTCTGCAGTGCCACCAAATTCGGTTATGGTGTCCCAGCAAAGAGCTCTGCAAAGCCACTTGGCTTTACAGAAACGGAGACTGCATTAGCACTAACAGCATTATGTTATTTCTCCAGAAACACGCCATTTTTCACTAGGTGGGATTTACAGGTGATCTAACCTTTCTGTAGAGAAGACAGCGGAGCCGCTGCGCTGGCAGGATGGCCGCGGTCTCTTTGCAAGTCTGCTGTATTGAGAACATTCAGAGTGCTTTTTCTCGATGTCAGAGGTTTTGCCATCCTGTCTGCAGTAGGGTCAAGTAGCTTGTCAACTGTCTGACTAATAGAGGTAAGCTGCAAAATACAAACACTGGTTACTTCTTTAAAGTGAAAATATCCAGGCTTGCTGTCTTTTAACCCTCTTTCAGGCATGCCTGTTTGTTCTGCCAGCAAGGCAGCCGCACGGGAAGGCAACGGGCATGGGGGGCTTAAAGGACCCTCTGGGCTTGACAGGGAGACTCTCTCACGAACTAAACGCTCAGGAATTTTTAATTCAGCCTTTGCAATGCACTACCTGCCAAGAGCATTTCCCCGCCCCTCTCTCCCTTACTCCTAGCCAGGAGAGACCAAAGCTTGCCCTGGGGAAAATACACCGGTAAAATTTAGAAGAACATGAACTAGCAAAAGGAGAACAACTGGAAGACTATGAAAATACAGAATGATGTGGCCTATGGTGGAATCTACATCGCTGTACGTTTTCAAAAGGTGTACAGATTTGTGTCTCTTTCATGATGCTGATTATATACATTCCCAAACTCCAAGGGGCTGTTTAAAATCCCATCTGCTGCATAACCTGGATATTTCCAACACCCTCAGTTTTCTGGAGCATTAATTTCAGTGCTCGTGCATGCCGATATAGCCCATTTCTGAGATATAGAAGATCCCTCTGGCAAACTTTGCCACTGTCTCAGCTCTGACCTACATCTCCTCGGTTGCCTAATTCAAAGCTTCTCCTGCCCAAAGATTGCCCGTCAAAGTGTAGATGCCAATCTATATGTTAAGGCGCAGGGAAGCATCCAGTGACAGATCGAACTCGTGTTCCCAGAGGTGAAAGGCCACCAGCTGTGAGAGCTGTCTTTCCTTCCTCTCTCCTGACTGACAACTGTCAGCAACCAGCCCTCTAATTCACGCTGCACCGCAGGAACTAAATAAACAACTGCATTAGGCAATTACTGCAATAAGTGCCTTCTTTCTTCCCTCATTTCCACTACCAATTTGTTGTTGGAGGCAAAAGACCACCTTGATGGAGTGGCTTAATTTTTTAAATTGCAAAATAACCACCTCGCTGATGGTTGGGTTATGGTACATGTTTAAAAATCCATTTAAATGAAGATAAAGTCAGATGGGCTGTAATGTAATGCAGATTTGAAAGACTTTGCTTTTAATCCTGCTGAGCTTTTGCCAAGCTCAGGCATCCTATATGGCAAACAAAAGATCCTCTCCCATGAAGCGGAGGGGTGTGTGGTTTTTTTATCCCATTGTTATCCTCAAACATTTAGACTTTGTAATTGAGCTTGCCCAGTGTATTTAAGCACTCAGGTGTTTGCTGTTGAGGCCAGCCCAGCCTGCCCAGCGGTGAATGCAAGGAAGGAAACCTGTGATGGCAGATGTGCTACATAACTACACCCAGCCATATGCTGTGCCTTTAGACAGAGATTTGCCTTGTACACATAGGTAGATCTCTTCCACAAATGGCGCTATCTGATGATAAGGCCCAGACCTGATTTGATTAAAGACATTTCACTTGAAACTGGAAAATTAAATTCTTCTGGCAGTCAAAGGCAAAATAACTCAGGAAGCTGACAACACATTCAAAATTAATTCTGATTTTTAGAGGAGATATCTTTTGGCAAGGTTGATCTTGCTATCAACCTGACTTTTTTTAAACATGCAGCTCACTATTTATTAAGCAATATCAGAGGTCTGAAAATCTACTGAATGCTGTTGAAACAACTGAAACGTTGAGATACATGAGGAAAGTGTGACATGGTACTGATTTATTTAGCGTGAAAACAGATGCGTATCAAAGGAGATGTCTACAGCTGAAAAGTCAAAAACATCTGCAAATTTACACTCATTTCTCTTCAGTCACCTTTATGTGCATTATAGGTCCATGTAAAAATGGGCTCGTGTGTGTATTTTACTGACATTTAACATATGTATTATTTCTCAATGTAAAAGTTTGTTTAGCTCTTTTCTCATGTGTGTTGAGATACATGTGCAACCAAGGGTTGACAGCCCCTTGTTTCACAACCCAAGCATTCCTACATGTGCCACATGCAGAGCATCAGCATCTTCTTGGCATCCTGAGGGAAAGGCAGCTCCGAAACGAGGTGCCTGAGCCACACAATGCAGGGTGCCCAAGAGGCACAGCCTTGATGCACTGCCATGAGCTCCCCGCAGCAGTTTCAATACCTCCTGCTCCTGTCACGAGCTGCTGTTACCACAGCAAGGAGAGTCAACAAGAAGAACAGATTTGCAAACCAAACCGTTTGTACAGAACAGAAAAGGACAGGACAGAGACAGACGTTTAAAAACTCATGTCTCATGGCCATGGATCGTAGAGTTGTCAGTGACATCTGCAAAGTCTGCATGGCCCCTCTCCAAAATACTGCCCTCTGCAAGCGCATGGGTATTTGCATGAAGATGCAAGGCCTGTCTTTGCCTCCCGTTGCAATTTTCTCTTAGTGTTTTCCACCAAGCTTGATACATAATATGTGCACACACAGGAACACAGGCAAGTCGTTCAAGGGAAAAAGCAACCCTTGGAGCAGACAGAGGTTTAAAAGTCTCTGGTTTTGAAATGCACCACAGCAAGAGCAGGTGCTTCCACTCACACAGACAGGAGCTACGTGTAGGACCAGTTCTGGCCTACAGGCTCTCTTTTTTATGGTTATGTCCATAAAGTCTTTGACTGTTCTCTGTAGTTAGTGACTGCACACACAAAGAGGCCTTTCATTAGCAGTGCTCTGTAGGAAGCCAGGGCACCAAGTAAATGACACCTTAATGTTCCCTTGCAAAGCCGGAGCGGTTTGACAATGACGCTTGTTAGCATACCGCTGTACATGCCTCCGGCCCACAGCCCTCCAGCTTGCAATTAAGCTTACAAACGTCTAATATTTAGCTAGCCTCCGAAACTTTGGCAGTAATAGCTTATGAGTTACTTTGGGAAGATGCAAGGGAAGAGCTCTGTTTGAAGAGCATAGCTCCAATGCCACGTTACAGCAAGTGCTCATTAACCACGCCACAACCAAGAGAGGCGTGTGCGCCCAGCGCCCCCAGGGACCCAGCCCTGCGGCTGTGTGGCAAGCAGGCAGGAAAACCCAGCAAGAATCCAGAGGTCCAGTTTATTTTCAGGGCAAAGAACTACCCTTTTGCTTTGGGGAAGTCCAATGGGATTTTTAATGTCCAGCCTTAGGTGTGATGCTGGTTTAAATCTGAGGCACGAGTCAGCTCTGGCTATAGATTCCTGTTCCGACCTCCAACACCAACATCCGTGACTTTGTGGCCCGACAGAGAAGGTGTTACTTACTCCTTTTTAATTGACTACTGCAGCTTGATACTTCTCTACCAGAGGTTTCTGGGTCTTTGCTCATTAAATGAGAAGCAAAGAGAGAAACACAAACAGCACCTGTCACAAAATCCTATTTTTCCCATTAACTGTGTGCACTAAACTGAACTATCTTACTGACAGCTGATGGTGGAAAAGTTACAGGCATTACAGCTGAGAGTATCAGTAAGTTTGGAACAGAGCATTGCCAAAGCCTACAAAACCCCTTACGAATTCAAATTAGCACATTAAGTGATAGCACATTAACTGGCAAAGGAAAATGTCCCCTTTCCGAAAGCAGAGGGTTTTCTTCTCCATACAGTCTGCTTCCCTCTGGAAAGGAATCTCTGTTTACCCACACTAGTTAGGACAGAGTTGTGTTTCAGTAAGTCAGTCCTATTTTTATAAGGAAGTCCAATTTTTGTAAGGCACTGTACTTTTCAGAGACTTCATATCAAAATCCATCTTCTTGGGGGAGCAGAAGCGAAGTACTGCATGACAAACAGAAGGCAAGAATAACAAAGATTACACTTGCTGAGTCATGTGCGAGTCATGTTTACAACAGCAGACCAAATATACTGCAATATTTTCATCATTATTCAGTTTGAGGCTCTTCTGGTATTTTACAAAATGCTCTTAGTTTTGACAACTTAGATTATTAAGGGGGATTTTATGTACCCAGCCTAGTTTGAATGATGTGACTACAAATGCTTGAAAACAACACACCAAAAAAGAAAGAAAAAAGGGAAAAAGCCCACAAGTGAATACTAAGTAAACATATTTAGAACCATTGAAAAAGAAGATAATTCTTCATCACTTCTTCCATGGATTTCAAGTTGCATTCTATATAACTGAAATACAGGCTGATGGAAATGTGTCATAAATATTTTTAGGTTTGGGGGGAAATGGTGGTGGTTTCTTTTTTTTTTTTTTTAGCTTGCAAAATTAGCATTCACAAAGACAGCCAGGTATTTCTTCTGTAAAAGATAAGCATCTCACCTCTCTCCCAGCTTTGTTCAATGGATGAGCACTATCCCATCACTTTCAAGGCGTATCCGCCAAATTGAGATCTTCCAGCTGCACCCTTCGCAGCAGATCAGTAAAATGGTGCGTGGGAAGTATATATTAGCAAGGTAGTTCTCTAAAGCATCATTGGAGATACTTATGTTTGGGAAAAGCTAGCTACAAATATAGGATACAGATTGTCTTCAGTAAGAGTCAGACTGTAGTTACGTGGCCTATTTTCTGTATCAGCAAAGTCATCTTAGGAAACTATTGCTATCCTTTGTCTTCCCCCATGTTCTCAGCAACGTATCTTAGGCTTTTTGACATCTTAGAGAGGCAATAGCCACCCTCTGGGAATCCTGTCCTTTCCACCGACCACAGAGGGAGCCCAGATGATGAGCCTGCACTAGGAGTCAAAGTGCGAGACATTTACAACCAGGTGATTATAGGAGATAAACTCTCAGGGGAGGGACTGAGTGCTGAGGCTGCACTCTGTTAGGCTATGAACCTCTGGTGGGTCCTTCCAGGTAAGCGAGCGCTGCATCTGTCAGGCATTCATCACTAAGTCCAGGCTCTGACCTGAGCTTTAGTACCCCTAGTAGAAGCCAGCGGCCAGCACTGCTCACTTCCTTGCAAGAGCTTTAGTGTATGCAGCTCTGCTCATGACCTGGCAAGTAGGTGGGAAATCTGGGAAATCTACTGAGTTTCAGCAGGCAACAACAGGAATGCCTATAACGTATTTGTGCTCCAAGACCCATCTAGAAACCACAGGAGACAGCGCTGTCAGAGTCCAGGTAACAGACCTGTGGATGACCTAAGTCCACAAGAGACTGGCTTTTGATTTCACTAGGGCCAGATTTTAACTGGATTTCTGTCATGACATAACCAGACCTTGTTATATTGCTTATAACTTTCCAGCTGCTGTGCAACTTTTGTCCTGTTCAAGATATCCTGGCACTTCAGCCAGGAGAAGGCACAATGCTCCGGTTCTGCCCTCATTTGCACAGGCTCAGCACTGTTCCCGACTATGTCCCATTCCTCTGTCTCACCCTTCATCACGGTCGGGATGTTCCTCAGGCCCCTTTTTTCCATCTTATCATTTCCCCTCAAGACTTGCCTGAAATCTTTACCATAACACCTCTTGACACATCTGAACCACCATATTATTGTCAGATGTTCTGGTCATCCAGAATCCGGCAACTTGTGCCACACTCCTGTGAAGTGACACATCTTTCAAGTCTTGCTTTGACAACTCGGCACTGGACAACTGAAGTCTATTTTTAAAAGTGCCAAAAATAATTGTTCCTTTTGTTGTGAAAATCAGGATTAAACTGCTCTTCTATGCTAGGAACGTGTAGAGTTTCCTGGAGGGAGTTGGAGACTTGCTCCTGCAAGGCTATTTTTAGAGCATCCAAGACAAGTTCTATAAACATGTACTAAACAGAATTTTTTGCAAGTGGAAAGCAGTGCTTTTTAGCACATTTAGTCCCTTCATTTTTTCTGTGTTAGTACTCCTTTGCTGTTGGAACTTTCTCCACAAACATGAAGAGACGGTTGGTGGCAACAAGTTCTCCATCACCTCTCCATCTTTTTTCCTCTCCCCTTTGATAGCAAATACACTCCTCTTGCATTTTCAAACGATATTCCAGGTCTGGATATTATGAACTCAGGGCTTCTTTCATCTGGAGTATTTCTGACAGCCTGTTCCCCTCTGGGAATGTGGAGCAAAGGACAGCTGCAGACGGGCTGCAGCAGAAGCAACTGTACTGCTCTGCTAATAACCTGGTGAGCAAGGGGAGCTGTGAAACATGGGACACCAGGCAGATGCATTTGACAGGCTGGTGGGACTTTCTTCTCAAGCTATCCCTGACTGCAAGAGAAACCTAGTCTCCTCCTCCTTTCCCACATCTTAGCTGTACTAAATGTCCTAGCAAAGATGTGGAGCTGGCCACAATCTCTGCTACTCACGGACTGATGCTCCAAATCTCACTTTTCAGCGAGGCTGCATACGGAGCTCCTCCATTTGTTCTTTCTTGGGGGCTATTTTAAAATTATTCTCCAGGCAGCAGCAAAAGCAGTAGCAGATTATGCTAGCCTCCAACCTGATGAATCCTGTAAAACAGCCAAGTGGTTTGTCTACAAAATATTTTGGAACTAGAAGCACCCAGCAGTACATGCAGCTTAGAAATGAACTATTTTCCTAACAAGCTTTCCCAACAGTGATGCTGTCAGTTCTCAGTGCCTTTGTCTGCTCATGGATCTCCTTCAGTAACTTTGGCTCCCTCATATTGCCATTCTCCCCCTGATTTTGCAGGCTCCAACAGGGCAGCCTTGAATACTTCAGAACTTGATGATACACAGGATAAAATGCCTTCATGCCATTTGCTGATAATTTCCTTCATTACACAAGCTATTTGCCTGGCCAGCGTGGTGTGCTTCCCTCCAACACCTGCGGTGCAATTCTCCTGCTGGTTGCAGGGCACTGAATCACACATTTCATAAGGGGAATTTCTGCTTTTGCAACTGGCCCAAACCCTCAGGAAGGATGCTGGTTACATCTACAAAGACAAGCCATGCGGTGTGGAAACTCCCTTCCCATTAAACATTTTCCAGTGTGGACATTTCCTTTCTAAACTGACCTGCTAACGTTAGGAGTGAAAGGTGAACTGCTGCTCCTAAGCAGAGACCTTGTGGGTAGGTCTGTGAAGAGAAAGTTGGTCATCTTCACATCTGTAGTTCCAGTTTAAACAGGTGATGACTGAAGGAGTGGAAAACAGTGGTCAGTAAATATAGAAATAAAGACAGCAGGGTGAAAAAGGAGGTACACAGATTAGAAATGTTCACTGATCATTTAGTGGCACTCGAAGTTGGGGGCACATGTAGGATTCAGCAAGACAGAGGTGGTGGAATAGTTTGTTATGGATGTTTTCACTTTTGTTACTGACTTTTGTATGAATACAGTGTCATTACAAAAGTTTTCACATCTCCATGGTGCCATGTGGAAGACCGGAGCTTTGATTGTGAGCATTTGCCTGGCGTTTCTAGAAGGCTGCTGCTCAAGATCTGGTATAAGTCAGAAACTTTTTCATATAATTGCAAGGTATGTTACAGAGTCTAGGGACATCAGAGTGGGATACTCTGCCTGGGCAGAAAAGGCTGTTGTATGGTTCATGGAACAAGCTGCCGAACTTTTGGTCTCCTCCTGTTTATTGATGAAGAACTCAGTGACAGGAAGCTCTATGGCAGTACTTTGGAGTAGCCTGATAAAAAGATATGCATGAGGGCAGCAGGAGGCTGTTCAAAATACCTGCACTGATTGCTCTTGCAATTATTTTGTCCACTAGTTAAATATCTGAGCCACAAACAATGAAAGAGTTGGGTTGGGGTTTTTTTAAAGTTTTTTTTACATGCACACCTTATTTTATATTTTCTTTTCTGTCCAGCTCTGTAAGTTTTTCCTTTTAACACTTCTGCCTCAACTTTTGGTAACACCTGGATCACATATTTGATTTGTTTTTTATCTCATCAGCTTGTTAGCTTTAAACAATTGACACACTCCATCAAAGAAAGAGAGAAACCAAAACAAGAACCCTATTAACCTCTGTTACCCATATAAACTAATTACCTCTAACCCCTCCCCAATTATCCCTTGAGAAGGGGAACTGCTTTTATTAGCTTCCTGCTCTTTTTCACCCCACTTCTCCGTAACGGGTAGCCTTGCTCCTGAGGAGCAAGGCACTGATGTGTTCCCATCTGGGGCTGCCCTCACAGCCCTGAGGGCTTTGCAAATGCCAGGCTGCTGTGAGATGCTAAGCCCAGCATCTCTGCTTGCCCACAGTGCTCTCTGGGTGCCCGGGGGAAGGGGGAGGGGCTGCTTTTCACTAAACTCTTTGTCACACCTGGTTGTTCAGTCCGCAGTCAAAGGGTGGTGACCCTTAGCTTCTGACCTTGGATTACATTTCAGGTTTTAAATGGGCTTCCCATCTGCTGATTAAAGCTTGTTTGTTCAAAGCAAAGGGATTAAAAAGAGTCATTATAATCCTGCTAATTTATGTGATTCTTCATGCTAAACCATGCCTGCATGCATAGACATCTGTGAGCACACGTGCCTGGGATGGTTTTTGTGTGCATTTGTTTTAAACCTGTGCCAGCAGTGAGGGAGACAAAGATTATTAACTGGCTGCTGCTAGTCCTCTCAGTGCCATATACATGTCAACACACACCATCGTTCTTCCTTTTTGCATTAAGAACTAACTAAAAGCAGTGAGGTATTTCAGTATGCTGAGCTCTTGCCTCTGAGTTGCTATTCAACAAGCAACCTGATGCAAAAAGTGAGAGCAACTGTGGCTACCCTATCCAGCTCCGTGTAGCTTTTGGTCATCTCTTTTATCAGACAGAGCCACAATAACACATTTCCAATGCACTGTACACCAAAGGTAGATATTGTGCACATGGAAGCCAGTAACGTGGACTACTATCTACTGATTGTACCCTGGTGAGGGGGCTCGACAAGAGTCCAATAAAGCAGAAGGCAGCAAGTAGGGGAAAATCTCTTCCACGCTTGCAGAAGAAATAGTCAGTAGCCGGTCTGGGGCTGTAACCATCCCGATCAGTGTCATGTAAAATAAGTGGATCAATTCAGAGCTCAGAGCAAAAGGGAGGGCTCCAGTCTCTTGGCAACCCCCTCTCAGTTATTTTGTGCCAAGGAAGGTGGGTGTCAGATGGACAGTCTGGGAAACTGAGCTCCTCTTTGCAGCTGGACAGGGTGGACAGCCCAATGTAGACCCAACTAAAACTTAAGGCCTGATTCAGTCACCTAGAGGGGCTTTGGACTCAGTCCTAGCTTGATCCAAAAGTTCCTTGAGGGACTTCTCAATACACTTCATGACCTGGGCCAGGACAGTTTGGATTAGGATTTGGCAAAGCCCTGGGTGAGGCAGTGACTGCACCAGGGTCTGTGGTCCCTCTGCAGTGGACACTTATGGTGCACCCAGCATCCCAGGACACAGATGGGGAGGGCCCAGGTGGCCACAGCACAGGACCCATTCAACCTCATCCTAACAGTGTCAGTCATAAAAATACCCGTTTCTCTAAAATACCTAGCACACTTTGAGGGGCAACAGGTATTACGCTGTTTTTTCTCCTGGCAAATACCACAGACAGGAACAGGCACGTGGGCAGGCTCTACTGAGCCCACGGGGCTTTGCTTTTGGTTTGGTTGCCTTCCCATTTCCAGCTGAGCAGCAGCGCTGCAGAATCCTGCCTTGCCTTCCTCTCTGTAGGGATGACTGAGGCTTATTCCATCCCACGGTATGACACTTTAGTATTACCACCCAAGTAACCAAAAAAATATAAGAAGTGAATCTGATGTGCAGGCGTTACAGAAGTGGCCCGCGTTACACGGAGTCTAGTTTTAATGCGCCATTGTGGCTACAGCAAGTCTCTACCCAATTCATCTGTGTTGGTGAATTTGGGAGCTTTTCTTCTAAGGAGGCAAAATTGATCCAAATCCAGGCGGTCTTCCCAGCTCATGTGAGAGCATCTCTTGGAAAAATAACTGCTAGCCCTCTCCCCTCTCTGCTTCCTTTCTCTCCTCTCCGTGTTTCTCCTTCCCTGGCCCTGGGACCAGCCTTGTGGTGCTTGGCTCGCTGCTGGCTGGAGGTGCCGTGGGAGGCAGCTGGGCAGTCACAGGGTGGTGTTACCACATAGGGTGACCCCAGCTGCTCCCCATGGCGCCTGCCTGCATGAGGCTCAGCACCACGGTGGTGCTGGGGTCTGGCCAAAGCAGCCCCTCTCCCATCCTCACAGTCTTCTCTCTTGCAATGCATGGGCTTGTGCCCACAAGATGAGTGTCCCCATCTTTTGCTCCTTGCCGTGACTCCCTGTGAGAGTGCAGCAACAGCAAAATCAAGGCAGCAGATTAGAAATGTTAGAAATTTTCAGCGCTCCCTCCCCATCCTCCTCTCTGGGAAACTGCTTTCAATCACTTTATGTACTGAAAACAAACATGAAAGGAAAAACTCTCCTCTGCCTTCAGTTGTCAGAGCAAAAACTAGAATTCCCTGAGCTCTTTTCAGAAGTGCTAATATTCTCCCCTAGGCCTTCATTATATCGCACACAGATCTGCAGTCCTCTGCACACAGACAGGGAGGGAACAGCCTTAAAAAGTTGGGCAGCTTTATTTATTTATTTATTAAAAATAAAAACAAAAATTTGACAGCACCAGTGAACAGGGAGTGGAATAAAAAGGGAGGCTTTGGTTCCAGCGGTAATCGAATGGGCAACGTTCGGTCAGTGTAACGGGGCCCCTGACCCGGCTCAGAGACGGCACAGCCGGTGTGTGGCTGGGTCCTCTTCCCCTAGCCTGGCACTCGCATGGCCCAAAACAACTGAATTATGTTTCTGCAGGTATCCAGTCCTCCTTCCCTTGTTCCCAGCAGGGATCTCAAGCTTGTTCTGCCTGCTGTGACTGAGCAAAATGATGTGCTCCCTGCTCCTTGCGCAAGATGCCCAATGCATAAATTTCCTCGCTGTTCTCCCTGCAAACCATTATGATTTTGCCAATGGCACTTCTGCTTCCAGGCTCAGAAATACTGTTTGTTTGAAATTCGAAACTGAAATTTCCTTGTTCTAATCCCTTGTTCTAAGGGAACAAATAGTCTTAAAAGTCAAAATTCCAATTGGGGGCCATTTGTGGTATTTTTAAAATCTGGGCAACCCCCCAGATCATGACTAAATTTCCCATCAAACAAAAAGGAATTACTTTCAATTTCACCAAAATCCTGTTCTCATTTCAACAGCACTGGAAGTGCTTTGTTCAGGTTGCATAATCTTATATCACATTGCTTTAAAAAAATGTTTCTGCTGAAAGGAAAATTATTTCCAACGGGAAAATGAAACCATTTGGTAAGATGAAATTTAGAATGAAATTTTTAAAATTCACCAGAACACTTCAGATTTATTCTATCCAATAAATTTAAATTGCAGCTAACAAATTTTGGGGAGACTTTTCAATTTTTAGGAAATCAGCACTTTCAACTGGAAAAAATATACTGGGGAATTTCTGAGAGTGCAGGGTTAATTCAACCCACATTTATGGATCCCATTCTCTTGTTCATACAGTTCCAGGTCTCATTCTCTTGCTCATTTCCTTTTTCACCTATTTATAATCTGAACACATGCAGTCTAAGCCTGAGTATAACCTGAGATGGGAAAGAGAAACACATTCAACACAAATGCTCTTTTCCCCTCAACGAACACTCTTGACAGCCATGATGAAAGCACAATATACCTATGCAACGACTGTAGATAATGGGTTTGAAACAAGAAGAAATTATCTTCTGTGTTTCTTAACCTTTCACAATGTTCATGGTTTCACTTGTACTCAGCATCCCACCTAACACCACTGTCCATATGCACATGGTGCAAGAAAGAAATTTGCTCTGTTGCACAGTATGAGTTTGCATTCCTAACAAAGGGAGTCGTGAATCTCAGCTGTGGCCACAGGACTTGGAAATCTAACCTCAGACTTGACAGAGCCCCATTTCACCAACTTGTGAATAAATTTCCAAGCCTAGACAAACTGGATGCTCTTGGCTGCGCCTTTACCAGTGCAGCTCATGCAACTTCAGTAGGAAGATGCCAGTTCCTACCACCTGAGCATCTGGACTTATCATGCTGCAGCTACTCCTAGTGAAAGGAAATAAAGGGTCAAAGACAGGCTAGGCTTTACAGCAACAGCCAAGAGCACGCTGATGGCACCTCTGGCAGGTGGAGCCCAGGGGATGGGCAGAAGGAGACCTGTGCCCAGGTCCCAGCGGCTGGGGTCCTGTGTGCCCACCTGGGCCGGTCCTCCCCTCCCCCGCACCTCTGTAAGGGGTCTGACGATGGACCCTCGTTTGAGGAAACCTTCCTTTGGTAGTGAGGCACCCAAAGCACAGAGTAATTCAACCCAAATGAAACCAAGGACCAGGCAATGGGAAAAACAGCCAGTGGGTGAAATTCCTCACTAATTCTCATCCCCTGTCACCCATTTACGAGCCCCTGTAATTTTTTTTAGCGTATTACAGTCATGGGTATTGATTAATATTGGGACTGCACTAGCAGCACCCTCACTCCCGGAATAACTCCGGCACTATAACATGCTGCCAGCAGCCATCCACATCAGCCCCCTCAATTTTTAGATCAGAGTTTACAGCAGAGAGAGCTTTTTTGTCTCTCACTTTATTCACACTCCCTAAAGAACAGAGAGAGAAAAGGGGGGGGGCGGGGGGACACGATGGAACTCTGTAAACCATTACTGTATTCAGCCCTTTTAAGAAGAAAACCAGTGAAGTACCAT
>JAVJGI010000014.1:92179373-92219759 GCA_035590275.1 Ibycter americanus
AGAAGAAAACCAGTGAAGTACCATTCTAGTCTGGTTTCTCAAACACCCTGGGAAGGCATTAACCCTACCATACCATTGCAGGCATTACAATGTGTATGGAAATGAAGATTCATTTGGATTTCACCTGCTAGCCCAGAGCATCTTTTGGCTTTCTCCAAAGTTACGTGAGTTAGACGAGCCTAAAATGTCAACGTCAACACTACAGCACTGGGAACAGAGACAGGAGCATGTGCATTGCTGGCCTGATTCGAGCCAAACTTCACAAACAAGGCACACCATAAGAGATACACCTACATTCATAGCAAGGCACCTGCATCAGGGAAATACAGAGTTTTCCAAGCACAGAGCATCTTTCAAGTGCCTCTAAGATCCCTGTAGTTAAAAATTAGATCAACTACTTTAATGTGCTATATAAATGCCAGGATATCAAATTAGCAGCTTATGTTTAGGATGAACCTTCCACTCTTAAAAGTTGAAAGTATTTTTAGTGTCGTGTCTCTTGAATCAGCTGGTTGTGGCA
Organism: Ibycter americanus; assembly: GCA_035590275.1. Classification (NCBI taxonomy): domain Eukaryota; kingdom Metazoa; phylum Chordata; class Aves; order Falconiformes; family Falconidae; genus Ibycter; species Ibycter americanus. The sequence goes on from JAVJGI010000014.1 coordinate 92,179,894, forward strand.
AGTGCTGGAAAGCACTGGTTAATTCTAACTCTCCCCAGATGCCACCCCAAAGGTCTGAGCCATTTGTCCACTGTATGGGGCCTTGCATTTGAGTGGTTTAGCCTGTACTGCCATCGGTTCTTCTATGGCTCCACATATTAGAAAGTATAAGGATAAACAAACTACTTTGAAAACTGGTATTTTGCATACTGCTTGCTGCTGAGCATCTAGTAAGCAAGCCAAGTTTGTTCACTTGCCTCAATGGAGTAATCCTGAGAAAATCAGTAACGTAGTCAAGATACAGTCATGCCATTGATATGGAAGCCGTAGTTCAGCTAGAAGTTGAACATGGCATCCCTCAGGCTGTTTTCCAAGGCCAAAGAATTTTTAACCATCATTACAGCACTGAATGCATGCCATGCAACACACGTAATACACCCCCGCACCACTCCTCCCTTTTCTTTTTATTAGAGACAAAAATCTCTCTGAAGCTGAACGAATAACGAACTATATTGTTTTCTGATCTATATTATGCCCAGAATATTAACCCTCCATCCTCTGAATATATTCAAGACATGGGGCATCAATACAATATCCTGCTTTTTTTAAAGGCTACTCTTTGGCTTAACTGTCTACTTAGAGAATTTGACTCAAATGATCCTGAAGTACTGATTATCATTTTCTCACTCTTCTATTAGATCAATTCTGGCTGACAACTGCTCTTGGCTAGTCTCTTCTGTGTTGATTAAGTTTGCTCTTGTAGCTGACATACAACAGAGGTAAGGCTCACAAGGAGAAGCAATTTCTTTTCATAGATGGAGGTTGGCTCTGGACTGAGGCAAAGTGAATGGTCCCCTAGGGCAACATGCTGCTTGCAGAAGTGAAATGGCCCTGATCCCTTTACTGACCTTGCTCACACCACAGCCCTGACAAGGCAAGGCGGCTGCTGCTTCAGAAAAGCAATGGGCAAACAAGTAAGTTAATTCCAAAGAAGGGAGCGGGAAGTATCTGCTCCCACTGGTGGAGTTGCTGCTTTCAGCCCTCCAGGCTCCACAGGGGTAGCAGATCTGCAGATCTCCCCATCTCAACTCTTCACCCAGCTCTGGCCCTCTTTTTGCCACAAGCCTTTACTTTTGAAGCAGCAACAATCATTTTTGCCTGTGCTGCTGAGCAGATTGAAACAGCAATGCTAATTAGTCCCACAGACCAGATTTAGAAAAAATGGACAAGCTTTCAGGCACTCAAGTGCTTCTTATTTGATTAAGCTATTTTCTGCAAGTAGAACACATTCAAATAACAGAATATCCTTTAAAATGGGCAACAAATCCAATTAACTGACAGGATCTGAAAGGATAGGGCAAGGAAGGGGAGATAAGGTAAAGCAACGAACTCTAAAACTGAAGAAAGCCCTGCATAAAATGAGATGGATTTTGGGTGTTTCTCAGCATGAAAGGAGTGACATGGCCAATAGGAATGGTCACTCTACATGGTATGACCTGCTCAGTAAAAGTACTACTTGATATCTGTACGTATATGGGTACCAATGGCAAAGTATGGCTGTCCAGTGGCTTCCCAACCAGTCAGTATTCAAATTTAGAGGTGTCTACGCCATCAAGGGTGGAAGAAGCTGAAGCTGGATCTCAAAGCCATTCTAGTCTCATAGCTCATACAAACCACCTAATGTGCTATCACATCCCTGCTGCAAGATGTGGGCAGCATTGCTGAGGACACGCTAAAACAAAGCTGTATAAACGGTGCTTCAAATGCTGTTTTTGCAAAGTCAGCATAGCATAAGCTAGAGTGCAGCATGCACAGACACCCTTACTGAAACAAAAAACAACTCAGTTCTTCACTGAGTACTGAGAGTACGCAGCTCGCTACCCAAATGGAAAGGTCAAAAGTCAAGATGTGATTGATACTCTTCAAAGATGTCACAGAGGAAAAGAGGCCCCACTCTTAACCACAGCACCACAGGCCCAGCAAGAAGGTTTTATTTTCCTGAGGTTGAGGGTAAGATAACTGTGATGCATCCAGCTGGCAAGGCTGTCAGAGAATTTCCCCAAGGCAGAGTCTGAGCCTACAGACTCCACTGGGCAAGATAAACAGATGTACCAAGCACATACTGAGATCTCCATGAGTACACTAATCACGCTTTACACCATGTCCAGGAACAATCCCACTAAGGTTTATTGCATGGATGCGGTGACCTAGATACTTGCAAGCAACGCAGTAGAAGGCAGTAGCATTATTCTGCTAGAGTTACTGGCAGGATGCTACAGCCCTATGAAATCACTAGGTGTCAGGTATGATAAATGAGCCCAGCTCTTCACCATTAGGTATAACCTTAGTAGGGCAAGGGAAGAAGCACAGTGAAAGGGGACTCAGGAGAAATACTAAAGAAATCATCTCAGCTTATCTTCATGTCCTACTTATGCCAAAATCTCCTTCACCCTTCAGCATCCTTCTTCTCCTCCCCACTGCCAGCCACCAGCAGGGATGAAATAATCAGGTTTATCAGATGAATGTTATTGGCAAGAACATCTGTTTGGAAGTGTACCTTTCTAGCAAGGCTAATTGACTGTTTCTAGGATTGAGTGCTTTTTAAAAGGAAGATGTGAATGCGATGGTAAAACTGAAATTAAAATAATTCACCTTTTATCATCTCTTAGCATGACAGCAGATAGGAAAACAACAGGGTCAGCAACTGTCTCCATGCTGGAAAAATCATGTTTCCTGATTTCTCCTTTGCTTTTTACCTTCCCTGTACCTGATGATAACTCTGCTCAGGGTCTGCTGAAGACAGAGTATTATTCATCTGAAAGTTGCAATCCCTTAATTAATGCTAATAGATACCCAAGAGGATCCCATCATAATTAGTGTGGCTCTGTTAAGGTACTGGAGAAAATAGACTGCTCTATGTGTAGGCTGCTCTACCATCAGATTGACAAGCAAACTGCAAAACTACTTAAAAGCAGCATAGGGCTGAATCCTGCTCCATTTCCATTTATGTCACTCTAGTGATGCTACCATGAGATACAGTGGTGTAAGCCCCATAATTCAGTGACGAATCTGTTTTAGTTAAGATTCTGATTTAGTTGGGACTCTAGGCCCTGAGAAGGCAGTTGTTCCTGAAACACCCCAACTGTTCTGGTGGGTCTAATACCAACTCTGGCAATACACTACTGGACCACAGCAGTGACACAAAACCAACTTCAGTTGTTCAGAGCCAATGTTGCACTTTCACTTGTCACTGATCTGCCTTTTGCTCATTAAAAGCAATGGTGAATCTGATCCTGGTTTCCATAGAACAAAATCAAGCCCATGTATGACGTGGTTAAAAAGCTACAACCAGTTGTCAGTGTCTGTTAGTGCTGCACAGTATCTGTATGTAGGCAGAAACAGATTAAGTTTTATTTTATTCTATAATACAAGGACTATGTAGAGCAATATATCCTCACAACTCAGTGGGCTACCCCTTCAGTTCTGCTGCCCAGGGTGATAGCCAAACCAGCACACAGAAGAGGCCTGCCTGGACATCAGACACCCATGGAGCGAGTTAGATATGCTTGTATTCTGCAGGGGGTTCAGCGCACCAGGAAAAAGGCCACTCAGCATCCCAAGAGAGCCAGCACGGTCAAAATTCAGCAAGATTAAACCCAGCAATGATAGACAGCTCCAACAAGTATTTTTAAATAGCAGCTTGCCATGTGAATGGTGAAATGCAGATTTTATTAACTTATTTTTAGTTAATTTACTGTCCAGTGGGATTCAACAATCAAGAGACTGCTCTTTTCACGGGAGTTAAAATACTGCAGTGGCAAACACTAGGTGAGCATATTCCCACTGTGTCTTTGAACAGTGTCAAACAGCTGGGGGGGGCGGGCAGGGGGGAAAGCAGACTCTAAGTGGTGTCAACCTTTGACATTGTTCCTGAATCCTTAAATGCTTTGGCCAAAGTCCTGTCCCCTGTGGCAGCAATAGGAAAGCTCCTCTCTTCATGGACTCCTGGAGCCCAACCTCTACTTGCACTCAGCAATACTTCCACTTCACTACCCCATCCTTCCTGCTTTTCTTGCTTTCTCAGTCTGCCTGTGTCCTCCCGTTTTATCTCGCACATTAGTGCCATCACTTCCAAATTAAAAATTAAAGACACTAAATAGATACAAATGTCAGAGCTAACAACCTTTGTCCAAGTCTCATTGTTCATTCTTCTGCCTTGCTTCTATTCTCCTGGGCTCTTGCTTTTGTGATTTCTACCTCTCCCATGTGAGGGATCATTTATGCTAAAGGTGCCAGATCATCATCAGGAACGGTACAGCGGCTCTATCGGGAAGAGCCGAAGAACTAGATAACTTGTAAGCAAGCGCCCGAATGCCATGCAGGACTGGGGCAGCAGCTGAGCGTTCCCTGGTCTGTGGGCAGAGGAAGAAAGGCTCAAAGGGGGCTCAAAGGAAGAAATGCTACCGCTGTCTCATTCGCAGCCCTGCAGTAAAGATTAGCTTCCAGATAAAACGGCAGTTACGGGGTGTCTTTTACTGGCCAAGGATAAACTTCCGCTTTTTCCTACCAGAAGAACACAAGCATTGGTTCAGCATTTGGAGGACTTGCAATCCAGCTTCAGTCCTGTGTTTGGGCAGATCCTTCCCTAATTCCTTATGGCAAGTCCCAAGAAGCAATTCCAGACTGTTACTTGACTACATGTCATATAACAGAAGACACAGAAGGACCTGAGCTAGAGAGAGAAGAGACCATTTCTAAGAACTGCTTTGTCAAACACAGACAGCAAAGTGAAGTTCAGGTGGTTTGGCCTCTGTTAATCACTTCAGAATGAGTCAATCCTTTCCACAGTATCGATCTATCTACAAGTATATATAGTATATGTATTATAGAAAAGATATGCATACACAGTATATATATACGAAACCATTTATGTGTTCTTAAACAAATTAAGACAGTCAGCAACAATAAGCAGATCCAAACCTCAGACTTCGAAGTTTTTATTACCAACAGTGAAGAGAAATATTCTTTTAAGAAATGAAAGTCACAAAGGGTGTGCCTGTCTCATTTTTCTTCCGCTCCAGTTACACAGAATGCACAGCATGTGGCAGTTATCTGGCAGTGAGATTCTTCAAGTCCTGTACACCACAATGGTGAGTTTGAAGGAGCATGCTACAAACACCATGGCCTCAATTCATACTAGTTTTGTTAATGCCTTGTGTCTATTTTTACAGCCTGTTTGAGAATTCCTTGCTCTACAATGGTGACATAGTTTTAATTTACAGCAGTCAGATTCCTAGGAACATTGCTCCCAAGCAACCGGCATTTTGACCTCTGCACTTTCAGATGCTCATAACCTTTCAGAAACTAAAAAACCCCAAAACACAAGAGGATGATCATCTGCAGAAGGGAAAACTTAGGCAATGTCTGTGGCTACTCTCTCTGCTCTTGTCTCGTAACACATCTAAAAGAGATGCTGTCCTCTCTGGGTGCATCTACATTATTGTTTTAGCTCACATCAAGTGCATGGTTTTGAAGTAAATTTACCATTCATTTTCACTTGCCACATTTTGGGTCACAACAGAGAGTGGGAGATTTTGAACTGGATGTTTTTACCTTGAAATGAAATTGTAATATGTACCCCAAGGGTGTACTCAATGTTCTCCATCCACTAATGGACATACAGCTCCCTGGTACCAAACTGGAGTTAGTCCACAGTAAAATACCAAAACATACATGGTCTGATCATCAGTCCTCAGCACAACCTGGTTCTCTCTTTTTGCAGTGCGCTGCTTGATAATGTAGTCCCAGCCTCTGAAATTAGTTTCGAACTTTCTCTATGGCTTCCTTGGGTAGGGTCTGCTGTGCCACTGCTGGGCAGCCACCCCAGTGCTCCATCCACAGGTCCAGGGTGCAAAGCCACTAGCATGTAGGAAGACTGGGTAGCTCCTTCCCTCCACCTTTCCTCACACTCCATTCATGGTGAATCTGCATCTCAAATCATAGCCCTTAAATATGACTTAATCTACAGAGAGGTTGTGGAGCCCCCATCCTTGGAGATATTCGAAAGCCATCTGGACACAGTCTTGGCAACTGGCTCTCGGTGGCCCTGCTTGAGCAGGGAGGACTGGACAAGATGACATCCAGAAGTCTTCTAATCCCAACTACTCTGTGATCCTGTGACAGCCATTCTTTCCAACTGTACTGTAGCATCTGAAATGTATAGATCACACAGGATCAGAGGAACATGCCGTCACCAAGCTCCCCACAGAAAAGGTTTGAGGGTTCCCAGAGCTGGCAGAGTAACCCACCATAACCGTCACGAAAGGATGCTACTAACCCTAGGAGTTAAACTAGGCTTGCTCTCCTGCAGCTGAAAGCATTTGTCCTTGAGTGGAACATCTCTGAAGTCATAGAAATGCCATTCCTATAGAGACATGGTGACCAGGGATCTCTCTGGCAGAAAATCAAGTGTTACAGCCACTGGCAAGTGGGGTGACTCCCTGCCTAGAGCTGGGCAGAAGCCTCCGCCAGCTCATGCTTCAGCTACTGTGTTGCCCTGCAGGGAAGCCAGAAGGGATGGTTGCACTGTCCTTCCCTATCGCTAACACTACCGAGAGCATGGCGGGAAACAGCACCGTGAAAGTATATGCACAGCAGGGTACTGAGGGGAAAATACAGATTAATTAGACTGCAGACAAAAAAGAATGGTGAGCCATTTATTCAGGGTCAGCATTTCTGAGGAAAGGAAAACAAAACAGTTTTGCTTATGGTTCAGAAGAAGACAATGTAAAACTGATTCGAGGTTTGAGGCTAAATATCTTCCAAATTCACAACAGGATTTTTACAGAGGTCAAATACATTTTTTTAAAGACAAAAAGAAAACACAAGCTTAAACATTGCAAAAAACCCACCATTTTGACTAGTTACAGTAACAAGTGCTGGGCTGGCAATATCCTCCAGCCAACTCTTTTTGTCAGAATTCATCATAAAAAGCATTTCGGATGGCCCCTCTGCAGCTTTACAAAACCTTTGACAGAAGCTGCCTTCTGTGAACTGCATAACCCATAGGACAGCGGAGCTGCCCAAGGAGCTTTCCTTATCAGTCACACACTGGGCATTGCAAGACAGAAAGCTCCAAATGGCTCAAAAGCAATACAGTGAAAATAAAGGTTCTTTACATATACAGAGAAGCGGCAGAAATGGTATGTAAACCATGTGTTAGAAATAAAAGAAAAACAGAAATAAAGCATATCTTACCATGTGCTTTCACATGATGACTTTTACTGTCAACCATGAAGTTTTGGTTGGGTTTATTGCATGCAGTCAAGAGCCTTCAGCTGGATTTGTAAGTGTGTCATGATATAGCCAAGGCCTTCAGAGTGTTTTATTTACTAATTAAATGGATGCTGGCAGGCTGAGTGCCAGTCTGTGCCATTACACAATTACATTAAAAGGTCTGGATGATGTAGAACTTTCATCACCCATTTGGGATTTTAACAGGCTGTTTCGCTTTCTTTACTAATATCGGCTTATTACAGTAGGTGCTGTCATTAGCGTTCAGTCAGCCAGAGCTGTATTTGCAGCCAGTTCGATGCAAGCATGTGCTGTTGTGTATTAATTAGGGAAGTGCTGAGTGTACCATGCGACCCATTTTCCTCAGCTCTGCAATTAGCAGCTTTACCAAAGTGTCTTCTGAGGACCCAAACACAAGTTAATCTTCTGGGGGAAAACAGTAAAAAAACCAATCAGCAAAACATTTTAAATGGGATTGAAGATAATGCTGCCTAAATCTGAAAGGTCTTGTGTCTATGTGATCGCTTTTAGGGTACTGGCAAAGTACCATGTCTTTGTTTCTGGAATAAAAATTCCAGCCAGAGTACATTGCCCTTCATGTTTGTATCTTTCTTTCTACATTTTGGAAGCCACAAAGTCTGACCCAGCATGTCTGCATGCCTTATTATAGCATGACATCAGCCTCGTGGCTATAATTTGAAAGAGAAAACTTGTCATTCCCAGTCAGATACCCACTGCACACACAACATTTGCTTCATCAATAGTTCAAAGACCTACTGAGAGGCAACTGTCTGAAGTTTCTCCAGAAGAAACTTTTTTTCCACCGTGTTTATGCAATATTCAAAATGCCTTTACTGCTCTGATTGGAGTCGGAGAGAAGTGGCCTTCAGACGACTTCCAGTGATGTGCTTATTCCCTATCTCATTAAAGGGCAGGCTCAGCAAGTTCGCAGTCCAGTGTCCTCCTGCACCTGGTACCTCCTGCTGCTGGGATGGACCTAGATGATTGGGAGACTGCAGGCTCAGGGACTCCAGCTACCCTTAGACTGGCTGGAATTGAACCTACAAACAACTAGATTTCTCCTAACATACTCTTCAATGAAACTGGCTTTTAAAAGTAATTTTCTATCAATGATAAGGGAAAACGGTGAGGATCATCTCAGGTAAGCATTACAATTTGAAGTCTGTCCAAATGAGATCGAACATTTTGAGGTTCTCCTCTTGCTGAAGTCTCTATCAGCTCCTGAAATTTCTGGCAGTTGCTTAATGCCTTCTGGCACTCTTCCCTTCAGCTGCAAGCACACAATATCCTTAGGGGTTTCATGGGAATTGCTCCTTTCTAATACACCCCAGGACTACTATCTTTTATCCAAATGAGAAATACCGTGTGATGAACTTTGAACATAAAACCAATGCTTAAATCCAAAAGTTAAATAATCTAGCTCAAGATTTCTGTAACAGTTTCGTGCAAATTAGTTTGGCTCCTGATTTTATAAAGGCTGGCTTGATTCCTAGATTTTACAGACAGACACCTGTTAGCAGCCATTAGCCACATCTTTGGATTCTACTTCTAATACAATGGCACTACTCCAAAAAAAATTCTCCAGCAGGTAACACAGATGGGCAATCAGCACCTACCAACCAGATCAGTGTGAATACTGTGTGCAATAACAGCTAGAATGAGGATTCACTGTGTTTATCTGACATGATATTCTAGCTGACATATCAATTTAGTTAATCTGACACTCAGCTAACATTCCCTGCACAAGAGCTGTTTACAGCAGGGATACTCAAATGGCAGAAAACCCCATCCAGATCCAGGTGGCAAGTGAACATCCTAGAATCATACAAGGGTTTGGATTGGAAGGGACCTTTTAAGATTACCGAGTCCACCCCCCTGCCATGGGGGGGTCATGCAGACATTGCAGAGGTAACAAAATATTCCCCAAATTCCTGCAGAAAACGCGCATTTCTCACTGCTTTCCTGCTCTCTGAGGAGCAGCTGCAGTTAGTCTCCACAATCCCAGCCATGAAAGCAGCATGAGCACGGGCAGAGCTAGAACCAGCATGTGTTTCTCAGGCCCAGCAGAATTAACCAAAGAACCTAAAGTTGACTGTCTTGGGATTAGACAGAGCATGGAGCAGCTTTGGTGAACAGCCACACAGTGAAATCTGCTATTCCTTGAGAAGGTCTTGTTGCTGTCTAATGATAAGCAGGAACAAGGCCACACAAATTGGTAGTCCACCCGTGTAAAACCCTTATTCAGCCTCACATTGCTTTACAGATGTTCATTAAGCCTCACCCTGCTCCTCTGGCGCTGGCTGTATACCCGTTTTGCAGATGCCCCAGATGAGGCATTGGTAACTGCTAGCTGGGGAGCAGTGAGTCAGAGGAGGAATCTTGATTTCAAATCACTCCAGTCACTCTGGTGATATTCCTTTCCCTAGAAGACCTTTAAACTTGAGCCACACAGAGGACAGAAACATAAATTATCAGATTCATTATTACTTCTAGGCATAGCTCCCAAGAAAAGCAACAGGAAAAAATCCTGACATTCCTTTCCCCCTCCCTACCTGCCCTGGAAGCCACTGGCAACATCCTACTGAACTTGATGGAGCCAATACCCTTTGCATTATCAATTATGACTGCCAAAGCTGTGTTGTCATTAGATACCAGGGTTTTTTGTGATGTTCAGATGTGTGCCTAAAAAGAGGGACTTTTACAGATCAACCTGTTCAAGACCAAGACATTGATACTCTATGGTCTCTTACATAGTCCACCAGATAATGACCAAATAATAAATTATCTAGATCAGGAGTAGAAAAGTTATGGCTGTGGAGCAGCTCCCATACCAACACTGTATCATGTGGCTGGCCATGAGGCTATGTTGGTCTTGAAGCCACTCAGTAATCTGAGTCCCTTGCTGTGACCAGCCTGAAGCTGATGCCACCAGGTCTTCAGCAAAGGTACAGGATGATGTCTGTTGTCTTGCATTTGCTTTGATTGTCTTTACCAATAACATTCATGCCCCCCCAGGCAAATATTTGTAGCTCCATTCAATGAATATGTCTTCAAGGCAATTTGCTAGCAGCCTGCATTTCCATAAACTGCAGCAAACATCCTTATAAAGGCATTAAATAAGAAAGGCTTTGGATATTCAAGATCTGTCTTTGAACCTAAGCAAGGACTACTGGCACACATGGACTTCTTAATACATTTTATCCATACTTTCTCTTTGGGTTCTCTTGTTACCACTCTCCCCTTAAAATATTTCCCTTTCTTTTAGGAGAAATACTCTGTTAGCTTAACTTTAGAGATTTTGGGCACCCATAGTTATTGCAGACCAGAAATTTTAGGTGCTGAGCCCTATACTGTAATGATGCTTTGTAAGCACAAAATTGAAGACAGTCTACCAAGCCTTCCATCCAGCTCGCCACTACGACAGCAGTGTTTCCACTATCAAATTAACTAATGATTCCCATAATACATTGATGAGCTGTTCCACAGAGACTCAAAAAGGTATCTAAATGTAGCATTTAAAATCTATATACAGATATATTATTATCCCATAATACATATCCTGCAGATTGCAGGATCTACCAACCAGTCTAGGTACCAACTAGTCTAGATACTGCATTCCCTGTTTTGGGCAGTAAGGGTTTTAAGAGGCTTCTTCCCAGGATGAAAAATCTCTGTGGTAGTTAGATTTAAATTTTCTGAAGAAATGTACATGAATACGAAAATGAGCTTGAATTCCCAGCTGATATCTCAACTCAAGCTACCAGAAATAAGGCCGTCAGTGCAGTAAAGTAAGGACATGTGCTGGCTGAAGGGCACATTTCCAAGGACGTTAGAAGAGCTGATATTCAAATGGAATGGTCCTTACTCGCATGGCAACCACAGTTGTTCTCTTTTGAAGCAAGGAAATGATCACCCTGAATGTTCTGCCTAGAAAAAGATTCTTCTAACCTCACCCAAGGACCACCAAAGCCAACAGAAAGATTCTTCTATGGGTCAACTGGTTTTCTAATTTCTAGGGTTTTTCAAATATGCCTGAATTTGTTTATGAAAGACAGTGCTCACAGTGTTGTGGGGATAATTTGCAGTCTGCAACCTATCAGAAGCAACAAATTAAAAGGAAGCACCTTCATCACCCACCGTTCTCTTATTTTAAACAAAAACTTGCCTGTGCATGTGATTAAAATACTACCCATCCACAGATGGGGTATGCCCTATTTTGCAGAATAGCTTGTCTCAGTGACAACAGCTGTGACAAAAAATTAAATGTTCAAGGACGAAGGCATTTCCATCAATTGCTTTTCTGTTTAAACTGGCAAAAAATATTTTGTGGCATTGGTCTTGTTCTTTCCCTCTCCTGCTCTCTCTCATCTGGCTGCTAATTTGGGCTTCCCAGCAGGCCTTCAACAGAGAAAGCCAAAACCAGGGCGTAGATCCTGAGCCACTGGATGTTGTTAAGAGTGCTACAGAAGTCACTGAAGCTGTGACAATTTACACCAGCTAAAGATCTGCCTGCGGGGCTCAAAATGCAGTCAACTGTTGTCCCTTCTTCCCCTTCACCATGCAAATAAAATCTTACATATCTTGTATGGTAATTCACTCCATACTATTGGGAAGAGGAGAGAACAGAAAGGGAGTTCCCTAGATTAAACATTTGCTATCCGAGGCTTGGATAGAAACCCACAAAACTGTGAGCAATCAGAATGCACCACATGGAAATGATGATGGAAAATCCCAGTGAATACACATGCCAGCAAAGCCTGTCTCTAAAGAACATATTATTGTAGGTTTTCTTTTTTTAAAAAAATAATTTGGTTGTTGCTTTTTTTTTTTTTTAATAAATGTTTTCTTAGTTTCCTGTATTCTGCTTTTTCTCATCTCTCCATAAATTTCTCCCTCCCCTTCTACAGCCCCATATGTTCAAAATGGAGACAGCACATTAGCAACCGGGCCAAGTACAATTGAAGAACTATGCAGGCGCACAGAGCAGGCTATGGGTTGAATGGGAGCAGTCCCTCATTTTTTTCCTTGTGGATCATCTGGTTATCATTGAAATGGAGGTGATGCGCTGTACCAGAAGTCCCTCTCATGTAAGGGCAGGTTATAAAGTTATCAACCAGTGTAGCAAACTACAGCACACTCAGTCATCTGTGGCCAGGCCAGCTGAGCTGCCTGTGCTGCTCTATCACGGGTCCCATGGGAATTCTGGGGCAAAGACAGCACTGTCCAAACACAGCTCCCTGCTTGCAGGATCGGGCCAGCCTCGAGTGGGACCCAACCCAACCCAGCTGCTGCCTTGTAAACACTGGGACTCAGAGTCTAATTCCCAAAACCCTGGCAATGTCCTGACTGCATGCTGGGTGAGATAACAGCAAGCTCCACCTGACTCATCATCCACTTCTCCCTCTTCCAAGGTTCTGGTTTCAGAAGAAAGGAAGGAAAGAAGGAAACCCAGGTGTAAATGGGTACCCCTCCACCAGGGGAGACACTCGGCAATCTAATGTCATTCCTAGCCCAGGTCATCAAAAGCCCAGGACCTTTGGAAGCACCACCAAAGGAATCCTCCCCATGTAGCAGCCATGGGGAGTCCCTGCCCCTATACAGAATTTAGGTACCATAAAACTGAGTGAGCAGAAGTGATGGGATTTGTTTCACCTGCCTAAAAATGTGGCCTAGGTTCTTTCCATAGTCAAGGGAAACATGTACCTCCCCAGCAGAGTTCATCTCCTCTCTTTTAGCATGGGCTGGCTCACTCTTCAGAGGTACTGGTCTTTCTCCACTGTCTCTAGAGGGCATCTTAGATGATCTTAGACAGCTAAGAAAAATGAAGTGATTTCCACCCAAGTGTCAAAACTGCCTCCTTCCATTCTTGCAATTTGGCTGATACGATTCATCAGTGGAATGAACTGATTTAGGATTATATTGAAGAAAAGGGATTAACAGAAGTCAAGACAAAATAAAGGAATCCAAGTTCTCCGCTGATGTAAAGGAGTGAAATGTATGGTTACTATCTGTACTGTCATTAGAAGAACATTATAGTTCCATAAAGAAAGCTTTGTATTCCAGTTCATGAGGTACAGAAAATGTGTTGATTGTGCCCAAAATGCCAGCCTAGTAATTTCCAGTCTGGTAGTTTTGACAGTCTTAATGAACCGGCTCAGCAAAAAACAAGGACTGGAATACGGAGATAGCTGTATTAGGTGGACTGACAGGCTCTTTGAGAAAGACTGTAGGACTGCTCTAAATATTCTTAGCCATTCTGTGCTAGTAATTCCTCACTTTCTTAAGCATGAAATTCACTTACATATTCTAAAAAAGAGCGGGGAGGGGGGGGTTAAGAAGAAATTGCCATTTTTAGTGTACAAGCCTATTTACATAATCAGGGCAAACCCCTGCATTTTAAAAATGCCCTAAATACATATTTACATGAGAGAATGCAATGATTCGAAAGAGGCTGATAATATGCATTTTAAGTATAGCTAACTACATATTTACACAACCAAGACAATAATCCCCATTAAGGATTTATTTTTCCCTACCTTGCCACATTAGAAAACTGAACAGTTATTAATCCATACAATTCCACATTAACTCCTAGATTCTGTATGTTCTCGGGGCATTGCACAGTACTAGTAAGTGTATGCTGAAGCCTGGAAAATTCCTCATGAGGAAAGGAGAGGTTCCCTCTCTCTCTGGGTTTTGCTCAATTATCAGTCGTCTTCCAAGAGATCTCCTGGACCGGCAGTTTCTCTGCTGCAAGCAGTATCCTGCTCGAGTCACTGCTGAGCTGCACCAAGGATGGGAGTAAACACTTCTTAAAAATCCCAATTCAGAATGGTATTTCTGAATGAATTGTGCCTACACAGGCACATCTGCTTGGCGTGGTCATTCCTGAGCGCAAATGCACATGCAGCGGGGAATCCCCTTTTCTCTATGGCAGGAAAAGCCGGTCTCAGCGGAGGCTATGACAAACAGAGCGCGTGGGAGCGAGTGCTTTGGGTGTGACAAGGCAGGGGGAGACACGGAAATGGAGAGAACAAGAAAGGGTCTGTGCTGCCACCACCACCAACCTCTCCTAAATAATTTAATGTCGTGAACAGATGCATAATATGAAAAGGAAGCTGGCTTTCCCTCCTTCATACCCTGTGAATTTTCCCCCTCAGAAAATCCCATCTCATTATTAAGTTGAACTGTAATTTTATTTATTTTTTTCCCATTCCTTCTCCCAGCATCAATTCCAGTGACAGATGTATCACTGAGTTTCAGGAAATGAGAGACACTAGATTTTGTTTTTTTCTGGTAATTCGCCATCTATGATCAACACTACTCCAGTGTATCTGTGGGCACAACATTTTTTTAAAAATAGACTTAAAATAATGAATTATGAAACATTTTAAAAATTAATGCATGCTCCACTTTAAGCAGCTGTCAAATTCATCTGCTCCTCCTCCTCACAGGAAAACATCTCTTCCCCAAAATATCAAACCCTAAAGACAGTGAAATACAGAGCTTTGACTGGTGTAGAAGGACAAACATCCATCATCAAAAGTACTGTCTTGCCTTTCATATCTTTTCTGCATTACCCCACTTCCCCACAACTTCCAGCCCTACTCCATGGGCAGAATACCTGAAGTCCCCCCAACAACGCACCTAGCACCATGCCTGCCACCAGGTACGTATGCTTCATCCTTCCCCTTATCTGCTCCCGAAAAGGAAAGCCGTGTACGCAGTCAGGTGATTTGGTAGGGTTTTGTTTTGGGGGATTATTCACATTTTCAGATTTTCAGTATCTACAAGAAGACAGGCCTCCTGGGGAAGCCCTTACATTAGATGGCATGTCGGCAGAGCTTGGAAGGGCAGGTGGAGGTGTCACTGGTATGTAGGAACCAGGCCAGACAACTAGTTGTGACACTGTTCTTGGGAACAGTCAACAACCATGTATCAGTCATGTCTGTGATGTTTTTACACACCTTTGTTTGCTGGTTGAACTTTCTTAAGCATTTATTTTGCCTTACTTGACTTTTGGTGCTGTTGTTCTCAAGCTCCTCATAATACTCACTGCTTTCACCTCACTGGTGAACTTCTAGAAAAAAATTTCCTTCTCTGATCTTGTTCTTGTTCCCTTTATACTCCTTTGCTATCATACCAGGTCCAGTTCAACAAGCCCCGTCTTCATTTATACCAGCCTTAGTCAGCTGGGAATCCAGCAGCTAAAAAAAACTAAACATGGGAGGAGTCATCATTTCAAGGGTATTGCCTCTCCAGCATCTCCAGCCACTGCCAGGGTACAGAAGAATGCTGGGGACACAAAACAATTTCACGTCACCTACCTGAAAGCAGTACCACACTATAACAAATAGCATCACAGGCAACTGGACCATGAAGAAGAGAACACCACTGAAAGATTTCGAAGAGTTTTACCTCCTTCTCAAAAGAAGTATGGAAAAACAAGGAGTTTGGCTCTCAGCATAATCTATGTTGCCTGACAGGCAAACATTTTCATAAACAGCTGTGGTAATTTCTTACGCAAATTAAGCAAACAATAGTATTCACATAGAAAAACACATGTATGCCCACACACCACCCAAGGAAAGCTCCAAGCTGTGGCTATCCCTGATCATTGCTTGCAGACATGAAAGCTGTTGCATAGCCCTCTTACAAATACTTCTCTTTGCCGCAGACCTGCTGGCCTGAGCGCAACCAATACGTGGACATCAGAACGGAGACAGCAGAGAAAATAACAAGCCTCAGCAGGGTCATCAAGGGAAGAGATCGATCAAGAAGAAAGTTAGGCAGCCAGTGCAAGTGGACTGAGAAAGCAGTTGTGCTTTCAATAGCATACGTTTCTTGGATCATAAAGCTGACACTGGGACTGCACACTTGCATTCCAGCCTGACACATTTATTGGAGAAGTAGAAAGCTAATGTTGGCCCATTAACAATTGCTGTCCACTGTGAATCACTGCAGGACCTCCCTTGAAGCATATTGCCTCCCATTTATCTCACAAGCATCAAGGAACCCTTTGCCCTCTTCAACTCATTGTTTGGCCATGAAATCAAAACATTGCCTTTCAGGGAGAGGACTGGTTCACAAAAGCCAGAGTGGAAGATGGACCACTCTCATAGGAGGTTCAAAATGTGGTTGGAGTACACACATGACTTGATCCCAACTTGCCATGAGTTTGTTGCAAAGATTTGACTTCATTTTACTTCCCTTTCTGGAAAAATTCAGGATTCCTAAGGTTCATCAGTGCTCGCTCTGGGAGAGAAACTACTACAGAAACCAGCAGCTCTTCAGGATAGGATACATGCACAGATTTGCAGCTGTTTGAAATGAATGGAGATTAACAGTTTAGCACCAGTTTCCTATGAGTTGCTCGGATACAATTTTCCTGCAGAGTTAATATAGGACTAGAATGGCAGAATTTAATGCTATAATTATAATTTTCATAAATCTGGCTTATGCTGAGAAATTGCAAGGGTGCTATTTTTATTTTTTTTTACTAAAAAGCGTCCTTTATAATTCCTTTATTATTCAAGGGAAGGTGAACTGATAGAACAATTGCCATGGGAAATAGGAAGAAAAGTGTGAAGATGAGATACTTCTATGCACTTTCTCATCATCTGGACTCCGAGGACTTGGTCAGATACATTACCTGGTAAACTCACTCTGTGGTCAGTGTCCTCTTATCCCATTGACAAGGAGAAGATGTGTCCCACTTAGTCAGACAGTAGGAAAGAGCAATAAGCAAAAAAGCAGCAGTGACGTTTTTGTGGGAGAACACAGCATTCACAACTCATACCACAGTGGCAGCCCTGTGGCAAGAGCTCACCCCGCTGCCCGCACCGACAGGCAGGGATGGCCCAGGTTTGCCTGGGAAAGGAGGTGAGCTCCTCTCAGTGCCAGGCAGGTGGGAATCCCTGTTCTGCAAACACCGTGGGGACCTGAGCCATCACACCCTCACCCATGCGGGAGACGATGAAGCCCTACAGTGTCACCCTAGCTCGTATGAGAACATGAAGAAGCCAAGAGCTGTGGTGTACGGGTAAGGTCTGAGGGCACGGGGTCAGGCATGTGCTCCCGAGGTGCTGGGGCCGGGCTGAGAGCGATGGAGCAGCCATCTGAAAGCAGCGTGCGCTGGTGCAGGGGGATGCCTGCAGTTGCAGTCTTGATTTACTCACAGGCTGCGAACATAAACCAGGTATTTTTATGTTCTGTTATGAATGTTAACCACAAAACTAGAACGGTTCTGTGCAGCCAGTAAAGACAGCAGTATGAAATCCAGGAGGGCCAAGCCACTACAGAAATGTGAAGTTGTAGAAAAAGTTAATAAACTTTGGAGGAATGTTTCAGGCTTACTCTGTTTCCAAGGGACGCAGAGATCCCTGCGTGCATAGCTCATGGGCCTGGCCAAAGGGGGCTTGGACAGACTTCAAGGGAAATCCGCAGCTATCTCTGTCTCCACTGCCAGAAGTTTAATGGCGTCGTGCAGCAAAGCGCTGCACGATTGACAGAGGGATGGAAAAGCAGATCAGATGCACGCCTGCCTCTGGGAAAAAGAGAGCCTCCCGTCATCTTGATAAAGCAATCCTCCTTTCAAAGACCAGTTTCAAATCTCTTTCATCCAAGGTGGACAGGCAACGACCCGGGCACCCTGACCCCGTCATGCCACGGTGCCACCACGCCACCGAAACCGTTTCCTGTAAAATCCAGGTATTGTCACAGACCAGTTTAAAAGCAAACAAGGAAGAAAGATGTTTCTTGAACTCATTTAGAAAACCCGAGAACTTAAAAGAAGCAAGTTGATACAGTTGTGTTCTGCTGCGTCTGCAGTACTGGCCTGCTGAAGCATGCTTGCGTTTCAATGGCCCCTGTAAGGCCGATACCTAACGCGCTGGTTACCTGTGCCATCAGTGACCGCGTTAGGCCCTGCCTGCCTCACACTTTTCCCAAGGCAGCAGTTTCCAGCTTCTCTCACATCAAGAGTATTGTATTGTATCACCAAGGAGGTACTTGTGGAAAGGGAAGAAGAAATGAAGATACCTGTTCACAGCTGGCCAGAGCCAGGGCAGACCTGCATTCCCCTGCTCACATGCCGGGCCCTGGTTACGCTTTTTATGGACACTCTCTGATGCTTGTGTTTTAAGACCAACACTTTTATGTGCCATTGGATGCATGTGTCTGAAAAATTAATTACAAGTTCAGAAGCACATGGAAATAGCATGGATCTTCAGAAACTACATTATCAAGAAAAGAAAAGAAAAATCAAACACTTAATCTTAGTAAACAAAACCCAAAATGTGAGCAGGGAAGAAGCCTGTGCTTTTGAGATACTAAAAAGGGGAAAAGGCAATGATTAAAAAAAAAAGGTTATAAATAATTTTCTATTATTCATGCAATACAGATGAATAAAAAGCTGTTTAAAAAGGATCTTTTAAATGACTTACAATGTGCACAGCTAAAAGGCTTACTTTCACTTTTTTGGTTTTAGATAAAAGTTGTTTTGCTGATCAGAACAATTATGCTTATAATGGGGAATAAAAGGAATTGGTTACCTACAGATATACAAACCAGTGATGCTGGAGGTACAGTCACTAAGCAGCATTCTGCTACTTAAATTGGTTTCATCTGTGAATTTTATTTCTTCACAAAATGTATATACATTTTTTTATCAGAGGCTTTCCATTGCCCTGTGCAGTTAATGCTTATTTTTACAAGCAGGAAAGCTTTCTGTTTGGGGAAAAAAAAAGAAGAAAAAAAAAAAGAAGTAAAATAGAGGCTACAATTTACAGCTGAAAACCCCAGAAAAAGTAGTATAAAAACTTGGGTTAATCACTGACTTTGCTGTTGCTACCAGTGGAAAATGCTTTTGCATGCAATGATTTGTGCTATGTTCATCTCATGATCTGTGCTATGTTGAAAACCCACCAGTATCAGCTGTTTCCAGAAACAGGGAAGCAGATCAGATGCACTACTCACTGTCACAGCTCTTACATCCCTAGAAGATTTTATTCCACTGGTATGATATTGGAAATTTCTTACACAGTGTCTGTTCAGAAGGACTCCATTTTAATTATCCCTCAGAAGGCTGTCTGGAAGTTGGGTGTCTCAGTAGTTTTGCTTGCTTTCTTAACATTGCCTTATTGCTTAAGGCTGTACAGATCCCTTTGTAGTAACTGAAAGCAACTAAACTATGGAAGCATTATCTCTTGGAAAAGTAAAAACAAATCAAGATCTGGGTTCAGGATAGTTTAGCAGAGTGAATTCTTGTTCATAGACTTCACATTCTTGCTGAGGCTTCAGTTTATTGAATTCCCCAATATTTTTGTGTTGCTGTTTGATTAGTAGAACTCACTCTAGGTTTCTAGGGCACTGTTGAAGCACATGTTCGTGCAATATCCCTGCTCAGTGGTGTTGCAGCATGTGGAGAAGAAACAATGAATGAGTGCAGCAGAAGAAAGAGAAGGGCAACACAGAGACACCAAGTCTTCCCTGGCATCTAAAGGGAAGTAACCTTTCCCAATGAGATTGTCAAAGAACTGATCACACAGGTTTATTCTGATTTCTATGTCAGACAAGAATCTCAACTGCCCCTCAAGTAGCAAGGATGTAGCAGAAGAAAAGAGAAGGCAGTGAGGCAGGACCACCTGCCCTGGAGTCAGCTTCGTCTTGGCTTTCACAGAACATGAGCTGCAGAAGCACTTTCTCTTTTTACACCAAATAGGTTCCCAAAATGAAAACAAAACTCTCCCATAGGTCTTAATAACTCATAGGTTTGAGCAATTCTGGCCTCGTAGGACTCTGAGGAGAACAGCTAGCAGTGTGTAGCAACCAAGATCAGAGTCAGCCATGGTTAATCACACGGGCATGTCAAAGGTCTCAGTTTCTTTACTTGATGCGAGCATAACCTTCATTTTGCAAAAAATACATTCCTATTCCCCACAGTTGTAAAGGAAATACTTACAAATGAGTCAAAGAATAGGTGTCTGCCTCCACGTGTAGGAACTCTGCAAGAAATTGTTTCACAAGGTGTAAGCAGTCCCTGTTCATCTTAACCTCAACCACAGCTAACGTGTGGGGATAGCAAAGGAGCTGGGCCATTAGGGTGCCATGTGAGATACACGGAGGGTTCCCAATGCCTTAATTCATCTGTGACTCATGACAGCAATTTAAATGTGGCTTCTCCAGCTCAGCTTACAATGTTTAGGCATGAATACGAGGGGGCAGTGTGTACTACCATAGCCAATGCTGTACCACCAATAAACCAGAACACTTAAGTTTCTGGGCTGTCAATTTGGTAATTTGTATTAACACTACATTCACTTCAAAATTAATTTGAAAACAAACAGCCTGGGCAATGCTAACTTTGGTATGTTACAGCTTATTAAGACAAGACGGAAAAAAAAAACCTGCACTGTGCACTGTTGGCGGTCCCACAGGATCCCAAAACAGGATCCCACGGTGCCTTTTAAAACAAATTGTTAAATCAGGACTATACATGTCACTACAGAGCTGTCAGATGACACAGTTCCCAGGTTTCAACATTCTCTCTCTCTTTTGCACACAAGTACGTACACAAATACTCCCACAGATTCAACAGAGCTCCTGCATACACCTCTGCCAATCCCTTGCCTGCATATGTATGACTTCCACTAAAACTGGCATGAGTTCAGTGAGAAAACTAATGTATTTCTCTCTGTGCCATAATGCATACGGCAGTGCTTACTACCATTGCCATTTGTTGTTCATGAAAAATTCAGTTTATGCAAAACAATTAGGAACATTGAAAAATGAGAGGGGAGAGAACATCAGGAACAAATATATTTGTACACAACACTTTGGAAAAGTAACATTTAGAATAAAGAACAACACCATTCTGAATGCAAATGAGTCCATCAGTCACCTAAAATAACAGGCTATAATTAATAATATAATGAATTAAATTATCATAAGCTTACACTAGACAACCACTCTAACCACTTAAACACAACCACAAAATACAGAAGGGTGGGGAAGGGCTGGGGGGCAGGCAAGCCGGGTTCCTCAGATGAAATCCCCGCCGCGTTCAGCAGCCTCCCACCAGCGTCAAGGCCCTAGTTCCTCTCCTGGACTCTTCACCAGGTTTTGCTCTCAATTCACTGTGTGAGATCAGAAAGATCTCCAACACCTCCATTTCTTCCAAGAAGGGAAACCGATCACCAACTTCAGGCTACTGTTTGATATGCTGTATCTTTGGTTCAGAACAAGCCATTGTGGTTATTTTTTAAAGCAAGGTTAAGAGTCATCCAAGGTATTTTTAGTCTCCTAGAAGGATGCAAAATGCCATTAGATTGGAGGAAGGCTTGTCTTGCTGATGAGATGCTGCATGAGAATACCTGTGACTTCAGGTGATCCCTGATTCCCCCATCCTATTGGGATCACTATTAACCAAAAAGGCGAATACATCTTTCTCCCAGTCTTGAGGGATAATGTCATTTTATACTTTGGGAAAAGATTTAAGTGATTATGGCATGCATGCCCCAAAAGACACTGCCACATGAGGCACCGCCATGATGTAAAAACATAAAATAATTTTTAAAACTTTGGCATCTTCCCCTTAAAGGACAAATGTCCACATAAGTAAAATAGTGCTCTAAATACTGGGGGGAGCAGGATGACAAAAGAGAGGGAGATGAGGAAAATGACATCTGTACCCTGCCCATTTCTTGCCAAAACTTGGTCTCATTCCCCCAACTCATGGGAATGGGCTCCATCAAGGTGGGGGCAGCAGGGAGCGGTATGAAACAGAGTAAAGGACCCATGCAACGGGGCAGCAGCGGGAGGCAGGAACTCAAACAATACACAGGAAAACCAAACTCAGCACGCTCTAGACAATCACTGGTTTTTGTTCTTACAACAGTCTCCTGAGGAGGTGTGACAATCTACTATTTATCATCTTTGAAGAAGATTTCAGGCTGATGGGTGGTTAAGTGAAACTGTTAGAAATGGCATGGACCCCAAAATCAGAGCATGAGGAGGTATCACTTGAAGAGAACTGCTCCAGGTTTGTGCAGCCTAGCCATCACAGCACCAGGTAACGAAAACCAAGAATACACCCTCTCTGACCACAGAGACCCTGTAGGTTTCATTCCTAAGTGTTGTTCCAGAAACAATCCTTTATCCTTACTCAGGTCTGAATCTTAATTTTTTCCACATAATTTCCAGCTCCCCAGAGAACCTTGTCTTTTCAAATCCCTCCCTTTTTCATGAGGATTTTCTCTCCCTTGTGGTTTTGAAGGTGTTCAAATCCAGATACATAGCACGGTGGTTTGAAAGGTTACTGTCCTGTTTGATCATTCTTGATCCATTACCCTCCCAGCGCTGCCCAGTGCAACAGCAATAACATTTGTCAAAAGTGGGAAAACAGATCACAAACCAAAACATAGATATATCTATCTGTAGATCTATTCTACAGATTTACTACTGTGCAAAATAACTACTAGTACAATGTGCTCCCAAACATATATCTAATATGGACATAACATACACAACCACATATACCCCTCCTTTCTTCTATGAGGCCATGTTGAATACACTGGAGCTGGGCATAAAAAGAAGGTTTTTTCCTTTTCCTATGTGCAATTTCCACAAAGGCCCCCCAGCATCGCAGCAGGGGGACCTGAGGAGTCGTGGCCAAAGCCACGGGGGTGACTGGGGCAGAAGGTGTTCAGAGACTTCTTGTCATACACCAGAGCGGACTTGGCAGTCCTGGGTTAATGGCTGGACTTGATGATCTTAAAACGTCTTTTCCAACCTAAATGATTCTACGATTCTATGAAAATATGCTGGCCCACTGCAGAGGGGACCTTCAGTCTCTAAAAGAAATAATAGCCACTGGCATCTGCTGCCACCCTGCACATCTGAAGAAACATTCAGCAACTGACTGCAGGCCCAGTTTTGCGAACTGGGTTTTATGTCCAAATCCATCTGGCCTAACGTTAGACATCTACCTCGGGCTGAGGTGAGAAACACAGTCACGTTGGTCCCTCCTGCAGCTTTATGTGAGGCACTTTCAGAAAGCAGTTCAGGTCTGAAGCCAAGGGTGGCTGCACTGCTCATTGGAGACCTTGTGTCGCATGGGATGAATTCAGGTCTTAACGAACAAGTCTCTTTGGCAGTACCTTTTGAAGCTCAAAGGACAGCAAAGTCCTGGACATGGAAATTGCAGCTGTGTATCCACCTAACATGTATGTTCAGGGTGCATAAAGGCTACATAAATCTCGGACTTTTTTGTTCCTTGGTTTATTCTTCTTGGCTATGGTCTACGTTTCTTGGAAAATTCCTCCATCTCTCTGTTGGCAGATCAGTCTACACTTGTTACACATGTGCTGCTTTAGCAGATGAATACCTTGGTTTTCTCTGCAAAGCAGTAATGTGCTATGGAATAAACATTTCTGACTTTTTTAAGCAGTAAAAAGTCTCTTATTCAACCTGCTTAATAGGTTAAGTGGTCATATTGTATTAAAAAAATAATCAAGTATGCTTTCCTTCCCAAGCTTTCTCTCCCTCTTTTTTAATCTGATGTTTTAACAGTTTCAGGATCATGGAAGTGGTTATTTTTGGTATAATATTTAGAAGGACAATCTTGCAATAGTATTCTCACCCAAGTAAATGCTCAAAATGAACAGAGCTGATAAATGATTAATATAACAGCAGTGAGATAACCCTGACAAGTACATCTGGTGTTTGTTAACTGAAGATTACTTCTTTTAAAGTTTTAATTGGGCCATGTTAATTGGATGCTTTTGTTCAGTAGGCATATTTCGTATCACAAATTTAAGCCAGGTTTTGTTCAGCAAAACTGTAAACATGCAATTAATCACAGAAAAACATGGACCTCTCCTTACGCTTGGAACACACGAACCCTGAAAGTCATTTTCACAGGATTTTACCCCCTAAAATCAAGTGGACTCATATGGCTGAGGCCTTGTATAATGTTCTGAAAACTGAGTGATGTCTCTGTAATTACCATAAGCCTGCACAGCACTGGCAAAGCCGTCAAGAGCTCTTCTTGGTACAAATACCCTGTGTACTTCAGCAGGAGTGTCTCCATGAGAAATAGCTGACAAGAACAGGACTGACAGCCCTAGGTTTCCCTTGCCTGTTGGAGCAGAACATCGCCTCGCCTGTGTAGAGGAAGGCAGCAGCTCTGCTTTTGTGCCAGGGGGGTCTGAGCCACTCAGGAATGGCTCTGCCAGTGTTTATGAGGAGTCTCTTCTCAAAGCACTATGACCACAGCCAAGAGGGTGTTAACACACAGGGGGCACAAGAAAATGTACTACCAGGTCACCTAGATTACTAAGGTCAGAAACTACCTTTGGAAAAATACTGCCAGAAAGGCTACACAAGCCCTTTCTGCTTAGCAGCTGGGTTAGTTAACAGCACAGGGACTGAGGGAAGTGACTGGGTCAGTGCCAATCCCATCCACCATGGAAATGACAGGGAAATAGGAGAGCTACTGTGATACATTTTCATGGTTTTAAGTTTCAGCTTTTTAGCTTATCACTCTTTTCCTCCTTCCTTCCTTCCTCCCTCCCTTCCTTCCTCTCACCATCTTCTGTTTTCCTTTTTCTTCTTTTTTCTTTCCCTTTTCCTCCTTTCCTTTTCTTTTTCTTCCTTCCTTCATGTCTTTCTTTCTCTTTCCTTCTCCTTCTCTTTCTCTCTCTCTTTCTCTTTCCAAAATTAGCTAAAACCATTGCGTAAAAGACTCATACATAGACCATTACAGCAGAACCACTCACTCATCCTTACCTATGGAAGCTTTCCAGAGCTCTGTAGAAGTTCCTTTCACAATGAGAGCACAGAGAGTTGTGAAAGAAGATGAGAAACCACAAGAACAATGTTGTTTATGGGAACAACTTCTACTTTTGCTTTAGAATAAGTAGACATTTTAATCTATAGCTGTGATGCAGAACTATACAAAATATGCATATGTTGTACCAAGGTGTACACACAGATCAGAGCACTATCATTTTCTTGTAGACTGAAATTTTGACTGTACACAAGTGCCTAGTGCATTGTGTAGGTATGATAATGCTTTTACATGAGTGGCTACAGACCTATATGGAGAAGAGCTACATAATGTCTATACTCATTACATGGTAGCTGTAAAATTCATTTGCACTGAATTAATTAAGTTGTTCTTGTTACAGATTCATGCCAGCAGGACTTATGATTGATTAAAAGTAGCTCCAGCCATGATCTCCTTGAACATGTGTCAGAGGTCTGCAGCTGAGTGCCCATGTAAATTAGAGTACTACAATTTGCCTTTCATTAGCCATCAGGTTTTGGTTTGAAATGCCCCCGAGGAAACTATGACCTACCCTATGATCTGTGGAAAACACACTTTACTCCCATAGGCCCAATTCAGGGCAGTGCTCAGCACAAGCTTTGTTTTAAGTTAGTGGATACACTGACTTGTTTCAGCAGAACTACTCATGAAGTTAAAGCCATGCTCCTGCACGTACTTGCTGAATCCGGAGCTGAGTGCAGATCAGCCTGAGAAACCAACTATGTGCTCCATGATTGCTTTTGGACATTCAAAGGCTTTTTTTTTACATTTTAACACAGACAAAAAGGCAAACGACAGACATTTTCAGAGACTAAAATCCAGAATTACTTCATTCTTGATATGCAACATGTCTTCCAGATTTCCAGCAACAGACAAGCTAACTGCATGAGCGCTAAGGACCTTGGAGTGTCACAGCTCTCTGCAGTACCATGGTGGAAACCACACTAGGACCATGGATATAGGACTCCCAGACCATTAATTGGGTGGGGGACCCAAACCAAGCAGGAAGCCTCAGAGCCCTTGGAGAACTGGTTGAAGAGCTGGGTCTGACAGCAAGGCTCCCTCCACAATGACAATGAAGATGCCAGAGGGACCAGCTGGCTTGGGAGTCTGGAAACCATGAGGTCCATTTTCTTGGGACGGACTATGCAGTGGGGATTTCCTGGAGCTGAGGACCCCAAAAGCCCCTGCACTCCCAACTATGATGCCATCTTTCAGGCAGATTTCTAAGTCACTGGGCAGATAAGCTGGCAGTAAGCCTGCAAGGTTTCTGAGAAAAACTTGGCTGGCAGAAAAATTTCAAAACCTGCCTGACAGGCAAGGTCACATCAGAGCTTGGGGGAAAGAGGCTGACTGACAGAAAATCAGCTGAAAGGAGCATGTTTCCATATGATGTTTTACATCTGAAAAAATCAGCATATTCTAAGATAAAAACATTCTTTTGGAAAATTTCCATCACCTCTATTTAAATGGCTATCATCTGCCACAGTCTCACTTTCAGCCTTACAGAACTGGATCACCGTTTGCTTGCTGCAGAAAGTCCTAACTGGAGTAATTTCTACAGCAGATTGTTTCTCTGAGCAAGCTTCATTTGGCCATGGAAAATGATGCAATGTTTAGCTCCACCACAGTGCATGCTACATCAGATCAGAAATACGATAAAAGGAAAATATTCCCCTAACACAAAATATTCCCTTGAAAACAAAATCTGTGGAATACATGGGTTACACAAGGTATCCTACAGCTATCAAATAACTGAGTGGTAGCAGCCCTGAGACTCCATTCCACTCCCTAAATCTTCAATTCTTCTCCATTAAGTTTTGCATGAAGAGCTCACCCTACCAGGTCGTAGTGGTTAAAAAATACCATTGGAAAGAAATCTGCCATCCAAATTTTAATAGGGTTTCAGCCACTTCAAAGCTGTTCATTTCTAACAGTTTTAATCCTTTTCAGCCACTAGCTGGCTCCCTGCCAAAGTCAAGTCAATTAGTTAAGAAGTCATTAGAAAAGCCCTCAGATATGAAAGCCATGCCTTGAAGTCCAGCTCTTTTGAGGCCTCTGTCAAAAGACAGGGCTGCTACTTTGGCACTGTTTCAGCCCCTTAGTCTACCTGAAACACAAACACAAAATCAGCCTGACTCATCTGCTTTGTCTGACTGAATCCTCAGCCACTGGAAGAGGCTTTCTCCCAGAAAGCAGGCGAGCAGGTACCAGTAGAGCAGCAGCCACAGCTTTCGTGCTGGTGACTGAATAACAAACCAGTTGCTTCAGCAGACCTGCTGTGAGAAAGCCGTGCCAAAATTTTAACATCTTCAAGGATGCTGCTGTGTACCAGCCTTGCGCAAAAGCCTTGGTGATCAGTAGCGAGTTCAGGCCTAGTCAATTCTCCATGCCATGAGTCAGCCCTCTCCCCAGGGCCAAACGATGCGTACTCGTTCATGACTTCTCTCAATGTGGGGTCCAGCGATTTCCCTGCCAAGAGAAATATTTGGCTTGTTTCTGACTGGAGCCCTGAATGCAAACGCTTATACCTACAGCGTGGGTGAAGAGCAGAGCTGTGCCCCCAGGCAAAGCAGCGAGTGAACCAACCTGACAGCACAGAAACACCCAGTGAAATTTATTTTCATTTCTAACCCATCTTCTCCAGTGAGCTTATCTCATGTTGCCATACAGGCTGTAACTCATGCCAAGACTCAACGTTTTCACACTTCTAGACTTGCTCTGAACAGAGTCAGGCATCCTGACAGCAGCAATGCCTGTCCCGGGGGTGCCACCATGTGTACCGTGTTCCATGGATATCGCACAGCCACGACGTGCCAGCCCCAGCTGCACCGGGGACAGCTGGCACCCACGCTGCTGCCACACTCACGGCTGCCAAACAGAAGGGAACCCCCCCCTCCACGCAAACATGGCATTTGCGGCTGACATGTCCTATCCTCTCATCAAACCACACCTCGGTGAACAGCACAGGGGGTGCAAAGTAAATCCTGTCTGTAACATGCAGCCCTATGTGATGCAGAGGCGGTGCGTTGGAAACTGTCTACCAGGTCCTTTTTCTAAGCCCATTTGCATCCTAAGGCAGGCTGTCATCAAACCTGGCATTGCAAAATAGAAACTGGCAGAGACCAAAGGCAAGAAGCACGCGCCTGCTGCAAGTACTTCCTCACATATCCCCACATTTAGCATTGCAGCACAACAGCAAACAATTACATCGAGCAACCAAAAATTGCTCAAATTATACATATTTACCCCTACAGTAAGTCAAAATGGGAGTTGATTCACTCATCACTCCAAAGAAACTGGATGGAGTGACTAATGCGGAAATGATCATAATTTTCCCTGCCCTTAGTTTTGAAACCTGAATTTAAAAACATACAATCTGATGATGGCAAACGATGGGTTATACATATTTTGATATGGCAGCAAAAAAAGGAGGCCGAGTGTTAAAAGACATCATAGCAAGAAGCAGGAAGGGATACTCTTACTGTACTTGCAATTTTCACATGGATTGTGCAGCATCAGAAAGATGCTGTCAAAATAGAAGAAATTTGGTAAATAGCAAAATGAGCCAGGGCTAGAAGCCGGCTTAACCGAAAAGACCAGGAGAACTACCATTTCTGCTGCAGAAATGGTGAAAAGCTAATTGCAAAACTTCAAATTGCAAGTTCTGTAAACTGTGAGCAAAAAATAGGCTGTACCACAAAAGGCAGACACAAAAATTTCTCTCTGCAGTCTTACTTTGCAGTTTGGGCCCAGCAAGAGCCAATGGAGGCAAGCAAACAAGTGCTTCTGCAGCAAAACATTGAGGAGAAATGGCATCCGTGCAAATAACCTGCCACCTGCTCCCAGGCCATGGCATGGGCGAGGGTCCCCTGCCTGGTGGGGTACGGGATGGCTCTGGCTCCGCACTGCGTGCCTGTCCCGGGACATGGGGATGGCACAGCCAGAGGACACGTCCATCCCTAATCTTCTGAGAAATGAAAAGTTGGCAAGATGAGAGGGGGTGGGGGGCCGTCACTTGCTTCTTGCCTGCTCTGTTCATCAAGATATTGGCTCCTTCAGCGTGTCGAGTGTGACCATTCTGCCAGGGGGAGCAAAGCATGCACCACCCGGCCGCCCACACTGCCAGCCCCCCGGCCAGCCCCTCCACACCTGCAACAGTTCAGCTCCCCTCCCTTGCCTTGTGCCGCAACAGCAATGCAGAGGGGGTGGCTTTGGAGGGAGGTGGGAGCTCCCAGGGTAGGGGTGGGCAGAAGGACACAGGTGCAGCTGGTCACTGGGGCAGCTACACAGCACTTTTGGATAAGAAATACACTTTGCACAGAAGAGCAGCCGTGGGGAATGGAGAGGAGGCAGAAAGGACAGAGCTTGCTCCTGCTCTCTGGCAGCTCAGTCACCAACTGTACAACAAGGATCCATCTCCCAGGTCTTGAGGATCCACTATTAGGCTCTGGGAAGAGCTAAAACACCCTCCTTCCTTCCCCAAATATCCACATGCTGGTACCAGCAGATTTGGAAGAGGCAGCAGGAAAATGTCCTGCATGTGGAGGCATGGGTACCCACCTGTGGTACCTGAGGTACCCGAAGTACCACCACCTCAGCATCACTGTGCACACTGGACATTTTCCAGGACTTCCTGATGCCCAGAAATGCTAGGAACAGCTGCACACAGTAGGCATTTTGCCCTGAGGCCCAGGACAGCGTGTAGCAACCCTGGTCCCAGACCAGGACACCGTGGTGCTAGCTGTTATAGGACCAATGAATGTACACCAATGGTGTAACGCCACAGTGATGATGTGAAAGTCATCAGCCCTGCACCCTGGATTATTGTACTGCTGTGTCGGTATGCTAGGAGATGACATAAGATTCCTGTCTTTCAGATGACTCTGTTATTCCAAGCAATGCTGAGAAACAGCTACGGACGGCACATGGCTGGGATGACGGGTTTGCAGAGCTCTTCAAAGGCTTCACAATGTCATACTGACCTGTATAGAGCCTGATGTTTCAATGCCAACTTCATTAAGTGTACCTTTGTTTCAGATAAGCCCCCAAACAATCTTTTTTGTGTGTGTTTTAATTTAAGGGAAAAACATCTGGCTGCTAATGATGCTGTTGTCATTGGAAACATAATTAAGACTTTTGTTTTCATAAACTAAAAATAATGGTGAGTGGTATTCAACAGCTTGAAATCTTTATGCTGTATGTATAGGAGTCATGATTTTTCTAACGAGATGGCTGTTTGAAGTGTGTTTATATGTCTATGAAGAGAGCTAAATAGCATGTATTGCTGTTAATTGCAGAGCTGACAAGTTGTTCTACCCTGTTATTACGTTGCCCCTTTCCACATGATCCTAATTCATAAGCGATCTGAAAAGTTATTTTGTTTGGTTTTAAACAGACCTCCCCTGGTGGGAAAAAGCTCTCTGTGGTCTGCAACTAACTCTGAGACAGAGCTCACCAAAGCAAGGCGCTTGCTCGTGGCCTGCATTTTGGCATCGGAGTGGCTCTGGCATCCTGGAAGTGAAGCAGATGAGACAGAAAATGCAACACCTCAAACCTGTTATCTGCCCTGTGCAAAATCCCATTTGCACGGCCACATACTTCTGGGAAGGGTTTCTTTATCCAGTCCTCTGAGAAGAAAAGGAAAGTGTTGGAGAGGTCTGGGATTTTTACAGGCACCATCACTGCCTGTAAAAGCAATTTAAACGAGGGGCTCAGCTCAAGCTCAGTGCCAGGCTCTCTACAAAATTGTTTCCTGACATTGCAGCAACACCATAGCTTCAAGAAGTCAGGTGACATCTATGGGTCTCGAAAAGACAGTGGATGGTGACAGCTGGGGCAATGTGTGTAGGTTTCTGGACCCACAAACAGACTAGCATTGGGGAGAGTCAATTTGCTCATGGCCGACTGCCTCTGTGGCTGTGAGTCAGATGAAGAACATGATCACACCCGAAAATCCACTCAGCCTCTACACTCATTAGAAAGTGAGTCTGCAACTGAAAGAGAGCAAATGGACCAGCAGACAAGGATGGCAGTACTGCTAATGTTTTAACTATGCTTCCAGAAAACCTGGGATTAGGAAGCACCGTAGGTTCTGCATTTCATCTGCATGCTGAAGAGTTGCAATATACATGGGTCACATTTCCACACTGAAAGCTGAAAGTCTCACCTTATCACATAAATGCACAAACCGGAGCGTAAGACATTTGTCAAATACCACAGGATCTGCAACAGTATCCCACTGGCAGTGCTGGTCTCACAAGGCTCTCAATCCATGCAAGGAAAGGGATTTTTAGTTCATTAGCAGGTACCTACAGGAAGAACTACTGAAGTGGAAGAATAATTGTCAGGGGAAAAAAAAAAAATATTGCAAGAGGCCATAAGAGAAAGCAAAGGTTTCCACTGCTGAGGAAATGGGAAACTGAGACTTCCTGCTCCTTACTGGACCAGAAATATCACAACTTCTGTCTCTCTCAAAACATAGCAGAAATTGTGCATTTTTTCTTGTGTGGGACGTTGTGTTGATAAAAACAAGCACAGAAAAGGGACAGAAGAAAGACCTACCCACATTTTTTTCATGATCAGAACAGTCCTGGATAGGGACACTGACATCTAGGTGAGATGTTCTGCCAGTGTTTTATTTACTCCAGCGTGTTTGCTCAGTAATGAAGTTCCAGGAAGATTATCTTGATAATACAGTAATGGTATTCTCCCTGGTTTGCCCATCCCTAGTACACAATAGCACGTTGTCAATTATAACCACACTCTTTATATAGCTTGCCCCATAAAGTTAACAGACACAGACTGAGTGGGATTTTCCTTTTCCTTCCCTTGGAGAGGAACTATTTCATATGAACGTTTTCTCCTCATTCCTCTTGCCCAACCATGAGGCTATTTGACTACAGCTGCCAGCTGCTCAGGGACCACAGCTCCAACATGAACTCACATGCACTTCAGAGATGAGCATCCTTTCCCTCTGTTTCTTCTCAGTCCCTAAGGAAATCAAGAAACCTCTTCATTTAACACAATCAAGACAGAGGCTAACATCCACTGTGTGTGCCATCAACGAAGCCGTTTCATCTCTCCACCAACACAAACGCCACAAAATACTGAAGAGGATGAGACTGAGCAGAAGAAACACATCACCATGGGCTGCTGGTACAGTTACAGTGGAGAAAGCACTTAATTGTGTAGCCATATATGCAAAATCCTGTGTGATAAACCCTACAAAAACAAACACCACACAAAACACTGGCGGGGCAAAGCACTCCTACTTGGTCTGAAGGAAATTGCTCTACTGATGGGGAAGCACAGAAGAGCTGTGAGCTTCCTGTGCTGTTCTGGTGACTCCCTTTTGAGCTAAGCAAGCTTTAGCATGCCAGGAAAGGCCACTCTTCTTTCCTTCGTTTCCCCTTTAGAAATGCTTAGATGCTTTTTCGGCATTTGGGGAAACAAAAACTGGCTTCCACACGTGAAAGGAGAAGACGTACTCCTGCCAAGTGATGAGCATGTTCAATTCCTACTGACAGAACTTGCTTTTTAAATAATACACTATCTTTGCTGACTATTACATGTGCTGACAGGTTATATTATTTGAGGATAACATGTGAGGAAGTTTATTTTTCCATAATCCAAATGGACAGAGTTAAGGTTAAATGCTATTGTTTGGCTTTAGAGAGATTAAGTTTAGGAATTTACCATTCTCTTGATGATTTTTTAATTTATATAATGTGTCAAACAAGATGCTCGGTATACACAAGAGGGTGATGTTATAGCTTGTGGAGATGATGACAGTTTTGGTTTTGTATTCAACAGACATCCACCCGGTAGCGCAGGACAGATCTTCCATTCATTCAATTAACTTAGTTTACAGAAACATAGATGAATGATGCTTAGCTGTAACCAAACTCATGCTATCTTCTATGGCAGGAGCCATACCAACCACTCCTGTACTGCCAAGGGTTTGGTTTAAAACACACACCTATACCCTGCAGCAGAGACCCTCCAGTGGGAATGAATGTAAAAACACTCCCTCTCGCAGTCTAGGGAGGCACATACAAGAACGTGACAAGGGTGGCCAAAAAGGTGGCTTGACTCTAAAACTGGTTGATCATGGCCATATCCCATTGAAAGCAAGGCTCTCTACAAGCTGTGGAAGTGATGCTCCTACATATACCGACTTCTTATGTACCCATGCCCCGCCGGAAGAAGCAGGGATGATGGGGAATTGTTCAATCAGGGCGACACAAAGGGACCTCTGCCCTGTTTCTTCTAGGTCAGCGAGCAAGTGCTGTTGTTAAATTGGGGTTTAGTGTCTAAACTGCCACTTGGTTGTTTCTGATTGTCCAGAATGTGTCTTTGTTTAAACACATAAACCTCCATCTGGTACCCATTACCTGCCCATGTGCATGGGTAACTGAACACAGAAGCTTGTAGGGAGGATGAGCTTGGCTTGTCCACGTGTCCCCACAGCTCCCTCAAAGAGCCAGCTGGGCAGCCCCAACGGTCTGCTCGCCCAGTCGAGGAATCGTCTCCATTGCTAAAAGGGGACAATATGTTAATGTTACCAAAAGGCAGGATCTCCTTTGCCCAGGAATCCAGATCTCTGACAGAGGATTAGCAGACAGTGTGTTTCAGACAGGAATGTTTTAGTAATAACAAGGAGTGATCCAGGGCAAAATGGCTGAAGTGGGGTGAGCCCAACACAAAAAGGTTCAGCTCCACATTCGTAAGTCCCAAATCTGGACCGCGACATGTGTTTCACAGAAACCCACCTTTTCTTCTGCTCCCCGCCGCAGACACACACACACACACACACACCCCCATCTCTAGGTGTCTACAGCTTGCATCATCACTGTAATAGAAATCCACATACTGTATTTTGGGTTCACATTCAGACATCTGCCTGGACAGGCCAACAAAGTCCAGCCACCAGTCCTGCCAGGTTCAGCAACCTTCCCCTGTCCTTTCAGAGGTTGAGTTTCATGCACCTGCAGCAATTATTTCTCAGTTGACACAAATCACTGTCATAGCTATCTTACTTCGAGAAGGGTTTGTGGAACAAAATCCACCCCAATCCTACACTCACAAAAATGTTTCTTTTCCAAACAGCACAAACTGCAAAACCATCAACCTGTCCTGATTATGGCTCCCAAAAATGTTCTTTGTAAAAGTGGCAAAATGAGACAGGTCATCTCCATATCCAAACTGACGTACACACACAAATATTTTTTTAAAAAGCACTGCATTTTATATATTTGTAACCAATTGTCTGAACACCTAACCTTTGCATCCTCCTAAACTTTGAGCTGAAGTTCATGCTGTCTGCCACAGAAGGGTACACTACCATTTTTCCTCTGGTCACCAGTGCATGACAAGAGCTTAGAAAAGCTGGCTGCTCTAGGAGCACCGCACTGGTGCCCCAGGCTTTGAGATCCTGTTGGCTGGTGAGACAGCTACTGCTCTGAAAAGCACACCCCTCCTTTGGCTGTACCACACCTCCATTCTCCCATGTCAGGAGCTGACAGAGATCCACACAAAGGCTTTTGCAGTCTAAGTCCACATGCTATTTTCAGAACTTCACCGGGCATCTTCACAGTGGGACTAGTGAGTGGCAACCACGTTCATACTGGTGTGACAAGAAGAATGAGGAAGAATGAAACTATTCAGAATAATGCGATTTTAAAGATAAATGACAAAGGGCAAACCCTACATTTTTGCAGTTTGCTGGCTGCTCTTCTTCTGAGATAAAGGATGACCACCATGTTAATAAATCATGCTGGGTCTACTGTTTCTTTCTCTTAGTATAAATTCAGTCACTGAAACTCATCAATTTCTAAAGTCAAGTGAGTTTCACTAATCATCCCAATGCCATGGATGTGGAGTCTGTTAATAACTTTAAAAACAACATTTTGTTTCAGAAATCAGATCCTAAGCATTCACAAGATTGGCTCGAACAATTCAGAACACATCAGGATATTTTTTTCATTTAGCTCCTATTTTTTTTAGACACTGGGGGATGTATTTTCCAACAATTCTCTGCAACTCCAAGTGTCTAAAAAATCAGAGAAAATCTTTGATAGCCACCACCTTAAAAGGAACAGAGGCTAAATATTGTTAATTCAAAATAGCACTCAGCTATGTTGCGCTCAGCTGTGGCAAAATGTGTAAGGCCAGGAACAGGACTCTGCCCACATGTAACCTAGAGATTTCATTTGATTATCTGTCACCATCATTTTGTATCGAACAGCTCGTTTGGCTATATTTATGGTGACAAATGGACACCTGTTTACTAGATACTTCAGGTCTTGGCTATTACATAAAGTGAATGTGAGCACATGTCTACTCATACTCTGATGATTTTCCTAAAGCACCAGTTCCTGGAGTCAGGTGATTAAGCGAGAGTCAGTTGTACATTTGAAGGGAAAACAAAGAGTTTTTAGCTTTCTCGGTTGTGGGGAAAAGCTTCCACCAAATAAAGCTAAGAAATCTGAAAGGAAATTGTTTTTGTAAAAAGTATATAATAAACACGGTAAATTTCTGGTTCTTGGATGACAGATGTTGGCAAAACTGATGCAGCCAATTTGCTGGCAAGAATTGTGACTCCTACGATGAGCTTCATAAAACACCTATGGCCATCAAAGGCTGAAGTGATAAATAAATTTGCCTGTTAATACCCACCACACTCCTTCTATGAGATTGTCTTCTCCTATCCTCCACTGGCAAAGAAAATCTACCTGTCATGTTTAAAACACCACAGTGAGAGTAGGCACGGTGCTGAAAATAATGCAGAAAAATCTCGCAGCTTGTCTTGAGCCCATCTATCTGGAGCTACAGGTGTGGGAGGAGAGGATGGTGTGCCCAACCGTAGGGACACAAAGAGCCATGCAGGAGCAGTCCCGGGGAGCCTGCCCCACAGCACCCCAGGGTGTCTGTGAGGGGGTCAGACAGTGACCCAGAGGCCAGCCATGCCCTCAGCCCCAAGCCCAAGCAGGCAGGCTAAAGGCACAGCTCTGCACCACAGCTCCGACACTTGGTGCTCTCCCCGGATTGTACAAAGCAGTGGCCATGTGTGTGGCTGTGTTTGATGTCACATCGACCAGACGCTGTCCTTCAAACACCCGCACCCGCAGCTCAGCAAGAAGCACGCATGACCACAACTTTATGTTTCTCCACCTGCCACTTACTTTGAGGATGCCACTCAGATTCCCAAGAATTGAGGAGGTGGTGACAGACATATGTACATATACACACGTACACACATTTTAAGCAGCCAAGAAACGACCACTGCAGAAAGGACCTCATCTGTTTTTAAGGAGTGGACTAATGAATGCCCTTCTCCAGAAACCAATGAACACTAGCAGTGGTTTTCAAGGCAACCCTTTGCCTTTCTGTGCAAAACTGAAGATGTTGCACGTTGTTCCCTCAGAGCAGATTTTGCAGAAAAGCTTTTACAGACTGGCTGGTCATCAAAATGGTAGGGCAAGAAGAAGGAAGAGCCATGAAAAATACTCATTTCTAATAAATCCGAGATGGCTTCACATGCCTGAGGCAGACTCATGTTGGTTTTGGCGGGCATGACACAAAAAATAACACTGAGTCTGCGACTCATGAGCAGCTTCCTGCATGGGCTGTGGATTTGCTTTGTTTTCTGTTGCTATTATTACTGTTATTAGATGGAGGTTGTGGAAAAGAGCATAGGTGCATGCATGGGGGTGAAGTAGGAAAAAGTTAATCTGTCGTGTCATCACTCTTTTAATTCAAAGCATAGAAACTCTGGATTTTTTTGTAGTATGAGGTCTGATAATGATAATCCGGCACCACCTGAACAAACAGTCTGTGGGCCAGTCCATACCACAGCGAGTGGGAAGCGAGCGGGAAGTGAGTGGGAAGTGAGCGATCCTTTGCCTGCTCTCCTCCTCCTCCAAGAAAGCCGGCCATGTGAGAAGGGGAATGGGGTGCACACAGCAGCGCCCATCCCATCAGCTGGGCCAGGTCACAGAGGCACTGGGTGAGCTCAGCATATAATCAAAAGGCTTCCTCACGGAGAAAAGCCTGCTTGAAGGCTTCCCCGAGACCTTGCCCTCCGCCAGCAGTGGGTCCCAGAGCAGCCTCCCCTTTTGGAGACAAGCACATGCCTGAAGAGGAACAACCCTGTTAAAAGTGTTAAATCGCCATCAGTGTTTACCAAAAAGAGGTCAACAGCAATAATGTTTCTATAACAACTAGTACCTATGAAGGGGAATGACCTCAGCTTGGGCCATGGAAATACCTGGTTAGAAAGTACTTAAATGAACAGATGCTCTTAGATCACGTGAGTCCCAGGCAATTCATCCAAAAGTACTTAGAGAAGTAACAGAAGCAATAATTAACAGGCTCGTTAGTGGTCATTCCTGAGAACCTGTAGATGGGTGAAGGCCCAGAGGCTGGAAAAGGGTAAGCATGAATCCTTGCTTTAAAAGGGGCAGGAAAGCAGGAGCAAGGGAACTCCTGGTAACACCATGCTGGAGGAGGGAGGCTGTCCATGCTCCAGGAGACAGGAATGTAAGTCAAGTTGGAAAAAGTCTGAAAATAACATACTATAATTCTGTTTGGATAAGGGAAAGCTTCTACACAAAGACTGGAAGAATTGGCCACACTAATATATGACAGGGAACCGCTGGGCAACAGCAGTTGTACAGGAGGGGAGCATGTGGGTTATAGCTGAGCAAAGAGTCTCTTGTGTTGCCCGACTTAACCCCAGTCTGATAGCTGATTTAGGAAAGGAAACTTCGAACAAGGCAGAGATGCTCTTCCATTCACACAGGGAAGCGAGTATGGGAGGAGAACACCAATGAGGAAAGGTAGCTAAACTCACCTAGCTTCTGAGCCCAAATGTCTCTCAAAGATGGACAAAAAGCCTGGGGAAGGAATGAGGCAATAAGCTGAGGATGACGACTCTCTGTCAAGTGTTGAGATGAACTCTCCAGCCTGGTGTGTCGCACTGTGTCCTTTCTCTACTCAGTTCTCTCGTGACCATGTATCCCAAAGAATTATCTAATTTCATCATTTTCTCCATGATGGATGAACAAAACAGATGGGAAATCCAATAAGCCCAGTGCAAGCTAAACAAGATGCGTATTAACTTCATCACTCCAGCACTGGGTTGTTTACGTTCAATACTTCTTTACGTAATCCATCCTTTAGTATTACACTTACACAACATACTCCCCAGGGCAAGTCTTTGAACTGGCCAGAAAAGCATGCTTTATACATTCATATATCTGTATTATATCAGTGACATCACTAGTGACATCATTGTCCAAACATGGCATCACATCAATACATTCAGGGATGTGGGGTTTATTGTTTGGGAAAGTGAAGGAGAAAAAGAACAGCAGACAAGAAATGAAAAAAATGCAGTGCCTTAAAGGCTTCCATGGATGGGTTTTGTCCAAGATGAAGGTCTGAAGAATTAGCAGTTAAAAAAGGAATCTCAGAGAAGCAGCTGTGCCATGGCATGGCAGCACAGCTGCTGCAGACATCTCTGCAGCATCAGCTGAGAAACAGGCAGTCTGAACTTCAGGACTCTACAGAAGGGGCTCTGCACCATTTTATCATTCATGATGATGTGTCTGATGTGTTAACATGAACAGGAGCAGCCGCTTCATAAATGGAAACTACTGTATCCCAGAGACTCTCCCTAGTAAATCACAGGCACTGTAAATTACGGTACTATAAAAAGCTGGGGTTTTACAGGAACCACCAAACTGATCCCATTCCCTCCCTGACTGCTATGTTCCTTGTTGCTCATCTTAGTTAAGAGGGGAAGAGAGGCAACACTGAGCCAATGTGGGTGAAAAGAAGTGAACTTTAGTTAAAGAAAAAAACAAACCATCACTCCTTCTCAACTCAGATGTTATACAAGTGAGAAGCCAGTGCTTCTTTCACAGAGAGCTAAAGGCTGAAATACATAATACAGTCACTCTCTAGGTCACCTCACTGGTAGATCATCACACCCTGACACAAAGCCATTAGTAGAAAAGGGTCTGGATTTGTAGAAAAGCTCTGTAGGAACTCTATAGCTTGGATGTGAACTTCACGGGGCTGAGGAGCTGGGCAAGCAGCATCACAGAAGTTGAGAAACCAGACAGAAAACCCCCACAATTTTAGTACAAAAACCAAAATTAATGGAAGGGATGGAAATTCCTGAAAGGTTTAATGGGACACAGAGAGCGCACAAAGACTTCGAAGTGTGAAAGCTCTCTAGGTGAATCATAAAATGAGGTAACAGAAAAAATGAGATACTACCCACAGACAGATGGACCTAAAGGTGTCCTCAGCTCACAGTCTGAAACTCCCCTCCGTGCAAACTCAGCTCAGGTGGTTTCACCAGCCCAGCGGAGATCCTTAGGTTACCATGTCTCATCTCCTGTGCACCACAGGACAAGGAAAGCCATACAAGCGTCCTTAGGCTGGGGTTGCCAAGTTACACCTCAAAATAAAACCAAGACGAACCTCTAACTGTGTCTCTCTGACTCTTCCATATGAAACAAGACCTGTCACTACTGTTGAAAATGCAGGAATGCTTTGTTCCCTAACCTTTTTCCCACTGATGTATGACATAATATGAAGTCTGGTATTTGTAGCACCAACACAAAAGTTGTAAAATCGTTATCTTTTCTATGATTGACATTGCAGCTGCAGAACCACCTCCCTACCACAGAATTTCTCTAACAGATATGACCATGCCAGCAGCCATATTACT
>JAVJGI010000014.1:92219870-92298976 GCA_035590275.1 Ibycter americanus
AAAATCCTTTAATTTCCACCACACCCCACCCCCACCCCCACCCCCAACATATTTTCTGTGCTAAAAAATGAAAGCAATAGCCTTGATTCAACAAAGTATTTAAGAACATGCCTAACTTTAAGTACAGCAGTAGTTTGACTGATTCCATTGAAATTAATTTTGTGTTCATGATTGATCTTCTACACCTTGATGAATCAGGGCTAGGAGGTTTATTCTGATTGGTACCAAGCCTGTGCAGACAAGTGCTGGCGCATATGATCTCCCCACAACCAGAGAAATGAAACAACAGTCAGCCATTTTCACCATCCTGTATCTGTTAGGCAACTCTCTCTTGAAGATTTATTTTCTCTCTTATATAGGGAAAAAATCAGAAAGACCTTGCAAACTGTTTATAGTGGAAAAGAATTGAAGCATCTCCCTGTGGCACATTTTCCTCTCTCATCCCAGCCTTATTTAACCCAAATAAGGGTGAGCCAACAGGCAATGGCGCAGTCGTCCTTAACGCCACCTATGGACTCAAGATTTTTTCCCTTTAGTTTCTTGATGACTATGGAAGCTTATCTGTGCATGATCCTGATTCTCCCACAGAACTGGTCAGCTGTGTCCTGCAGCCTAGTTCAGTTACGATAACAGCTGCCACCCTCCTCCCTGCTTCCCTAGCCTTTTCTAAATTGCAGGAAGGTTCCTGTGGTTTACCTGTTCTCCCAGTACTCAGAAATTGCTTTCAGTGTCACTGAGTATGGCGTCTAAAATCTACCCGCAACAAAGAAGAAAACAGGGAATGGAAGAAAACAAAGAAGAAACAAAAAACGCAGTTAGTGATGCTGCTTAATTTGATCCTCTCAGGAAGCGTCCTGTCCTAGAAAACAAACCAAACCAAAACAACCCAACCCAGCGAAAGAAAACATTCATCATTCCCCAGATAAGATCACAAGACGTGGGGGAAGCTATGCTGCTCCTCAGGGCACAAGCTGCTGTCAGCTGGGCAGAGCGGGGCAGCAGATAGCAATAGGGGGTGCAGGTCTCCCAGGAGGCTGGGGGTACCGCAGGGCTGAGCTGGCCGCTGTTTGTCTTGGCCCCAAAAGCAGCACAGGGGGCAGCTGCAGGTCTCAGGCATCCTGTGTCCTCTGCACCCAGGAGTCCCCCCCAGGCTCCCTCATGCACCCCTCTGCCACACACTCGTACCCAGCTGCCAGTCACAGGGACGGGGCTCCCCCGTCTTCAAAGGCACCAACTTCGTGTTTTATAGGTCTGTTCCAGGCTTGAGGGCAAATCTAGGGAGAAGGCTTATTTTTCCCATTTTCGTTGTCTTTCTCCTCTGGCTTCTGGGGACTTGGAGAAAGAGGACCCTTCCTTTCAAGGAAAAGCCAGCAGGGAAAGTGATACAGTCTCAACTGACAGGATTTGAAAGGCTCAGTCGTGTCTAAGAGACTGCAGGAGAGGAGAGGAGAAAATCGCTGTGCCCCTGGTTTTACAGCTTGTGCTAATCTATGGATGTTCCTGTGGGGCTGAGCAGTGAATTATAAAAATCTTTCCCACTGCATGCTTTCCAAGTCCTCCTATGGGAATAACGGGTGAGGTAAGGCGGTGAGGAAACTGCTACCAGAAACCTAACTAAAACTGCCCTAGCTAAGTATGAAAATCAAGCTTTCCTCTCCACTGGTCACCTAGATGCGGGTTCCGACAGGATCTGGAAATATTACAGTCTTCAAATTTTAAAGGAAATTGTTCCACTGTGGTGCAGAACACCCTGGGAGCCAGTTCAGTGACTGGGTGTCACATCTGGCACATACACTGAATGCCAGAAGATTGTCCTCCCACTGAAAGTACATTTTTTAGAGTTTTAAACACCAGGCTCACAACCACTTCCCCTCCTTTCCTAAAAAATGTAACATTTTGAAAAATGGTGTGGTGTGCTGGGAAGTGACCCCCAGATCCCACCGTAGTAATGGGCTAGATTTTATGGGTGAATTATCCTTGAACATGCAACCGGCAGTGTCCTCTGTGAAATGAAAGACTGCCTTGAAAAATAACATTAAACATTTAAACGTGCTCAGTACTGCTTTCTGTTTCCATTTATTCCTTTCCCTTCTCTTCCTCTTACTTGTGCATGCCCATGCATGGAGTCGGCAAACCCCAGGATGGAGTCTGTTGTAATAACAGAGTAAGCACTCACCTTCCTCCCAACTACAGAGGAGACGGTACCTCTTTTGCTATTTCTTACCCTAAAGCTATCAGAACAAACACATCCACTCATTGTCTCCAAACAGGGCCAAAAAAGTAGTATGTAATCACATGCGCTGAAACTAAGTGCTCCAGGGCCAAATAAACAGACAATTCCGTGCATGGCAACCTGGAAAGCAGCTGAAATGAAAAACGACATTTGATGTTAACTTCTGGGTTTTTTTCCCCCTTATCAGGGTTGGCTTGTACTTGTGCTGCACCCTGGGAGAAGTAGCTGTGTGCCATGAAGACAAGCCTTGGTGACGGACCGACCCATAGCGCATATTCCCAGGTCCCCACAACACCACGTGAGCAGCACAACATGTCTCTGCCCTTCCTCCAGCTTTTTTGGAACAGTGGAGGAAAAGCAACTCGGGGATGGAGTTGCTGACTCAGTTTCACACACTGCAAATATTTTTACTAGTCCCCGTGGAGTACCAGTGAGGGATTTTCATCTGTCTGTTTTCGTTCAAGTCATTCGAATGTCTTGTTCCCAGGTCACCTGCCCTGAGAGTCCCACATTCAACATGCTATTAAGCCACTGAAACATACATAGTATAGACCATTCTGTCATGCATCTTCATGGCTACAATGTCCTGTGACTGAGTAATACAGCTGTCTCCTCAATTTCTACCAGTAAATGGAATCATCCCTTGTGGCTTCATCTCCCCAGGCTTTCACAGCTTTGCATAGCCACCATTCTGGTTCTGTTCTGATGCACAGCCAGCCACACTCAAACCCCTCCAAAAACCTCTTAAAAAACAAACCGCTTGGACCCACACAAACACAAGGTCACATATGAATACTCAGAAGTATTCCCCAAGTGTTTGGTGTCTTAAAATTCAGTCTCACATATAGCCCAGCTAAAACAGGCCAGCGCATCTCCTCCCTCCAGCTCACCAGCAGCTGTGCATACATCAAGAACATCCACAAATAAGGACAGAAATCAAAGCAGTGCATCGTTTCAGAGAGTCAGAGGCTGACACATGAAAACCCCTGAACTTTGTGTATGCTGCACGTATCTAAACTCGGTAGGTTGTGAAGTGAGGAGGAACTGGCGGAAAACAGAGCCAGCACCGTCACGTGTTTTGACAGCAGTGGCATTTGTTTTATACCTCATTGGATTCGGAGGTGGGGGGAATGAAAAAAGGGGAAGATAGGAAGGCAGAAATAAAGCAATCTGCCTGTGATTTCTCTCAGGACCATCCAGACCTGCTTAGCAGTGTGCAGTTGCTGTGCTGCAATACGCGTGACCTACGTTACAGCACCTGGTGAGTGCCAGCGCTTTCTCCTCCGGGGCA
This sequence comes from Ibycter americanus, assembly GCA_035590275.1. Taxonomy (NCBI): domain Eukaryota; kingdom Metazoa; phylum Chordata; class Aves; order Falconiformes; family Falconidae; genus Ibycter; species Ibycter americanus. The sequence continues at coordinate 92,223,395 of JAVJGI010000014.1, forward strand.
GGATGGAACATGCCACCCTTAGAGATTGAGGCCCTCCACTTCTGGATAAGGCGGCTGATCCAAGAGACGAGCAGTGGACATGCAAAATGCACACGTGAATTCCTCTGACATTTGCTGGCATTTTTAGGGAAATCTCCTCGTCTGGGTATTTCTGAAAGTATTATTAGCGTGACCAAGAGGGGTTGCACCAACATGTGAATTGCATCCATTTCACTATAAGGGAAGAGCGTAACTGCCAGTAACTCCTCTCCATCTCTTACATTCACCTCCCCAGTGCCAGGCTGTGCTTCGCTTTGGGTCCCACCACAGGCAAAGGCAATGGCACCAAGTCACTACAGACAGGTCCCCGTGCAGTGGGATGGGCTCACGGCATGGCACCTCTCGTAATCAAGTTCTTGCACCCCATTTTTGGGCAGCTGGCAGGATAGGGAATGTGAAAAATGGCCAAAAGCAACATCTAAACTGGAAGAAATCTCCTGCACACAGAAACCCTTCTGGCAGGTGATAACCAACCAGCCTGCAGACTGATGCAGCACATGGATTTTTTCACAGGTTAAGTTTTTAGTCAGGAAAAACTTAATGGCAACATCTTTGAAAAGGATGGAAGGAAATTAATCCTGTTTTATTACAGGCATCCACTTGAAATAAAAACTTTATCATATTTACAATGAAAGTGGTACTAAACTTAAGTTTAGTGAGGTCTGTGGCTGAGCTGTGGCTGCCAGTATAGCTCATTCTTTGAGAAAAAACACTACATCCAGTAGCAACTGTGAAAACCATAGTATAAGCATACTCACAGGGCACAACTACATGCAGTGACATTCCTGGAAACCCCTGCTGTACAACAGCAGAGAAGCCACAATTATCTATATAAGCATGTGGTCAAAATCCGTGCCGCAAAACTATGCAGAATTTCCTATATCATATCCTCTGATTTCCCCCCCCCCCCCAGAAATAAAGATAGAAAATGATTGATAAAATTTACTGAAAGAAAGTGTGTTCCTGCCTGCAAAGCTCACAGCTGCATTTTACAAAACTAAATAAATGCCACATGCAATTGTCAGGTGGTATGGATAGGGAATACATTCAATGACCAACCTAAACACTTGCATGAACCTGTCATTCATCCAGTTTTCTTCCTCTTTCCCTTCCCCCAGCCAAAAAAAGATGACTTCTTGTATCACAGAAAGATGTAGACTCTATTGCATTAGACTAAAACTAAATCCTTGCTTCTGTTTTGGTATACTTAGCACAGTTTAAAGCTGCCTTCTATGATTCTTCAAAATTTAGATCATATATTTAAATGAACACAGTTTCAGAATTGAAGGTTGAAAAGTTTCACTTAGCAAATCTGAAAATGACATATTTTCATGTTCAGAAGAATGCTGCAATGAAGTGTTTTGACTTTGTTAAATCTTCACTTCCTCCTCTTTTCTGTCAAAAATAATAATCAAATTTAACCCATTTTCTAGAACAAGTTCAATACCTCTGAACTTACATTTTAGGCAAAATGAACAATGTACTGACAAAACCACCTCTTGCTGTATTTATCACCCTTCTGAAGATAGTTCTGTTAATAATATAACAGCAATACCTTTTGTCCATTTTTGCTGGTTTTTTTAAAATTATTTTGATCTTCTGTAACTTTCATGAAGCACACCTGCATTTTTGTGTCCTGATCACAAGTGTGCTTTGGAAATGAATTTCCTTCTCATTCCCACACACTGTGCCTGGGTTCACATCACAGAGAGCTATGAGAGTGTGCAAAATGGATTTCTTTCAGATAAAACCAAACCGTAAGATGTGCTTGAGGAACACATCTAGCATGTTCCAGTTGCTAAAGGGTCTTCAGTCCCTGGAGCTGGATCTGGTGAGCCCTTGCAACATGCACAATGGGGGGACAAGTTCTCAGCACTGACAGTTTTTTTTTAAATTTGTGTGCCTACTCCTGCTGCTCTGCACTACTGCTGTGCAGACAGAGTCCAGAGTCTCCCAGGGAATGTCTGTTCTCAGCTCTTGACATGTTTTATAAACCTGGCTCAGTGTCACCATTCCCACTTTGCGTATGGAGAAAGTGTGGCTGGCACAGTGCATTTATGGTTGGTATTTTCACAGGTGCCTGCTAATTTTGCATGTATCATGGCTGAGCAGACACTGCGAGTAACTCATGGTAGGAATCGCCCAGCTTTGGGGGTCTAAAAGGTAGACATCTAAGTCTGAGTTGGTCAAGAAAGGGAAACAGAGACCTTCATAAGGTAATGTATATCTTGTCCACCTTAAACACCTAGCACACAGGAGAGGTGGTTCTTCCATAAACAGCCACAGACCGTAACAGAAGCCAGATAATCAGTTGAGATTTAGTTGTTTAACTTTTAAATGTAGAGAAGCCTGAAGGTTTTTCAGATAGTCCTCAGAAGAACGGTTTTCCAGTACAGTGTTCATCAGCCACAGTAGACAGAAACTCTTCTGATCAGAGTTACAGACAGGCTGAGGCTGAAGAGCACATCTGGAGAGCGTCCAGCCCAACCCCTGCTCAGGGCAGGGGCAGCTGCAGCAGGTTGCTCAGCGCCATGTCCAGTTGGGTTTTGAGTATCTCCATGGATAGAGACTACACAACATCTCTAGGCAACCTGCTCCAGTGTTTGATTACACCCACCATAGAAAAGCTTTTTTCTTATTTTCAGATAGAATTTCCTGTGATTTCAGTTTGTCCTGTCACCAGATACCAACAAGAAGAGTCTGGATCCATCTTCTTCTGATAGTCAGTACACCAATAGTCAGATTAAATTGAGCAATCTCTCTTTAAATGTGGGAATATACTCATTTGTTCTGGTAATTGATAATTTCTAAATTAATACATCCCATTAGATTTTTCTTACTAGCCCATTCAATTCCATGATAAAGTCAAATAGCCATTTTCTCAAGCCTCAATATCAACCTCCAACTGCTTGTGTTTAGAAACTTCACAGTTACAATGCTTATTCATGTTTCATAACCTCAAATTCAGTGTTGAAAGATGCAATGAAGCACCAATAAACTTCTATTTATGCAGTTAAAAGTTTATTGCATAACCCATTTCAATTTTCATGAGATTTTTGCTCATAAATTTCTGCAATCCATTTCATCATTGATGTGTGTGCACAGAGGGAGAGAGAAAGATGACAGATAAACAGTAATTTTTATGCTTAGTCCTGTGTAAATGAAACCTAAAATTCAAACTGATTTTGTAGATGCAAGCTGTGAGATTCATATTATGGTTGAAAATGTGTATGCAGAGATACACAAAATGGTGCAGGTGTGAAACTGTGGTGCACCATTGGGCACACATTTTGAATTTTTATTTTCTTGCCCTTTTCTTAAGAGTATAATCAAAGTTTATGTCTATATCCATTCTTCCTTTAACAAATTATTATTCCATCAAATTAAATTGTGTGTGTGCATCTTCATCTTTGTTCCTCCCACACATTACAATCTAAAAACCTTTCTGCAGAGAAAGAAATCCAAAGAGTTCCCAAAAACAGCTCTCAAGCAATGGGAATTTAAAATGCACTTGAGGTCAAATTCTCATGGCTCTAAGTAGGATGGATGTTGGGTGCTTGCCTCCTAGTAGTAGTGACTTAAGAAAAGCAGGGGCAGGGGGACTGAAGCAAAAGCTATTCTAATGGTTATAAAAAGGTTTCCTTTGCAACATGGCAGCCATGTGCCACAATGCTCTCAATGGAACAAACTCCCTTCTCATCCACCTTCATAAAACACACTGTATTTCAACCTGGACCAGGCAGGCAAGTCTCATTTGCCAACAGTAAACTGCAAGTTGGATCAATACAACAATGTATGGATGAAATGAAAGATCCTCTAATATGAACAGCTTTTCAATGGATTGAAAGTTGCAACTTATCTCCTGGCTACAGTTTCTGTGAAGGGACTGAACCTACCAAGAGAAAACCTCTTCCAGTAACACGGCAGGCCTGATCCAGCCTCCGTACCTGAGACTGGGACTCTTGCCAGCACCATCACTGTGTCAAACATGGATGGACTATTGTCATGCAATGATGACACAGGACAGTGTTTTCCCTTAGGTTTGATGCCGAGCTGAGGCCAGATCTCTGTTTCAATGATGGAGTGTTAGTAAATGAGCTTGCACCTGCAGCGAAGAGGTTGCACATCTGAGGATGCTCCCCACTGCCTGTTTTCACTCGACGTCTAGACCAAACCAAAATATACTCTGTCCTGTTCCCTCCCTGCTCCGCACACACATAGACTTTCACAGAAATCGATGGAGCTTAGTCTGTTATGTGCAATTATTTATGAAAATAAAAATCAAAGTAAAAAATAAAGGCTAGAGTAAGTCCACACAGGAGCTGAACTAACCCCAGGGTTTCTGTGAAGTCATGTCTCATGAGCAAGATCTCAGGACCAGAAATCAACCCACCAAAATTTGGACAATGAACACTGGTCCTAGCTCTGAGCAAAAATGAGAGGAAAGGCTCTTCCACTCCTTCCTAATTACCTCTTTTCTCCCTTTGTCTAAGGAAGCCCAGCCAGCTGTCAACAGTATTTCTTTGGCAATTTTGTAGTGAGCTCATAACCAAAAAGAGAGCTAAAAGCAGTCATAAACAGCTTAATGCTGGTCCTAATTTGCCAAGTCTTGGAGTGAGTGATAACACTGTATTCAGCCTTCTTCCCATGGTGAGACTGCCAGGATGCTCAGCAACAGACATGGAAGTAGCATTTTTTATCATTTATATTTGTGGGTTTTCCCCTCTTAATCTTTCAAGCAAGAATACACTGGTCTCCAAAAAAGCAGCAGTAACTACACCAGCTTATCTCGGATGACTTCACCGTCCAACAAGATGGTCTTTAATGCTGTGTTTAATGCCAATTCTAAGTTCTCAAACTAGATTTTCCTTGTAAACCTCTGTAGCTGAAGCAAAACAGAACGTGCTTCAGAAGCAAAATGAGATCTGCCCATACAACACCCTTCAGACGCCTTCAGTTTCTCCCCTGCCTTTTCATCTGTATCTTTAACAACACAGTATTGTAAAGTGAATATTATGTGATAATGTGAAGTCTTTATAAGTCAGAGACTTTAGCGGAAGTTGTTGGCAATATGCCCAAGCAGGCAGAGGTTTCTGTGCTCAAACTCTAAGCCTCACTTGACCATTAAACACCACACCACATCAAGGTCACATTAACACTTTCGACTCTGGAGACCCACCATATTCTGTTGAAATGAGCATGGCATATCAATCAGTTGGGATGCCCTCCCTCTTCCAAGTCTAAGAGCTATTAAACTCTTGGCAACAGGAGAGGCTTGGAAGCTTACTGGAGAGCTCTTGGGATCATATCACAGGAAAGTTGAAAGGGCTCTAAAGAGAGCTCCTTGTTTGGTATGAGCATCAGGGGAATGATATGGGCACATTGCAAGCCTTCTGTTTTATAGAAGCAGATGGACCTTGCCCATGATGCACAACTTTAGAAAGCTGCTCTTGCCTTACTGACGAGGTTAGTGACCTCAAAATAACTGTCATTCTGTTTATAAGAAGATTTGGGACTACAATCACTGATAAAAGTCTGGTGGTACAAAGCTGTCATAAGCATATTTGGGGAAACAGCACACAGCCCAAGCATCCTTCCACTTGGCCAAAGCCCCCTTCTTGACATGACTACCATTTGAACTTGTGGGTAGCCAGCAAATGGCAAAGCAGACCTGAGGCAAGAGACAAACTAGATCTTGGTCAGCTCTAAGTTTAAGTACCTAATGAGTGCTCATGTATTTTTCCACTGGCACTTGCATAGGCTCAGTGTAGGATCTCACCTTCTAGTATTGTTTTTATAAGACTCTAATACCCTGGTTTACCTCTTCAAAGACAAGATGATTTAACTCTGGCATCCAGATGCAGGTTTTGAGATCCCCTATAAGCTCTCTCTGCCCTCAAGAGTGACTGTCAGCCTCCACTCCATGGGAGCATCGCCAGCCCAGCTCCTGAACTCAGGCAGACAGCAGCATCTGGTTCTCCTGGCACAGGCATTTCCAATATCTTTCTGAGAAACTAGTGTGCCACAGGCTGGATCCAGCATACTTGCCACCAGTTAAACCATTGCACTGTAAAAACAGAGATATGTGTTTGCACATTATGTGCATGTGTTTGCACACACCAAAAAAAAAAAAAAAATGCAGCATTTTTACACACAAAATAACATTAGGTGGCCCTGGAGACTAGCTTTGGAAGAAAATGGCCTTTAGAGCTCAGTGAGATGATACTCAACTTCCATATGGAGGCACTATTAAGAAGAAGTATGTCTAATGCCCACAGAAACCAAAATGAAAGGATTCCCCTGCCGGGCTGCGTGGCAGTAGTTCTGAGGCACCACAGATCAGCTAAGAAGCACTCACCTCGCAGGATGAGGTTGGAAAGAAGGGGTGTTTTCAGTGGTTGCTACCCTTTGCTCATGAATGTATTTCTTTTCTATCTGCTCTCATTTTTCAACACTGCTTTAAAAAAAACTACTCCCAAATGCCCCATCATTCAAGCTGGCAATACTCTTTGCAATCAAAATTGATAAGGCTGGATGGCAAAATCGCCTGTTTTCCTGCTTGCCAGCACCAGCTGCTTTGAAAGAGTACCCTTTTTTAATCCCTCTGAAACTTTGTATCTCTGAAATACCAACTTCCCTGGAAACACTTTCTTTCACTTCCTTCTCTGACAGGAGTAAAATTACTTCAACAACTATTTCTCTGTAAGAGATGAAAACCAGAGATCAGTGGGATTTCCAAGGCTGTATTTGGTGCCTTTTCTATACTGAACTGTGATTTGTAATTTTGATTTGGGCCTCTCTGAAATTACAAAGTTATTTGTGTTCTTTGGTATAGTAAGGAGTGAAGAATAAATCAAGTATTTCAAGAGACTATAGGTAAGGACTTATCTGTACAAAAATGTGATCTGCATAACAATTCCCAGACATCACATCTGAAATACGCACATGTGCATGCACTCTATATATTCATACATGCATTTACAAACACATACCACTTTCCTAGTTAGCCTAGTAGAAGTGACAAAACCTAGAGGGACATAGCACTGTAAAATCCCACAGTCCTTTTGGGGTAAGATTTCCAAGAATGCTCTTAAGCTAAGCTCTGGAATAGAAAAACTCCTAGCAACTGAGGATTTGTGAATCCATCTTACAATAGGAGGCTAGAAGACTTCAGCTCTAGTCTTGCAAAATAAAGGTTGAGGGATTATATCAGTGCCTTCTCTCAATTCATCGTGGAGATAAAAGCCAAAACCAAAGGCAGGCTATTGAAGTTGGTTCAAGAATAAATGGTTACAAACAGGTCAAAATTAATTCAGGCTGGAAATTAGAAGCCCCCTAAGTCTTAGAGTAGTGAAGTCCTGCAAAGTCTTCAAAGCAGCTCAGAAGACTTCCTACATTGTTGCTATTTCCCTTAAAATCATCTCCTGGCTAAGTATGGCCAACCCTTCCACTGGCAGAGTTAAAACCCCAGTGATAGGCATGACTTACTCCATCACCAGGGCAGAAGAAGGTATCTTGGTGTCTTCAAAAAGAAGGATTCTGTTCCAAGAGGAAAAAGCATGTTTATGAATGGCTGGGATGGCCAGAGAATATGGCACCTCTCAGCTGTGTTTGGAACTTTGCTGCTCCAAGCAGCCAGCCACATCGGTGCCTTGCCCTGGCACCTTGCTCACATGCCTCTGCCCCAGAGCTGTGTGGTTTGCCCGCAAGAGGCACAGATTCGCTCCCTGCATGCACCCCATGCTTGGCTTGCAGTGGCTGTGGCCACTGACTTAGAGCAGCAAGAAACCAATCACTCAACCTGCAAAAATGCTTTCTCCAACCAACACTGGTCATTCAGAAATACAATTTTACCCTTGGAATAAAATCCCAAATTCCTCACAAGCCAAAACACGCCCACAGAAGCACAGGACTCGCTTCAGTGCAAATGGTGAAGGAGAGATCCTAGCAGTTTCCCTGGGACCCTGTTATCCAGCAAAAATCTGCTCAGCTCATCACTAAATCTACAGAAGCGGCCGGGCAGGTACAAGGGCAATGCCAGCACCCATTGGGATTTGACTCTTTTGACGCCGAGAGACAGCAGGCAAGCCTGCTTTCATTCTCCCTGTTTAAAATGAGGGCTGCATCCTTTCTCTCCGGGGACTGAAGTGGCTGCTAAGCCCCATCGACTCCACAGCACCCACGCAGGCTGCTCCCACGCCAGCCCAGGCACATTGTCCTGCCCCTCTCCTTTCAGCAATGTGCTGGCAACAGCTTTACTTTTGTTTCACTGGCTGATCCCTCCATCTGCGCAGTGGCTGGACCCATTCAGCAGCCGTGCGCCTGTCTCCTGCTGCTCCTGGCCCCAGCCCCAGTGCAGCCATTGTCTCTGGAAAAGCGGTCAGTCTGCCCAAACAAAAGTCCCCAGAGCTGGGTAAATCCTTCTGACATCAGCCCCACAGCAAAGGCAGCTGAACTTGGACTTTCCCCCGAGCCACGCTTTTCAGCGTTGCTGACCTCGCATCAAAGAAGCACTGAAACAAAGAGCATCCTCACCCCAACGTATGCTTAAACGTCCCCTTGTCCACGCTGGGACCCATCAAGAGGGTGGCAGAGCTCGAAAGCTGCTGAGCCCTTCTGGGCTGTCTCAGCTTGAAAATCAACAAACAACAGCTCAGGAAAGGCCCTAATACCACCTAGGGGTTACATTCCCAGTGCACCAGATGATTTCCATGTAGGAAAATTCCTGCAGTATCTTTACAACCACATACATCAGAGACTGGAGGCACTGCACCCTGCACACCCTTAAGCCACAACAGTTGATAACTGATCTGCAACATTTCTGTGCAACACCATCCCTGTGTTCTTTGCAACGATGGATCAAACCACTGCCACACAGCCTCAGTATGCTCATCCTTCCTTTCTTCTCATCAATATGGAAGCATGGCGTGGAAAACAAGGGTCTCATTTGCAGACTACAGGTCTTTTTTTAAGGATAAAAAGAGAAAAAAACAGAAAAAGGAGAGATTAAAAGTTTTGACTGACTGTCCAAAGGGATCTGGTTTTTACTTGAGCAGAGAAGAGAAAAGCACTGAAAAAACATGCAGGAAAGGTTTATCCTGTATTACAGACACTTACTTAGTCCTTTTCTGTTCTTGACTGGGAATTTTTGTTAACTTCCACTGCGATGTGATGTAGGGTACCTATTTATACAGGACCTACTGTGCCAGTCATGTACAAATATATAGTGATCACCATACTACTGATAGGGGATTGAAAATTGAGAAAAATAATGGATTTTACAGTGAGAAACAAGAATTTCCAGCCAAAATGAGATATGCATTAGTTCACAGTGAGGATGGTAATAGCACCTGCCCTTACACAAAAATGTTTAATAGACATCCACATGTGCAGCACAGTTTTGATGGAGAGACATTAGACTAAATCTCCCTCATCAAAAGTTTCCTGCATGGCTCAGGACAAGTCATTTACCTCTACTACATACATATCCCTCCTTATCTCCCAGGACCTCTGAGACATGAAAAGACCTTAAGAGCAGCGACTTATTTTAAAGCTACAGCACCAAGGGGCCATGGGAAGCACCTGGAGCATGTACAGGGCAGGTCAGGGCCCCAGCACAAGGCAAGCCTCTCCTCACGCTATGCTGGTGAAGTCTGGCCAGAAGCCTGAGCAGCTGAGCTGGCTTCCTCTTAGCGACAGCACCCTGTGCCACTTAAGCTCACTGGAGACGTGGATCACTCACAGGTCTCAGAAAGAAGACAGGTCCTGAGGATCACCCACAGCTGGAGATGTTTAGCTAGCACTTAACTAAACTATCAGCTCTACTAAAGCCACTTACTTCCAAACAGATTCTTGTGACTCCGAAATACTCTCTATTTCCATTTCTGCAACAGGTCCGTGAGATTGTTCCATGACCACTGATATACTCACCCAGGAGCAACTCTGTGATTGATGCCTGTGCCATAGAAGGCCATCAGACCTGCTGCTGCTAGATGAGGGAACTGTGGAAAACCCAAGCTCCCATTTCTCCTGCAGATGCAGCCTCACTTCTCACTTCAAACTATCTACTGGGGCTGGGGGGCTTCCCTATAGTTTTCTGCTATGTGCACTTCATGCTTGATGGCAATGGCATGAGATAAATGAGGTTCTGAAGAGCCCGGGATCCACTTTTCCGTGTAATACATCAAAACCATAAGAAAATTTGAGCATCTTTAAGTGAAAAAGCAGTCACCAGGCTGCATTTTGAAGAAGAAAGAAAGAGGAGTTTCATTAATTCAGACACATTCAAAACCAGCAAGGGTCAAGACTGCCAAGTTCATACATACACAGTTCAGTTTGGTTTACCTAGATACTATCATCTCCCACCATAGTAATTGAGATCGTGATGATACAATTCAGTCACATTTATGAAGCTGTGATTGAGAGCTAGGTAATATTCTCCAAATTAGGAAAAAAAAAATAATTACAAAAGCCCTCACGGGCTCACTAACCCTTCTCAGTCAAGTACGTCAGTCAGAAAAGCCTCTCCAAGCTGGTGACAATAATAACTTGAGAATTCCAAGTACCTCATATTTACAAAGTGACAGCTTTCAAAAAAAGAAACTTAGAGCTCTCCAGGGGTAGAGAATAGTCTGAAATACTACCTCAATTAGCAAATTTAGCTTTTCTCTGACTTCCTCCTGATGCAGCCAATATAAACTTTCCCATTTTCTGCTATTTTTTCTCTTTGAGAGCATCATGCTTTATAACAGAAACATGAAATCCCACAATTCCAGTTGCCATTGTGTTTGGCATCTTTAGTGCCAGGGCTATTTTTAGAATCATAGAATCATTTATTTTGAAAAGACTTTTAAGATCATTGAGTCTAACCATTAACCCAGGATGGTCAAGTCCACCACTAAACCATGTCCCTAAGCACCACATCTACACATCTTTTAAATACCTTCAGGGATGGTGACTCAACCACTTCCCTGGACAGCCTGTTCCAGTGTTTGGCAACCCTTTCAGTGTATGAAGCTTCCTACAAAATGGTGGCTTTGGGTCATTAGTATGCCAAGCATTTTTTTTATTTATTTTTATAGACAGTTCACCTTCAGGTTTCTTGGGATTTTAATGCTGCTCAAAGGCTTCAAAGAATATTAGCACTTTCAGCATTACTCACTTGTGTGATTTGTTTTCATCCTCCATAAAGATGAGAGAGGACTTTGAGTGTTTCCTCTCTGTGTCTGACAAATGTTAACAATGGGTATTTGCATAAGAAAGGCTCATGATTTATATTTTGATTTTCAATCTATAGTCAAGATAAGCCTAACCAGAGATCATTTTGGGAAGATAAACATTTATCCCATTTTTCTTTTGACAAGCTGAAAACGTAAAAGTTCAGAATATATTCAAAGGGAGGATGCAGCCTTCCCACACTAAATTTATAGACTACATTATCAGAGCTGGCCTTCACTTTCCTCCCCTCCTCCCCTTTTCTGTGCAGAAAATCTGTAGAGCAAGGACCTTGTACTCATTTTTTTTTTTAAAAAAAAAGCTCTCAGCACTTGGTGGTGGTGTCTGAATAATTAATCATACTACATCTGTATATGGTTATGCATGCAGAACTATTTGTACCAGAATATAACAATATGGACATGCACAGAAACCGTGTACACACTTCTGAGATCGCCTGGCTAATGGCAGCAGAAACACAGCCTATGTGTTCAGCATTGTTTTCTTAGAAGGAATAAACACCTTAGCACTCAAACCCCTTCATGTGACAGTGGGATTATATTACTAGTACCATAAATCCTAAGAAGAGTTCAGACCCCAAAAGAAAAAAGCATGTTATGGGCAAGATGATTTTTTTTCCTCCAAATTTTCCCCTGAAAAAAATAATTTCGCAAGCCTTTTCCATCTATTTAATTTAAGAGATGCTTTCAGCAGGTAAGGTTAGCACAGTACATATGTCCCTCTCCAAATCCTCACTCATCTTTCTCACTACTCACACCTGAGATTCAGCTGGCTGCTCATGCCTAGCATTCATTCTGCATGGCTTTCTGAGTCTTTGTGGAAAGCACAGCTTCAAAGACATTATTCCTTATGGTATTTTTTAGCCACTGCAGCGTTTTTCCTGTGCCCATATCCTTTACCTGCGGGACTTTTCCTAGCAATTATGATTTACACTGCTCTGTTGCACAGCATTTTTAACTGTGGGATTTTGCCCTACCTCATTCCAAAAGCTCAGTTCCCGACTTCATCAGTTATAACCACTGTGCTGGCATCTCACCCAGCTCTTCATCTGACAGCCAAACTACTTACTCACTCAAGCTGGCACACACTGCACCCTGATCCTGCACTGTCTTCAGGATATAAACAGCCATTCATGGGAGCATCCCTTATTTCTCTTCTCACCTTTATCCCTGCACCCCAGTGTGAAGCTGATAGCTGAGCACTATTCCCTTGGGTATAGTGTTACGAATCCACCCTCTGTTGCCTTCTCCATGTGCCATAGTGGTTGTGTTGAGGTTGCCTAGTAGGGCATGCCCCAGCAAGTCTCAGGGGACATACATGAGATCTACTGGAGTGATCTGTGGCTCCCATCCAGCCTGCGTGCTCTGGCTCCTTGGCACAGCAGAGAATGGGAAGGGATGGTGCATGCTCTGGTCATGCCCCAACGTGGAATTTGGACATGGCTGTGGCACACACCCAAGCGCAGATGCTGGGAAACTCTCCTGGGTTCTGCAGCACGGGCATTGCATTGGACAAAGGCTGTCATTGCATTTCATAGCTACTTGGCTTGAAAATGTGAGACACTGAAGATTATTAAATGCCTCTGAAATTCATGCCACCAAGCATGGCATTCCTTACTGCCTGCCAGGACAAACAAAACTAAGTCATTATATTAACATCTATATCCCCCAAGAGTGTTAGATGTTGGCAAAGTGTGGTGCTGGAGAAGGGGGGGAAGGGCTGGAGATGCAGACAGGAGGGAGGGGAGAAGTCTTTCCTTACATGCAGAAATACAAGTGAAGTCTCACCCAGAGCTTGTGAAGCTGTCCTTTGTGTGACCTTCTCCAGCCTGCATTTACCAAGAGCATTGAGGAAATCACTCCAATTACTACACATTTGAGGAGAAGGTTTCTACTGGCACGTAAGCACAGGTGTGCCAGCGATGCCAGAGTCACAGCCCTCCAGACTAATGTAGTTCTCAAATGTGCACATCACTGCTGATAAGGGAATGAGCAGTGGCGGAGGAAAAACACAGGCTCTCCCAATGCAGGTCTTCAGGTTTTCAGCCTGAAAAAATGCAGGTTGTCTGTGGGGTACACTCCAGCAGCTAAAGTGTCTGGGTGGCTCTTCCTACCTCCAGTTTCCATTCCCCTCTCTTGCTGTGACTTTGAGTGCTCTTGCTTGCTCCACTTCTGAATGACTCTCTTCTCTCTTCCCCAGCCAGCGGAGCACAATCCACTGGTACCCTGTTGTTTTACAGTGCCCACCAGCCTTTGACTGTATCATGCACTGGAAGAACAGCTGTTGCCTACTCTCACCCTTTTGCCAAGCAACTCCTTTTGCTTTTCCTTTTGCTGAATATTTGCAAGTTGGAGGACCCCCCTGCAAGCTGCCTGAGTGTTAAGTATTGTGGACCCCAGGGACACATGACCCTGCAGAGCAGCAGACATCCTGTTCTGTACCTGCTCTGACTACCATGGAGGTGGGGGGATTTCTCTAGAACTCTCTAAAAGGTTGAAAACTAACCTGGGAAGAGATAAGGGATCAAATTAAGTTCTTAAGTGGACCGTTAAATTAATTGGATTACAACACAGGAGAAAAGAAAGCCAAAGGCAAACAAAAAAAATAATCTTAACTCTACTAAGGCACAATGCTCCAGAATGCACAAAAAGATTTGAAAAATCAGCAAAGGTACAAACACATGAGAGGGTGTGAGGTCTCATGCCAATCTTCCAGATCCCCCTTAATGTATCCTTATACTTATTGTTTGGCTATATAGGAAAAAAAAAAAAAGTCTGTTTAGTGGGATTTCATCTTTTAATTTCTACCACAATAATTGTTCTTAATGCTGGAGAATTTCTTCATATGAGAACTTTATCCTCAAGCAAAGGCACCTTTGAAAGAAAAACCCCTCATCTCTGAAGGTGAGATGAGATTCAGTAAAAAAATATCAGATACAGATAATCCTTCCAGAAAGTACAGCTGGCTATTACTTTACTATTTAGGAGAAACACAGAGTTAGGGAACTAAAAATTTATGATGTTTTTATATAGGTGGCCATGAACAAGTAACATCTTGCAAGTCTTACAAAATTCTTTATCCATCTATACAAGTAAATTTCTAAAAGAACAGCTGCATGCACTTATTTTTTTGGAAACTTGGGAATGAAGGACAGATTCAACCCATTCAATTTTAACAACCTATTGGAGGAATTTCATAGCAGTCCACCAGAGACCTGAATCTCTGCCTCTGTCCCAGTGGTGGTATGAGGGGGAGTCCAACATTGAAGCCCAGAGTGACCCTCCTTCTTCATCAGGGCTCTGCAGGGAAGTGTTACAAGTTCGGTCTGATCAACACCAGGTCCGAGTCTGCAAAGACCTATTTGAGTAATCAGATTTGGCAAAGAAGGAGAATGCAACAGCTCCACTGAAAGCAACCAGCTGTCCTCCAGGTGAATATCCCACACAACCTGGGCAAGCATGGCGGGATTTAGCCAAGTATGAGCATCATTACTGAATCTTATTTATGTAAATATGAGATATTACTTGCATAAAACTTTGCAGCAACAGGCCTCTGGTTATTATAACCTCTCCCTGCACAGTCTACCCCCTGCAATGAACTTAGAAAAAATTCATTTTAACACAGTACAATATGAACAGCCTATTCCTTGCTCCAGCAGGTACTTCGTATGTCAGAGCACTTCATATACTTCTTACCAGCAAGCACAGGCCCTTTTAGTACAAGAAAAATACTTTGGCAATAAAAAAGCAACAGGCAGCAGCTACAGACACTATTATTTAAATAATAGTGACTTCAGAGTCGCCTTTTGAAAGGTAAAATAAATAAATCCTTACTGCAAAGCCAACATACCAAAGCATTCTGGGCTTTCCTATCTGCAACACCAGAGCAAGACTTGAGTAGTTTTGGGGCTCTGGAAAAGGAAGTTGCTGATAGATACAAAAGCCACCAGACAAAAAATGGAAGCAGTTAGTGCATGAACTAGCAACAGAAGGAAAATGTGGGGATTTATTTGACAATCCTTTCTACAACACCCCAGCAATCTGATAAATGGTTGGGACTTTCCTCTGGAAAAAAAGAAGGAGTTGAGTATGACTTATTTTTTAAGGATAACATGGAACTAAATCTCTTTTCCTCAATACTGCCAAAAGCCCTATTATGAAGAGAAAAAAAAAAAGTGGAAAAGCAGCAGCTATCTGTGCAGTGCTGCAAAGGCTCACTCACTCACTCACTCACTCACTGATTTTAAAACTCTAAACTTGTTTTTGTAAGGATCCTGCAGGGATTAGTCCATATGTTGTAGGAAAGGTGGTCACACTTTTTCTTGGAAACCAACTGGCCAGCTACCCTTTTATGGCTACGGCTGCAGCGAGAGGAACAACACGCGATGGCCAAATATGGGGCCAGGCTGAAGCTGCTGAAGCCATTTCTTTTGCTGGACCCAAGCCACTGATTCTGCTTTTTTACTGCATGTTGTGTGCAGCTAGCCCAGATACAATAAAGGCACTGAGATGCAGGAACACCCATGCCTTCCCTTCAAAATATTTCCTCTGGAAGTACTGCACAGCCTAATTAAATAATGACATTTGCAACAGCAATGATAACGCAAAAATTAGAGCTGTATTTCAGCTTACGTCGCACACCTCCTTGACAAGCAGCCCAAAGCAGTTGACAGTATGCAGAACATCATGTTGTGCTGTGAGACCTGATGTGCTCAGAAAAACAAAACTCATCCTCGGTCTGCGCTGCAGTGGAGGAAAGGGGCAAGGAGCTCTCCCAGGAGCCCCCGCACACAGTGCTCCATCACCCGAACCTGCGCAGCGGTGTGCCGAGCCGCCCGCCTGCCCGCCTTCCAAAGGCGAGAGCGCCTGCCAGCGTTATGTATCTAAAGGCAATAGTGCTGCTGAGAAATAAATGCAAACCACGGCCGCTCAGAGGCTCACAGATCACCACCGAAACATTATTTGGCTCCTGCGCAGCTCAGCACCAGGCCCTGGCTGGCGGCCGAGCCATGGCGTTTGGCTGGGACAGTGAGGGGGCACGTGGCACTGACGGGTGGCAGGTATGTAAGGGGACTACTGGAAAGGTGCTTGGCCAAACTTGCCAGGCACACTGGGGAAACTGCTCAGTATTATTATATGAAGCCCTGGAAGCAACAGGCGGTGAATAAAAGCAGCTGGGCTCATCCAGAGATGACTTGGCCTGTAGGTATACCTATCACCATTCCTTCACTTCTATAATCAGCCTGAGGAAGGAAATTAAAAGCAAACAAGGAGACACCATAGCAATATCTCTTCATCAAACAAGGAGGAGCAAATAAGAGCAAGAGGCTATAAATTCACAGTTGCTCTTCCCTGGCCCTACTTCTCAAAGACATTGTTTTGTCCCACGCTGTCCTTGCCTTTGCTCTGCCTTCTGCTGGCACAAGCATTTGCTCAGCTCTGCGGTGAGCCAGACCAGGGGAACTAATCCAGGCTGAAACTAATCTAGCAAAGCTGAGTTAGAGCACAGAGGCAGGAATGCATGGCCAGGGCAGTGCGAAGGGCAAAATCAGCTGCCTCAGCAGCAGTACCCTGGGGGTCATCTTGAACCAGCTGTGGACAATAGTGTTAGAGTCTGTACCTGTGAGTGCAGCTGCTATCATAGCAGGAAAAACAGTTCGTGTGGCCACAGGTACATGGGGACTTTAAGCTCAGCGGCTTGGATGCTTGCTAGCAGTAGAGACAAGAAAGCACAGAGCTCAGCACACGCAGCAGAGCCTGCTTGACAAGGTGGGTAAATATTCCAGCAGCTAGCTCTGTGCTGATGCAGCTACACAGTTAGCTGTGATTTAATGCCAGCTCCAGCGCATTTGCATCCATCATAGTCGCCACAGAGAATTAAGCACTGCAAGTGTAGGTCAAGAACTAGAGCTGGTCCCGTTTCTTCAAATTCAAATTGATGTTCCAAATGCAAAAAGCAGCAGGAGTTTTAACATTGTTTTTTTTCCATTTCTGCCATTTGTAAATAGCCTTTAAGAACACTGAAAGGAGTACCACCTCCCCAAAATCAGTCACAAGGAACGATTTCCTTGTCTTAGCCTTTGACCTCCCTCTCCAGGCACCTCCAATTTAAAGCAGCATTCGTTTGTGGTATAATCATGCTGGCTGCCAAAGAATTACAGCAGAAATGAGTTAGATCCACCATGATTAAACACTGCAGTGCCTTCTTCACTCCACAGCTTCTCTGCTTGTGCCCTGCTCAGCTCTAAGCCACTGCATTGCTTTCACCAAACCCAGGGCTGAACCCATTGCTGGCAGAAAGCAGAGCAAACTGGGGGCTGCTAATGAGCGCTGACTCGCAATAGTTTCTCAGGAGCCATTACACTGTCAAGGCAGATCCAAGTGCAGAGCTCTTCAGCAACTGGAATGTACTATCCCTCGCCTTGACATGCTTCCCGCACCCGGGAGAGCCAAGAGGCACTGGCATCAAGCTGGGCTGGCTCCACACCAGCTGAAAATGCCATGGAGCTAATATTCGGTTGCCCTGACAGGGTGCATTTAAGACCCTTATGTGCTCCTCTAGCAGTTCAAGGTGACCTCCTCAAGGAAGGTCACTGCAGTAAACTCCATCCTTAACAAAGGAGGAGAGGGGAAGAAGGAAGAAAGGAAGGAAAGGAAGGAAGGAAAGGAAGGAAGGAAGGAAGGAAGGAAGGAAGGAAGGAAGGAAGGAAGGAAACTAGAAAAATGAATTTTCTGGTAATTAGTTTGCAACATAGTTTAAGTAAGTGATAGTTAATCCTAAATTAAATGCCACACAGCAGAAAGGAATAGGAAGAGAGTGAGACAGACAGACAGACAGACTCATGGCGCACACACACACAGTTTGCAGTTAACTCACAAGTGTAGCAGGCTCTCTCTGCAGAGACACTATGGAAGTAACAGACACTTAGGCCATGCCAGGTGTGGATGCCATGTTCCTGATATCTCAGAGGAGGGCTTGATTCTGCTGTCAATTACACCACCAGAAACTTCGAGTAACTCCCTTTAAATCCGTGAAAATGGGATCAAAACCAGGCCCAAGGTCCCTGCTCCACAAAGCTTGCTGTGTGCTGTTGACAGTTAAAATGATGAGCAAAGACACCAAACCTCAGGGAAAGAGGGAAAAATAAAGGTGACCAAACAGCTGGAAAAGGGGCTGGGGGAGAAGAAATGCTCTTAGCAAAGCAGTTACAGCTTCCCTTTCATGCTTCTTTCTTTATGTTCAGTGGAGATCAAGGGTGTTTTGCTTTTAAAAAAGCCAGGTGTGGCAGTAGGAATGGAGAGAATCTGAGCAGAGATTAATGGGAGTTTCAGAGACAAAAGGAATTAACTGACTTTCCTCTAAAAGCTTTTAATGATATTCAGTCCAGGTCACTCTCCTGATTTCCCAGGGTTGATACTAGTCTTTGGCTGGCAGGAAAGCCTGTGGGTGCTGTCCTACCCTGTCACACAGATGAGGCTCTTCTTTTAGTAAAAGAGCACACACAAGATACTATGCAAAGGGAACTGGTGTCAACATAGCTTGTTCCTCAAAAAATCTGCTAAGCCTGAAAACATAAACCTAGGGGTTGAGCTGTACTTCTATTTTGACTTGGGCAGTCTCCTCTGGCAGGTATGAACTTTCCTAACCCCAACCAGCAGAGCTCTGCTCTGCCTATCAATAAAAATCAAAGAGCCTGTGTGCATCGATGACTCAGATACATGATGGAAAATTGGTGCAAAATTCACCTTGCATATGCACATGTACATGTATTTGCATGCATGTGTGTGCATGTGATCGAATTTAATTTTGGACAATACTTGAACACTTCAGGCTGAATGGTAAAATAGCCAAAATCAGAAACTGCCAATCACTGACATGAACTTAGAAATGCAAAATGTGCCTGATAACGTAACTCCTGGCTCATGGAGCTGGGACTTCACTGGCTGTCAGAAATTGTGCAGGAATGGGCCAGAAATCCTCTCAAATGAGTAGGAAGTGGAGCCAGTGGGGAAGGCAGCCCTGTGCTTTTGCTGGTAGGAGGGACACTCTCCTCCCAGTCTGTTTTCAAGCAACCAGGAACTCACGCAGGAGGGCTCTTTTTAAAGACACTGCATAAATGCAAATATGCTTTACCTTTCTGCACTACATAAATCAGCAGGAAGACGAAAAGCCTGGCTCCCCTGGGGCTCCATGTCCAGAGCGGCCGGGGCAGGCAGGGCTGAGCCAGCCTGGGCAGCTCCGGCACTGGAAGGAACCACCCCGCATTGCCTCCCAGGCAGAGACCCCCGTTCGCAGGGACGCGCCTCCAGAGTGCTGGGACCTGCCAAGATGTTTCTACTGCATGGTGCTTTTGGAGGTGCAGTTATAGAAAAATGAAGGTTCTTGGTGAATTTGTAATCAACCGAGACTGCTGCATAAGAAGGGCTGCAGAATTCAGCGTCGCTTTACCAATATGCTGACTAATAGCCTTGATTAAAATCCTAGGGTGCTTTTTGTAGCACACAGGAGCATTAATTCCAGTTCAGTTAATTACCTGTGCCTAAAGAAATGCCACTTGCAGCTTCAGCCAGGCCTGAAATTCTTCACCTCCCCTCTTACAAAATGGTAAACACACAGCTGCCCCATCTCCCTGGGATCCAAGGTCCCCTCTGCCCCATCTCACTTCAGTTGGGAGGTAGGATGATGCCTGTAAAGTGACTCTAGATCCACAGATGAAAGATGCAACACAAGGGCAAAAGATACGAGCTGCCTCCATGACCTGATTTTGTCCTTTTCCATTTATCAGATGTTGGGTTCTGTAGCTTATGGCTGTTAGGGCTTCTTTTGTAAGCACTACATTTTTAAATGGGAACTCTCAACTATGCTGCAGTGGCAGCTGCCATTTTGCATTCATGTGCAGAGAACGAGCCAGCAAAGGAGCTCTGAAGAAAAATTCACATTGCTTCTTTTTTTCTCCTTATTTTGCTGTTGCATTTAAATATAAAATAAAGGTCATCCTGACTGAAAGGACAGAATTGCTCTATCGAAACACATAATGAATCCACTGGATATAAAAAGGGCAAACGTCCTTTAAGCAAAAACACAACCTGAATTATATTTAATAAAAAAAAAAGAAAAGCTTTTTTGTCCTCAGACCATTTCTTTTTGTGACTAGTGTGGGTCAAGGCTTGAGGAATTATGAACTCACGTGAGCTGCCGCAATAGTAGCAGAGGAAATACTTCCACTGCACAGAGCTGCTTTCCTCTCCAAACTTCCCTAGTCACTAAGTGGAGAATTTTAGGAAATGATGGAGCTGTAAAATTTGGAGAAAAAAATTACTTCTGCATGTTCCTTGGCCTGTTTCATGTGCTGCTCCAACCTCAAATAATTAAGCATCTCCAGTATCTCTATAAGGCTTATTCCTGTGAGGCTTATCCTTATTTGAAGGCTATGGCACTTATAGAAAGGAAATTAAATACAGCAAAAGGGAAGCAGTGGCAGAAAGAGTTTCCAAGCTCTCCTGAATCCCATCCTAGTGCCTGTTGCACCACTGGTACAGACAACATATAAGCTGGCCTAAAGAAATTATTTGGCCATTTTGTGTTTTCTGCCAGGTGAGCTCTGCAGGAGGAAGGTGCAGCCTGCTTGCAGAAGTGGGCACAACGCTGCTCCTCCGATGAGCAAATGACACCCTGCAGCCTTCTTCCAACAGCTCTTCTTTGCATCACCACACAGAGAAAACAAAGACTTTATCTGGTGAGATACAGCCCAAACCGATACCATAAAACCAGCAAAGATCCGCTGGCAAAAAGCTGGGCTTGCAACACCTAAGCTGTTTGCAGAGTGGCTTCCTTTCTAGTCTTCCCTATCTCATCCCCTCCAAAGGCATTCCCAACTAAGCAGCAACTGCTTGTTATGAATCGCAAAATGCTGGTGTGACACAAATGGTGGAAATTGCACCTCCATTGGGTGCAAATGCAATGGGATGTCATTGCAGGCCAGGGGCCACTTATAGGTTGCAAAATATATTTGAAAACCTGGTGTATACGTGCTCTGAGTAGAAAAGTAAACCCGAAACCTGATCAGCCCAGCCAAGAATTACCCTGGAGTTTGGAGAAACCCATTACAAAACTTGTGAGAACAATCACATCTAAGCATTATTATGCAAAATTGAGTTTTCACTCAACACATTATGACAGCTCTTTCAAAAAGAGATGTGTAAAGACAGGAAAAGGATGGAAATTAAAACAAATGGGAATTTCAGATCATACTAAGAGGCATGGAGGAGAAAGATAATTCCCAACTGGAAAGAGGTTTTGAAGAATGATAATAGTAACAGTTCAAGTCCCATCTCTACTACCACTTTGGAGGCAAATCATTTAAATCTGTCTTATCAGTTGCACGTAATGTACCACTTTTTTCTCTGTTGGTGTATTCTGAAGATTAGTGTTTGTTAGATTCGTTTTCCATAAATAGAGGGCAGTATCTATACACTCAGAATATAATCCAATTAATACAATCATGCATACATGTAGCAAATGATTGGAAATTTCAAAACACATAAGACTATGCAGCATTGTCTGCCCCAGGCAATCAAAAAACTGAGTTACACTTCAAGCAGAATTGGAAGTAATTTTAAAAATCTCAATTTAAAAAAAAAAAATAGTAGCTTGGAAAATTGTCTTGAGGAGGTCTTAATTTATATTCTGTCTTTTGAAACTTTAGGATTCCTAGTTTCCAGATTTTTGTACAGCCAGGAAGATTAACAGATGCAGCCAGAATCTGAGACTGAGAACTATGTCAGGAATTTGAAAGAAATCATTAATCTCCAGCAACTCTGGAATAGGCTGAACTCAACTGACATCCTCATTTATCTCATTTTAAATACATGTCACTCCCAGATCCCCGGCTGGATTTCTGCAGACCCAATAATCCCCCATAGGTGATTTCCTCAGTGAAAATGCAACACGCAGCAGAGGCTGGGCATAAGCTATGATGTCCAAACCATTGTCAGCAGCAGTGAACTGCTGGCAAGCACCAAGGTCGGCGTTACCAGCCAGCCCTGCACCACCTCTTGCCCTGTCACTGCCTCACCGCAATCCTCATTCAGACGGAGAGAGGAAAATACAAAACAGGAGCCACACGAATGTCCTAAAAATAATTTTCAGAGGGGAAACAGGAAAAAGTCCATGCAGATGCTGCCACAAACCAGGATGCTCTCCTGCTGGGGCTTTGCCTCCCTATGGGCTTTATAATCCAAACGGGGTTTTTTTCTGCACGGCAGCTTCACGTTTGCAGGCGCTGGCTGCGGGGCAGATGCTCAGCAGGTTGGTCCGCAGGCAGCAGCCCTCTCCTTGCGTGCCAGCACTGGCAACGCGAGCAGCATGTCTCGCTACACACACAGGGCAAACGTGAAATTTGGAGCAGCCTGGAGAAAAGGTCACTCATGAAAGCTTTCAGCTTTTGAAGTTTTCATCTTTTTGCCCTAAGAAGCGGGAGCGTGCCACTCGCCAGGCTGGATGTGGGCAGTGGGGAGCCCATCAGATGGGGCCCTGCTCTCGTGCTGTGATTGCAAAAAGCTCACACCAGCACCCCGGCCAGGTGCCAACGATCGGCGGAGGGCAGTGGGGCTATGAAAACAAACAGCAGCAGAAAATCCACCCCTCTGTGTTTCTTCTGCCCCTGCCTTGCCGCCCCATTATATTCATCATCCTCTGCTTTGAGACTGATCTATTAATTAGGCAGTTCTTGCAAGGTCTGCTCCCATCTTCCACCAAATCAAAGTCAACGTGTACAATAAACAAACAATCCAAAATAGGTAGGACCAGATCTCTGCTGTACATGCCACCAGCTGGGGAAGCAATCTTTTCAGTATCGGCGATCTGTGAGCAGCACTGAGGAGGTATTTCTGGGAATGTGGAGAATGCACAGCCCGCACTCGGAGCTGCTCACGCCAACACAGAGTATGGTGCTACTACTTCAAGAACAGACTGGGAGACAGTGCTCCTTTACTTTCATCCCTGCAAATACTACCAGGAACATGTTACTCAATGCTTCCTTCAGATTCACTCAATAGAAACCGTGCAAAACACACCTACTGACACACGGATAGTAATTTTAAATTCTTCAGTGTCATCTCAAGCCCTTAACCCTGCATCTGTCTGAAAGCATGAAGATTCACTCCTCTGCCTTTTTTTTACACTGCTCATTTTCATTTTCTCTTTTTTTTCTGTCTACAGATTCCCCCATGTCTCCATTTCTCAAAAGCCCTTTTTCCTCTTGAGCGGACCTTTAGGAAACTACTACTTCCACTATGCAACATGCAGGTTCCCTCACCACTCCTCCTGAAGCTCCACGTTTCTTTTCCTGGGAAGAGCAACATCTGCAGAACTGCATACTGGTGCACATCGACACTCACCATTTTAGCTACGGTATCTGCTGTGCTGCCAAAAGCCTCAGGTTTTTGCATCACCTGATTGCAAGAGCCCCTGTTTTGATTTAAAACTAAAAACTTTTGTTGGTAATCTTACTGTACATTAATAACAAAAGACTTGAAACACCTCAAAATGTTTCAAGATGTAAAAAACCATATAATAATAAAAAAGAAGTTAAACAAATCTCTGGCAACTTGGCTATGACTTCTGAATATCTGGGGCCGACAGCAGAGTGGAAGAGCTGTCTGCACACTGTCTCTCTATCATGGCAAGCATTCCTGCAGGCCCCATGAGCCAGGAAGCTCAGCATCACGACAATTACAGTGATTACAACTTTCTTGTGAAATCAAAAACTGAACAGAGGTACAAAGACATTTAAATAGCATCCGATGAATCAAGTGAGAAAGGTAGAGCCAAGCTGCGAAACATCATCTCTCTTCCTGGCTCCCAGCCTAGGGGCTCAATCTTACCATAACAGTCCTTCACAGATTATCTAGCAGCAGAGCATATAAATCTCCTTTTATTTCAAAGCAGTAGGTAATCAATACCCTAAATAAGACAAAACCACGACTCTCTTTAGAAAATTGTTTTCCTGATAGAAGACAGGGAATAAATATTCCTAATAGGTACCTACTTGCTTTTAAATAATAATGGCATCGGCTCAGTAATGTGTGATGCCTCAATTAGAGCCCCATTGTGCTATGAAATGTACAAACAGGTCAAACTGGTTCAAGCGATTCTTGTGTACCTTCCAAAAATAAGGAACAGAATATGGGAAACCATCAAAATGCTAAATGTGAAACTTCCTATAGTTCTGTCAGACATCTTGAGTTGAGAAATCCCCAGGAAAAAATGAAGCAAACTGCTGGGACAGGCAGTCCTTAATTAAAAAAAAAAAAAATAAATTAAAAGCACTGAAAACTGATTTTACATTAATTCTTGTTTCATGGGTTGCAAGGATGAAAGGCAGAAAAGGAGTGCGATTGGTAAGGTAACTCCCTCTTTTGATAACGCATGCACACACACACACATACACACACATGCTTGCCCTCTTCCTACTTACGATAAGGAAAATCACTTGGCTTTGATTTTCATACGTAATCAAATGAGTCTCATCTAGCCATAAATTAACATGATTAATCCTGAAGAGCAATCCACTACTTTAAATTTGCCACTGGCAGTTGCACACACAGATATTTTCAGTGTTTTTTTAATATAATTTTGCAAGAACAAAACCATCTCTCATCCTTCAGCACCTGAGATAGGAATGAGAGGTGGGTTTTGCCAGCAGCCTCCAACACGTGAGATGGTGTTTCCCAGGTCACTTTAAAAACGTTTGAAATATAATAATGGAATGAATTTCCAAACCTCCTTTGAATTTGTTGCTAATTACACAGATACTCTGACCATCTTTATTTTCTCCAAAGATAGTTTTGCATCTCCATTATGTACAGTAAGAGATTTAGAGCCTTCAACACTGTACAGCTGTGTACAGCCTTTGACATGGCTCCAAGGATCCTGCAGGTTTAAAACACAGCAGCAACTCAGGGTTCAGCTATTGTTACTATGAGAACGAGTAGAAATTCTTCCTCTCGAAAACAACTGCAGAAAACTGGGTTTCTGCTCAAGGAATACTTTCTACCAAACTTCTAGTTTTTATTGAAAAATGTCAGTGCACTAAAATAACATACATAAAGGTGTTAAATGCTGCTGCAGTGAACCTGGGGACTAATTCCATGTGTTGCTCATGCTCTTGCCTCGGGGTGATGTCCTGCATCCCTCACAAACCCACATTAGGTGCCTGTCTGGGATGGGCTGTGTCCCTTTACCACAGGGGAGCCATTGGTTTGACCAGGCTAAAGAGAAGAGTGGAAGCCTGAAGCATCTATTAACTATAAAAGTCACAAAGTGCCCTGGCAGTGTTTCAAAGCAATATATTTAGGTGTTAGGGAAAATACTTCATCAAAATTTCACAAACTTTATAAGGGGGAAAAAATCCCCCCATTTTCAGGTCCAATTACCATCATGAGAAGCTCATGTGATAACAGTACCAGTGCCAGGTAAAAAGCAGATAGGAGGACCTGCTCCCTGCCTGGGGCAGTCTGTGATCTAACTATTTCACCACTGTCTGCCAAAGTAATATGCAAAGGTATGGTAAGAAAGATGTAAGCAAATGCTTCCAATTTGTATATCTGAAATATTATTACGAAGTGCTGACTCCTCTCATCCAGCGCCTCTCAGCTGCGTAATTCTATGTAGAAAACAGGGCTAAGGAGTGTCTTCAGGGCCAGGAAAAGACTTTACTTACAGATCAACTGCAGATTTCATATCTAAAGTATGTTTGGTAAAAAAATACAAAAAATCTGCAGGCAAGGACAGCAGTGCCTGTGGAGCAAATAAGTCAGAGGACAGTGTGGAAGAGAAGCATGCACATAGGAGTAAACGAATAAGGGGATAAGGGAGCTTGAGCATGAAGGGGTGAAACTGATGGAGCCATTCGAAGTGGAGGGCAATGTGGCTGTAGAGAGGTAGACGAAAGAAGTACTGCTGTGGAAGAATTGGGGTAGGTTTTAGGGAGATGGGTAAGTTCTGGGTGGAAGACGGGAGCCTGGCTCCTAGTGCAGATGCTATGGGACATGAGAGCAGGAGGAGCCAAAGGTGCTTTTGGCATGACGGTCAGGCTGGTGGAGAAGCAGGATGGTGAAGTACAGCCCCACGTTTCCAAAACAGGTACCTTTGTGCAGGCCTCACTGCAAAACTACCTCCAGCTTTCCACACCAAGCTCAAGCAACCTTGGCCTCTCTTCAGCCACCATCTGAGCTCCAGTTTACAATGTTGACATTTGGGCAGTTGTATTTGGATTGCAAGGTGATATGAGATCATCGCACGCTTTCTATTGCTGCAGTCCTTGCAATACTAGCAAAACCACCAGATCTTTTACTTTCCCCCAAGGGAACATCTGACACTAACTTCCACACCTTGCAATGGCTCTGCAGTCAGAAGGTCCCGTGGGTTAATGGGATCAGACCTACAAATCCTCTTCCTTCTGCCCTCCTGGTAGCGACCTTCTAGGAAAAGCCATGTCCTGACAGGTCTCCCAGCCAAAGACTTATTTGTCACTAGTGCCCGTGACAGATGTGAACCACACAACTGGGCAGTGGAGAGCAGCACTGTCGGGACTTTCAGACAGCAATCACCACAGGTTAGTGGGCACAAGGTTCAGGATGAAACCTCTGCATTCCATGCGGAGATGTGCCGGGAGCACATCCAGCAGCCCTGACCTCGAGTCAAGGAAAGAGAGAGAGAAACTTGTAGCAGCTTTGTTCAACAAGAGGCTCTTAAATTAAGAATTTAGGAGAGCCTCGGGTCTATCCTAGCAACGGAAAGGTCCAACTTCATCATCAGATCTGGAGAGACTACAGCAAAACAGAAGCTGGTATTTTGCAGAGAGATCTGCTAACTCCTGTGCTAATCCACTTGTGCAGTTACATAGTTCAAAGGAGGAGAATAATCACAGGGACCTTCTGAGAGGAACAAAATGACACCACCACCATGAAAAACCTTTCCCCTGAGTGACTTGGTCCTTTCCCACTCCCAGCCCTATTCCCTGAGGAAGGAAGCGCTGACCAGCTCCATTGGAGCAACCAGACTATATCACAGCTTTCTCTTCTGTGGCTGAATTCAGGTCACGCCTCCACGATCATTAATCCTGGCTCTTTGCTCTCAGTACACATTTGATCTGGATCAGCCCAGGGCACATAATCACATTTAAGATGAATTAGCTAGAACACATGATATGGAGCTTATGCTGGCCTCACGCCAGCTGTGGGAGGACGAACGACACTCGATCCCACATAAAGCCCGCCAATACAAAGTTACCCCGGTGCTGGTTTTGGAGCAAACATGAACCAGCAGAGCCACATCAGTCCCCTGGAACTAGCCCTGTGCACAGACCGGTTGCTGTGTTTTTGATGCAGTTACTCTTAGTCAGAGGCAGACTGACTAAGTCTACCTTAATTATGAAGTCAGGGTGATCAGACTTAATCTTAGTCAAATCACATTTCAGATCTTACAGCAGACCTGGCCCACAAGTTAGGAGAATCTAAACTCACCTAGACTGGCTGCAAACAAACACATGGTGCCTTCTTAACTTTGTCTCCTTCCTTGCTGGGTCTGCTCAGGGCATGTCCCACGGTTCTCCAGTACTAGAGCAAGCAAAGCCACGCTCCAACTCCACCCTCTGTGTTTTGGAAACAAATTGTCTTACCCTTTGGCGGACATAAAAGAGAACTAGAAGACCGTCTGATGACATGCAAGTGATTTAACCTGTGACTTTACTGTTGCATTTCTGCACCGTCAAACAAAATATGGGAGGAGGAAGTGGTATGAGAGAGCTTCTGTCCAGTACTTACTATTTCATTGTACCAAAACAGTCACCATCACCTGCTATTTCTGCTTGAAAACGTGTTCCCAAAACATCTGCTGTGTATGCCAGTGAGAACCATTTAAAAAAAACGTATATTGTGTGACTTCAGTTCAACATAGCAGTTAGCTCAAGTATAGAAAACTGGCGAGTGTTCAAAGCGGAGCGTGTATATAGCCAGACGACACAATGCACTGTTTTCCTGATAAAATCTGGGTGACAATATCTACACATGTCATTCCAACATGAGCTTGTAACCAAATGTTTTCATATTCAGATTAAAAATAGAAGCAGTTTTCTGAAACAACCATTGCATGAGTTATCTTTTACTAGATGCAACTAAATTGCACTCAAACTTCTTGGATTGGATCCCTAACAGATAATCAGGAGGAAAACCATAAAAGTTCTAGAAAATAAAAGCCGTAGGTGCCTCACATGGGGATGCTCACAGAAGTGAGATAGTTTGAGCAGGGCCCTGAACAACAATTTTGCCATTCTCCTTGTGGCAATGAAGGGAACATATGGGAGAGAAAGGGAGAGAGACAACCTGGCTCATCCTCTGGCCTCCCACTTTGCCTTGTCCCTTGCCTTAGTTTCCTTTTCCCTAGTAGGACAAATCATCTCTATACTCCATCTTGAAGGACATATTTTTTTTATTTCTAAGGTGTGATAACATTTCATTATTCCTGCCAGTTGTAAAAGAAAGCTTTCAAAGACCTTGGTGAAACATCTTCTGTTCTAGCCTAGCTGATTCATGAGATAATCTGTTCTTAATATATACAGTCCTAAGCCTGTAGTGCTCAAGTTTTAGATCAGCACAATGTTCATTCCTTGCTGTGACTCAGCGGAGGCTGCAAGAGATGGTGGAGGGGAAAAAAGAAAGGTATTTTTATAGCAGGTTATTTTTTATTAGAAAATAGTGTGTTGCATAAAAACAGCCTTATTGAATTGAGGTGTTCAAAGCAATTCCTGCAGAGTAAGATTACAGTGAGCAGAGTGCAGGTGAGAAGGTCAGAACTGCAAACTAAATGCAATTTATTCGACTGGTACAGAAACCTAGGAATGTACTCCAAGGTAATCATAAACATGTGTGATCCAAATATCTCACATGCATAGATGTACACCCCAGCACACAAATCTTGAACTGTACTCAAAGGCAGTAACGACAACAAACACAGTAAAACATACAAACTTCTAGTCTCCTCACAAAATTGTATGTAATAGATGACTTTCAGCACAAGTGACGAGAACAACCACATGGCTAAAAAGACCAAACTCATCATATGCTTAAATAAAGCATTTATGGAAAAAAGGAAAGCATTCAGAAAAAAGGATGAATTTGGGGGTGTCCATTTGAATCCATAGTACAGCCCAAGACGCAAAGGAGATCACCTTGAAAATAAAACCCAGGTGGCACATTAAGCATACATAGGTGAAACAACAATACAAAGCAGTGGAAGTAAACAGGTGTGGGGACTAAAGCCAATGCAAAGGGGAAGATAAGCCATCTGTAAGCTGCCCAGGGGAAACAATGAATGAGATCACACTGAAATTTTAGCTGTTTGGATGCACAGAAACCAGGTGAAGCATTTGTACAGAAAGAATGATCTCACTTTCATAAAAGATGAAACTCTCACTGTCCAGTTGCTACCTGCTCCAAGCTCATCTTGGATTAACGCTGTTCGCCACAGATGTGGGCAAGGGAATGTGCAATGAGGGAGTCTCATCAAAAGCAGAGTTCATTTGCGGTGCTTTGAAAACAGAGGGGATGAGGATGGGGACAGCATGAGAGAGAGAGCAAGAGCAGTACGCAGTTAAGTTACCAAACCACCTAGTGCAGTCTTGTATTTAGTGTGAAGACTACGCTGCTCTGTATGCAAAAACAAACTGTTCACCAGCAACTATTTTGACCAGTGGCTTTACTAAAATGTAGACAATCAGAAAAAACACATTTATATATATCGACTCCTCAATAGTTACCCAAGATCAAAACAAATGAAGATGGGGGGCACTGGGAAAGGAGGTTTTTCTCCTTTATTCTGGGAAAATAGGTTTTTCTCCATTATTCCACAGCTCATTCTATACATTTTCTGAGTGGCATGCTCTTGTCCATACCAGCTTCATGGTTTGCCATCTCTAGTCATGCTTAGCCTTCCATTTTTCCCATGGAAGTTAGATGTGCAAGCCTTGCCAGCATAGATGGCATGCCCATCAGCAAAAGACTGCACAGACTATGTTCGCTCCACTGGCATTTTATCACATTAAAATAGCTGTGAGCCAAAGAAATGCAAGAGTTATGGTAACTAAAATTTCTACTCACCTATATTTTTCCTTGCTTTCAAAATAAAGACAAAACAAAAGACTAGAGATGCAAAAATCAACACTGTAGAAAAAGGCCCAAATAACCCCAATACATGGTAGGCTTCTTAAAGAAAAATTCCTTTCTCTGAAGAGCATCTGTAGAATAGTATGTCAGTCAGAAACTGGAATTTCCTGCAATTAATCAATTTAATAAAAATAATTTGACAGGCTTCCTTCAAATGCTGCACATGGTTTGGTTGCATATGTTTCTGGATTTTTTGATCAATCAAGGAAGAAAACTGACTGGCTAGACTTGCTCCGCTGAAAATGAAAGATGAACTGGGAAGTTCATTTATTTTTGTTGGAGAAAGAAACAAAGACAGACAAACTGACCAACCAGCCAAACCAGGCCACTGGCCAAACCAATTATTTGTGTCTTGCCAGTCATTTCAGTCCACATTTGTTCTTCTAACAAACTTAAGCAGCCTGTCCATACAGTTATTTGCCTAATGATGATGAGGCAATCCAAATTCTGGATTGTTTTCAAAAAATTTTTGAATATAATTTTATATTATGTTAATTTTTAAAAAGCATGAGGTGGATGCTTTCAGGCTTCCACACTTACTAATACCTATTAAAAAACTAGAATGAAGCTGACTCGCAAGAGAAATTATCTTCTCAGCTGATGGAGGCATAAAATTCTGCATTTCTGGCTTGTGGCTGGAGAGGAAAGTGATTTCCTCTACAAATTATGCTTCAGATATTCCACTATCCAAACCAGAACTACACAGTAAGCGCTGGTAGGGGAAGATTGAAGAACAGGACAAGATCCTGCCAGACACAACTAGAGGGTTTGCACTCGATTTATGGTCTCACAGCTTGAGAACATACCTCACTAGTGCTGCTGCTATAGTAACGAAACCAGACTGGTATGCAGGTTTGTGGTAACAGTATTTGTTGAAAGAGTTTTCTCAGTTGCATATTCATGCTTCTGCCCTGGTTTTATTTTGTTGTTGTTGATGTTGTTGTTGTTGTTGTTGTTGTTGTTGTTGGGCGGGGGGTGCATATCTCTAAAGGAATCAGTATATGAAAGCAAGAAACGGAAAATTGGAGGGAAAAAAGGAAAAAGGTTTGTAAAGGCTTTATAAGGGAAACACAGAAAACTGCAGTTACTTCCCAGAGATTAGGGACCAAAATGTTAATGGCTATTTATGAACCTCACAGGCATTTCAGCCACCCTTTGAGATTTGAAGAGCCTGACCTGGAGGCACAGTCCTCTCAAACTCTTAGAAATATCAGCAGCTTTCTAACTGGAGCAGCAGTGAATGGGAACTGAAGGGAAAAGAGCAAGACTTGGTTTATTCAAGGCCAAGTTCATCCTACAGCACCAGTGACTCAAACTCTTACATACCCACTCTTCTTTAAATGCTACAAACAGCTGTCACTCATGCAGTGAAATCAAACCGCAAAACTCATGTCACCTGTATACATGAAGTTATCTGCTTTTGCTCTTGTGTGGACAAGGATTAAATCCCATTTATTATACTGACCCACGGACTGAAAAGAAAGAGTCTGCTCTTTGGCCCTGATTCAAGAAATCCCCTTATCCAGAGAAGGTCTCCTGTACTTGATGGCAGTATGTGCGCTGCTGATCTGAGATCTTAAAAATATCCCTTAATTATCACAACATTAAGGGTATGGAGCTTAATTAGAAAGCAAATGAGGACACTCCATAAAGGTAATTCCAGTTATTCTGACCTGTGAAGGCATGCCACGCTTTCGCTCTGGGTATTTAAAACACAGGGAAAGTGGTTTAGTTAAATATTATCATGGCCTCTTTAAGAATATAGCTTTAAGCACAGAAACATAGGAGTATGCTTTTATTTCTAATGGAGATAAAATGGGACAGCTTTAATCTAATATTTCAAAAAGAGCCATGAATTTGTGAATCAGTAGAGTGAAGAATGGCATTTGTCTTTACTTACATGTTTTATAATACACATTCTCCATATTTTCTATTACAATATGAGATAATTGATCTGTCACTTTATTCTTTCATTTCTACTCTGTTTCTCTAGAGCCACAAGGAAGAATAAGGGCCCTCCACATCTACTCACACTAATTATCTATCTTGGTGCTGATGTCTTACCCACAATGATAAGCTGAGAAATGTGAGTCTTTGATTCACTGAAGGAGGGGAATGGAGACCCATGCAGCTGATCTTTGGTTTAGTTCCTCCATACAGGCCAGCAGCCTAAAACTCAACCAGTGTGAAAAAAATACCTTTCATGGACTATAGATCACTAGCACATAAGAAGAGAGAAGTAAGAAATGGCATGGCTTTCTGGAGTAGGAAAAAAATCTCCAATCATCTGGCATACAGAAGAAGGAAGACTCATCACCTACTGGACAATTTACCTTCTTCATCAAGTAGAAATACAGTCTCTGCACTGCAGGTTGTCTCTCCAAGGCCAAAAAAAATGTTACAACATTGTTCCTACCATCATAACTATTGCAATTCAAAGAAATGAGCCATCCACCAACACGCCTCTTTGAAGAAAACCCAAGGCGCTGCAACTTGGTCCAGGAGGTCTGAGCCACTTCTTCAAGCTTTTTCCTCTCAGTAAGTAAGGGTAGTTACAACATTGTTCCATTCTGAGAACATCAGTTTTGGCCTTTGGTTTTCTATCAAAGCACCAATGTACCCTCTGAGTTGCAAAAACTTGTCATGCCTCTGAGATACCACCTGGTTTGGAAAGGTGAATATGGTCTAAGTGCTCATTAATGGTCAGCCACCATTAATGCAACCGAGCAAGACGGTACCCCAAGGAAGACACTATACTAAAGTACCCTGAGTCTGGCAGAAATTTTTGAAGCTAAAAGTGGCACTCTGGCTTCTTTCTCCCACCCCTCAAAGAGGTCAAGAGCCAAATCAGGAAATTACAGAGCAGTAGGATTAACATCTGGCACAGGAAAACTTTCAGGGAAGTGACATGAGAACACCTGGAAAGACAGTTTGATTAAGGACAGCCAGCATACATTTAGACACAGGAGGTCATACTTAACTAACCTGCTGGATATCTTTGAAGATAATGCTGCCATGGCAGATAAGAAAAACATGACAGATGCTGTATAGCACACCGAGGTTAAATTTTTTCAAACAAAGTTTCAACAAGGTCCAGCATCAGTGATGACTAATGGAGACAAACAGAAAGTTATGGATTGCAAAGTAAAAGGATGGAACAGTGGCTGTGGAGCAAGACATAAAAACATATTGGGTGGGAGCTTTATAATGGGAAAAGGATACTGAGTGGAGGGGTCAGACTTACAAGGGTTATCCCATCCCACTTGCCCCAAACAGTTTCCATGTCAGCATCTTCCAGATAAAAACATCCTCATGACCTACACTGCCTTTGGTTAAGGCTCTTATGTTACGGCAGCGATGAACAATGGCCTTTAGCGTCGCTTTTGGTTCACAGTACTGAGTTTGTACACTGATGTCAATACAGAAACGCTGAAAGAAATATCTTCACACGGTTTTCTAGCTCTCATGGTAGGAAATAAATCGAGGCTGAGCACAGTCAATGCAGAAGAATTCAGTTCACTCAGCAAATGTAGCTCAACACAAAAAGCACAAAATAAATTAATCACTGAGAAAGGAATCAGGCAAAGCTGTATATGCTAAGTACTATAACAACATGAAACTTCATAGAGGTAAAGGATTTTAAGGCTTGTAGTGGAAAAAAAAAAATTAAAGCCACCAATATATGGCAGAACATCAGAGAAAAAGAGGATAAAAAGAAAGAGAAATGGGATACAAACTCTTGTTAGTAGAGATACAGCAGTAACAACCAGAAATCAATGGCTTGTTCTGGAGATGGTGACTTAACAGATGCTCTGTATTAGTCACTATATCACAGCGAGAATATTATTGTCTCAGAGGGTGCAAGAGCAGGGCAACAAAAAGTGAAACCAGATCTTGGCTCTTACTGGGCCCTAAATTATTAGGTGGGTGAAGTGAGGGCATGTTATGTTTATTCTCACTTGGAAAAGAGAATACTTTGATGTGACCTAGTAGAACTTTTTCAAAATCATGAAAGGGGATGATCAAGGTAACCCCTACCAAGTTAGGGTGGAGGAGCAGGGGCAAGGAAGGGAAGTGATGTCAAAATAGGCTGCAAACGTTTCAAATAAAACAACTGGGAGTAAGCCGGGAAGTTGTCAGGCAGAACTGCTTCAGCTGAAGGGTAATAAACATGTGGAACAAGTTACCAGTAGAGGCAGCTGAAACGAAGGCTGTATATGAGCTCAAAAGACACCTGGACTTGTTTCAAGAGAAGAGGGGGATTCAGGATTTTTGTGAAAACCAGAATGTTGGGATTAAGATGCACTGTAAAACAGCAGGTATGCTGAGCCAAGTCAGGGTGCTTAAAATTGTGTACATTATAAAGCAAAATTTCCTGTGCTGCTGCCACACCTTTACCCTGGAGCCATGGTTAAGAGAAATATCTCCACATACAAACCTTCCCTCCTGCAGCTTCTTTTGGCTAAACCATTTAAATCGAGAGGAGCTCTTCTCCCAAATACCTCAGGGCCACAAACAGCTCAAGGCTGTAACAAAGGCAGGAATGAGCTGCGGGAATGTCACCACCAGCAATGACCTCCTGAAGCACAGGCTACGCCTGTTGCAGCTGCTGCATTTGCTGCACGGCCCCCCGAAACACCGGCTGAGGTGCAGGAGGAAAGGAGCAAACAGAAACAGCCGTGTGCTTGCTTTTCAGGGGGAACTTCCCAGGTCCTCAGTCTTTCAAGCCCTGATACGGTCAGAAGGTTTAAGAGGCAGGTTTTCCACAACCCCAACTTGCCACAATGCCAGGCTGCCACAGACACAGCCGAAGTCTCCTAATGGCGGAGTGTGTGTAGGACTTCCCGCTGCTGAGGGTCAGTTGCCGGGACCCTAACAGCTGTCTGTTTACCTGTCTTCTTCATTGCAATTTGGTTTAAAATACGGAAGAAAAAAAATTGCTGGGAATGCTCACTCTAGAAAGATACACACTCACCACTCCCATCCCGAGGCCAGGATGTGATCAACTCCGAGTTGGGCATCAGCCCACAATAACTTTCCTGCAATACAACAGCTATGTGATGCAGTTTGGACCAGAATCATGTTAAGGTAAGCAGGTTAATTAGAAGTAGGTAAATAAGGATCTTAACTCTTCCTGTTTAAATTCTATCCTTATTTTAGAATAGCCACCTCAGAATTAGCTTCAGTTTTGTTAAGAGGGGAAAAAAAAAACCCAGTGCTCCCTGGTTTAGAAATTTACACCCACTAGTTTATCTTCAAGTTATTTCTTGTGGATGAGATACAGTGTGCAGAAATTAGGTGGGCTGTTTTGGAAATGTTGACATGCTTCTGATAGGGAATTTACCACTGTGGAAATATTTTCCACCACTCTTTATTTTTATATTTGCTGTTAGTTATAGACACATGTAACCCTGAGACTGAAACGGGCTTTCTCTTCTGATATTTCTTCTTCTGTTACCTGACACCCTGGTTTCTTACTCAGGCAACAATCATTGGTTCCTAGCATTTATTTCATTTTGATATGTTATAGAAAAAGCAAATGTCAGAGCTGTTCAGAAAAGCATAAATAGCAACATGAGTATCACAAGTGCATACAAGAGGAAGAATAAAGTAGGCGAAGAAACTGTCCTGTCAAACACGAGCATCCTGTCCTAGCTACAATGATAACAACAGAGATAGGATTTAGAAGGCAGCACAAGGTAAATAATACATGTTTTTTTAAAATGTGTTACTGTTCCTTTGGACACAGCTTAGCCAATGATACTACCTACAAATATCCCTTCGACAGGTGTGTTTACCTCCTTCAGCAAGTGATGAATCCAAACAACCACTTGTTTGAAAGCCCAGTCGGTATTCTCCCTCCCCCTGCAAACCAGAGCTGTATCTCCCAGCTTGCTTTTCTCAGGGTGTCCACAGTATTTCTCTCCAAGAGACCTGCTATATAATTCACATCAAGTGTGAAAGTCTACTGAGCTTTTCTAGTTTGCAAATCTCAGGCAAAGGATTCTTCCTCCCTCCAGATCACACCCAGCTCCCCAGAAAAGGCCTTTAACTGGCTCCAGTCATCACACCATCACTGGCAGGGATAACACATGGAGACCTCTGGGGAAAATTAATATTATTAGGCACGGTGTGAAAACAGTTAACGCTATTTGGGTAATGACAGACCACGTTCCCCACAGGTGTAAATGGAGTTTTGACTGTTTATGGGAAGAGGGAGTTTGCCTTTTGGAGCATGCTGTCAACCCTGCCAGCCTCCTCCACGTATGGTCCAGCATTCACTACAGAAACATCAATGAAGACCATCTTCATTTAGAACTGTAGGTAAGTCCTTTCCAAACCCATCCATTTTTTCATTAGAAAGTTCACATCTGGCTGATATGAGCGAGATGACCAGATTAAATACCCATGACTCTGCCTACAGAAGATAACTGGCATTATGCAGGCCAAGAGACAATCACCAGGGAAACCAAATGATGGGCTATGTGACAGCCTTTCTCTCAAATGTGTTGCTCTAGAATAAGCAATTTCTAGTAAAAATGTTTTCCTTTGCATTTGTTCCTTGTTTGCGACAAATTTTCTTCATGTCCAAGGTTTATTTAGGATATGTCTTTTGGCTGCAAGGACCAGGAGATCAGTTACAGTTTTTCTCTTTCAATTATCCACTGATAAATTATCCTGGTAATCATGACGACTGTGCTGGGCTTTGCACAACTAGGTGTAGCTTGTGAAATGCTCCTTCTGCCTTTCTAGAAGTCATTCTGGAAGAGAAACAGGAAGCATACCTCCAGTTTAAATCACTGAGTGAAATGAGGGACACACAACTGGCAGAAACATTGTAAAACAAGGTGAGAAATATTAAGTCTAAAACCACATAGGTGGGTCACCATCAATTATACTGCAGGCTACTCTCAACAAACTCCGGATGACCTGAAAGCCAGAAACAGTTTGATAAATAATGCTGTGAGACAGGTGCCCGGGCTGGAATCTAAAATAATCTGATAATGTCCTCACCACAATTTCCATCAGTAACAACTGCTCGCTTCCAAATATGTAGAAGTATAAATGCACAT
Organism: Ibycter americanus; assembly: GCA_035590275.1. Taxonomy (NCBI): domain Eukaryota; kingdom Metazoa; phylum Chordata; class Aves; order Falconiformes; family Falconidae; genus Ibycter; species Ibycter americanus. Next base: position 92,260,965 of record JAVJGI010000014.1, read on the forward strand.
ACATATATATATAGTTCCAAACTATGAATCTATTTTGAAAAAGAGGAGGAATAAAGTTTATTGTTCCATATTGGCATAGCAACCAGCAGAGAAACACATCATCTACCCCGCATGGCAAGAGTGCACGGAGCCAACTGGTTGTGATAGAAATAGGAACGGGCAAGGAGCCTGATGAAAGGGGAGGCTTCCCTTTCCCACCAGTCTCCATATCACTTGGTCCCAGCACAGTGAAGCAGGTTACATGAGGGTTTTTTTCCCCTCCAAAGCAGCCTCTACAGCTTTATCATAAAGGAAATACAGCTTGGGTAAATTAGTATCACCCCGGTGTGCAGCAGAGCTCTGAGAAGGTAGGAAGAGTTATGGTTACAATGAACTGTCTGCACCAAAATGTTGCTTCCCTACAGTAAGTGTCTATAAAAAGATCTGACTTCCTTTTAAAGAAAATAAAAATGAAGCACAGAAAAGAGTCTGTTCTTGCTTAGATGCATGTGCAGGCTGATGGCCAAGGACAGCAGTGAGAGCAAAAGCCTTATCAAAGTTTAAAAAAACAAAAAGAAGTAAAAAAACCCAAAAAAACAAACATATCCCAAGATAGATGCTTAACTGAACCCACGGTGACACAGCATCCGAGTTCCTGCCCTTTCCCACTTCCTTCACCATATATCTGGGGCTTGACTGTGCTACAGTCTTGCTGGTCGGTCTGGGGAGTCCCTCTGTGCAGGACTGGGAGAAAAGGTGTAGGAAAAGGAAAGCTGGAACCACTGAGCCATCTCATTCCCTTACAAGTCACCAGGCAGCAAAGGCAGGAGCTGGCAAGGCAGAGCCATTCCCTCTTGCCATCTCCAGCCCGCCACCCCACAAGCTGTCTGGCCACAAGACAGGGAGCAGACACTGCATTTGGTGGCACAATGTCCTCCCTCTCCTTCCTACCCACCATGGCACATGGGGAGCAGGAACAGGAGGGCTGGGGATACCTCCAGCTGCCATTGCCCCACTCGGGCTGTGCCTTCTGGAGTGGGAAACAGCCCCTCGCCCCCAGAGAACCATCAGATTTTTCAAGGCAGAAACCTTGTATGGCAACTAAGGCACAAGTGGTATAAATAATCAATGTTAATAGAGGAACTGCAAGGTAAATGTTCTGTTACAGCACATCAGCACCTATGTCCCTCATAAAAAGAGTGCATGAAAAATATCTCCCCTATTTCTTAACAGTAATAAGAAAAAAGTACATTTAATTTTACTAGAGCAGTAAAACAAGCATAAATATTCTCTCCCGATCTTCATAGTTAGCATTTTACAGAATGATCAATGCCAGCATGTCCTCTTCTCCTGCATGTCCCAAGAGATGGTTTAAGGAACCTTTTAAAAGGAACATTTCTTCATTCATACACAGAATGTACATTCCAGTGTTGCTGTGCAAATGCTGTGATGCCAAGAAATGACCACACGATTCTCCTATTCAGGCTGCTTTTTAAAATGGAAAATAGAGTTTTATTCTAAAGTGTCTGCTTTTGGCTGACATTTTTCAATTTTCACTGAAATCCACCAAAGATATTCTGGCATCCAGAAAGTGAAACGGTTCAGTTCTGAGCTAAAAATTGAAGTTTTCCATTTGGAAATACTGACAGGTATTGTTTTGATGTATTGATCCAAAAGAAACTTTCAGTTTTCCTGCAACCAGACATTGTTTGGTCTTGATTCTTGCTTTAAACCAGTTTCCTCCCTTCTTTCCCACCAGAGTGGCCCATAATCATTTGCCTGAACCTTTCAGTCTCTTTCCATGACCCATGCTCTTTGCCTAGCCTACGTAGCTCTGACCACACCGCAACACCGTGCTGTTTGCCTCGTGCACATGCAGGCCGTGATGCATCAGGGGGATGCTGGCCAGCTGGAGAGCCTGGTCAGCAGGCTGGAAGGTATGGGAAAGGAGATAAGCCACAACCAGAAAAGGCAGCATGATTTAATAAACACAAGTAATTGTTCTGATTTTCCTGATGGAAACTACTTTTATTCCTTTAGGGGGGATAAAAGAGATGTTTTCTTTGCCCTATTCCCTCTGTACAAATTACATCACCCAAATGTACTTAGACACCCGATTAGGGGGAGTTGGACACACAGGTATTCTTGTGCAGCTGGGCCTATACTCTTAACCTCAGTTGCAGTGCTCCCCTTCATACACATCATATCGTGTTGCACAGCAATGCGTTAGGGAAGGGATTTCCAGATCTCCCTGAGAAACCAATTTAGTCCTGCAGACAAAGCAGCTGAATGAATTAATGTTATTTCAGACTACACTAATTGCATTAAAACCGAAGATTCAGTTAAGAAACAGTAAGGCACAATTCAGGCCCTCGTGACAAAGCTGCCTCTAGATTTCTGTTTGTACGCTTCTGTTGTGTTGTTCCACCTCTCCCTGCTCTAAAGGAGACCAGAAGCTGCTGAATGACTGAGGAAAAGGTTAGTTGGGAAAACAAGAGCCCAATTCTGCCACCCAAAGTGACCCAAGTGTCCCAAGGAAGTTACAGCTCACACAGCTCATGCAACGGTTCAGCTGTCATTAGATTGATTCACAGGGAAGCTTGACAAGCCAAAATGACAATGTCTAGAGAACAAGGAAGGCTCAGTGTCCCCCTCCTCCTCGTCCCCCACTTGTGTCAGGCCCGCTCATTATGTCTAGTGGTGGCAATTAGTTTCACCAGCTGTGACACACACACACACGCACACTCCTGGTGGCAAGCACTATACAAACACCATGTGAGCAGCTCTCCCAGGCCCTTGGGGTACTATGGCTTGGGATTGTCTAAATGGGTGTGACAGACCCTGCTGGGGGGAAAGTGCAGCGAGGTGAACCAGCTTGTCCAAAATCACAGGGTAAATCCACAGACTGGCCAGACCTGGGATACTAGTCTCCACCTCCCAATGCCTCGACCCCAATGGGACTGCACTCCCAGCAGGAAGAGAGCGCGGGGAGGGCAAGTGTTTCACGGACAGTGCACTCCCTTCCCTCCCAAAGGACATACTGTCTTCCTTACGGCCACCTCCCATCCCAGCTCCGAACCCAGCTGCCCCCAAACTTCAGGCTGGCACCATGGGACCGGGGCTCCCCCAGCCACTCTCAGGTAGGGCTTCTGGCAGCAGCTCCAGGGTTAACACAGAACCACATTCACATTTCATTTCCTTGGTCAGGTCTTCTGACACTTGCTTGAAATGTGGGCTCATTTGGAAGCCATTAGGATTTTGGGTGGAGGTGTTGCTCATGCCCTGGACCAGTACTCAGAGCTTTAGCTTTTCGTTTCAAACCTGTAGAAGCAAGAGAGATGGGATTTTCCCACCCCTTTGCTATCCTCATAAAAATACTTTCTAATGACTTTTGCAAAGCCAGCTTCGCCTGCAACGTGCAGGTCTCCTCTCTCGGCTGTTTCAACAGGCAGAGAAGTTACAGCCCTTCACCTGCTCTCTGCGCCGCCGCCTGCAACACACAGCAGCCGCCAGCGCTCCTGCCCCACCGCCACAAATCTCCAGGGAGAAACAAGCCGGGTGGGAGCCGGCCAGCTGGAGATGAAGCCGTGGAGAGACACGCTGCACTGCCTGCGCTGCAGGCTGTGAGAAGCAGGTCAAAACTCGGCCGTCACGCACTGTCCATCTGTGCCATGCCGAGGAGACAGACGCAGGAGGCTTTCGAGGCCAGCGAGTGTTGCCTTCTTAGCAGACCGTGACATCAGTGCTCTTTATTTCACAACAGCGTAGAAGAAGCAGAAGGGGAGGGTTAGAAAGGAGGACAGAAAAACAGTAAGCGATCTTTTATTTACACTGAGAAAAACAATGTGAAGACCAGAGGGGAGGATCCAGCCTTCTCAACACACATGCCTCAACTCAGGGGAGGGGGGGCAGGGATGACCTCTTCTAGAAATGCCCACCTCTTTCCAATGCATATGGAAGGAGCCCCAGAGGACTCACCCCCAAAGCTTCACTATCTGCCTAAAACAGAGCTGGGTGCGTCGATGCCACTCTTGCGTGCTCCTTCCAAGCATCCCCTATAAAAGGCCTTTAGTCATATTAATCCTCCTGCACCAAAGAGTGCAGCATTTCGTCATGTGAATGAAGACTGCAGCGTAAGGCACATATCTGTGTCAGCTGAAGTAAGGCTGCACAAACAGCAGCTCTGGCATGTTCCACACGTATTTTTTGCAACTTTAATTGTATTCTTTCAATAATGACATTTGTAGTTTTGTGCTTTCCAGAGCTTTCGGGCTTTTGGTTTTTTGTTTTTTTAAATGCATAAGATATTTAACAATAGATGCCAGACAGGAGCCTCAATCTAGTAAATCAATTGATTGTTTTTCACCCTGCTCATAGGAAACCCCCCCTCCAGAGCTGATCAAAATCAGAAGAGGCAGAGAAGACTGGGAACAGTTTGGTTTTCAGCAGATCCCTCCACAACAGGAGAATAGAAACTTGCTAACAGGCTTCACTTGGTATCGCTGCAAAAATTCAACCTCATGTAAAAGCTCAAAGCTTAGTTGGAGAGGAGCTGACTTTGCTCTTAGGGAGTGGTGACAGGGGGCTGAAGTGGTGATACACAGTGAAATTACCAGGTGGAGGAGAAGAGTGAGACTTTCCCGCAGGCCCAACAGATTATTAGTTGGTGTAACAGGAGTTGCTGTGCTGTTCAAATAGCCAAAGGGGCACATGGTGCATGAGATTAGTATCTTGTACTGTATCTCAATACATATTTTCCTTTACAAAACAGTTGCTTGTACAGTTCTCAAGGTTTTTTTTTTATTCTGTAGGTTTCCTGGGGTGGCAGAAAGGGGATGGTTTACTTGTTTTTAAACACCATACTGCCTCTCTCTGAGTAAAGCTGGTGATGTTTATGACACTCAGTGCTCTACAGGTATTTAGCAGCTTTATGCAGTGCAACAGGCCAGTGAGTAGTTTACACATCGCTGTGGTTAAGCCACTTCAAACTCAATCACTGGTTGAACTCCTGGTGAGACTTTTGCCTCTAAAGTGATCAAGGTTTAAATCAAGTAATTATTTGTGCTGGAGCAAAAAAAAGTAGAAAAGAAACCCCAAATCTTATTTGTTTGTCAGATTTGGTACTGTGCTTCATTTCATAGCCATTATATTATTAAAAAGTAAAACAAATAAAGGAAAGTGCAGTGACTGCCAAGGTCTAAGAGAGATCAATATAAAGACCTGCCTAGAACAGGCTGTGCACTAGGACTATACACAAACAGTTTCACTGATCTTCCTCTCGAACTTTGTTTTGGTGGCCACCTAACTTAATCTGTTTAACATGAAAGTAAGCCATGAATCAGATGCTTAAGCCACCATACATGCATGTCAGTAGAAGAAAACATCAACAGTATTTATTCTTGATAGAAATCCTAATATTAGGGAGACAATATAGCAATGGCACAAAGAAAATACATCAAAAGCAGATTTGATCTCCTCATCCTCAGACATTAGAGGAGAGGCTTACAGGTTATCCCAGGTACTGCTGGTGGCTTGTAGGGCAATTGCCTCTGGCCCCTGAGTGCCCTGAACGCTTATTTGCACACTGGTCCATCTCCACCGCACTCGTGTGACATAAATGCTACTGCAACTGGTCCTCAAAAGGGTTTCCAGACCATTGCTTAAAATAGGGTAGTGCTTTAGGAGTTAAATTTCAGCATCCATGTGTCTTTGTTTATCATTCCCTGACAGAGAAGCAACACTCACTGCTAGCTGAAGCATGCATCAGGTCAGTGCATGCTTTCAGACACAGGCTGGTGCAAAATGGGGCACAGCTACCAGGGGCCCAGAGGGTCAACAGCAATGTTTCTTAGACTAAGGCTTTCCTTCCACCAAAGCATGCACAGAAATCAAAACTCAAGAAGATAACAGAGTAACATTTGTACCGACTAACATTTTAATCCAAAGGTGACAACAAGTAAAGAATATATTTATCCTGAAAGACAAAGATTACCTAGTAGGAGATAGGGAAAGGACTGTAAGACAGTGGAAAGCATAGACAAGATTCAAGCAGAGGGGGAAAGAAGAGATATACTCTCTTTTCATCCCCTAAAAAGGCAGCACATGCAGCAATTTCTATGATGCAGACCAAAGGCTCTCCATTGCTTCACAGAGTTTGAAGGAAGGGAAAAAAGAACTGAAGAAGAAATGGCGCTTTTTCAGCAGCTAGCAGTGCCAGTGTTATGCCAGAGTGTCTTTCAAGAGCTGCAGCACTGGTATCCAAGCATTAATTCCTCTCCCCACATCGCACAGAGCCCATGGTGTCTCAGCAGATTCCAGCTTCACCTTAGCAATGCCCAGCAGAGCAGCTGCACTCCAGAGAGCATCTTGCTCGCACGTTCCCAAGCTGTCAGTTTGCAGCACATCACTTCAGCCATCCGAACAGGAGGCCAGCAGAACAGGGAAGGCTCACAGTGACCTGCCCAATAACATTTTCTGCACACTGAAAATCCCAGTCAAATCTCATCCAGTCCCATCGTAACCTCCCACAATCAAACCTGACAAGGAAAGCCAACTACAGAATGCATTTCAAGCCTCACCTGATGTCCCAAGAGTAGCTCTACATGCTTGAAGCATTTTGCTGTTTTTCCTGAAATGCTTGTCTGGCTAAAGTGACCTACAAATACCAATTTACAGCACACCCTTTATTCCATTTGCCTCAGTTTTGGAACCCAAGTGCTGTATTTAATGTTGCGGGGGACCCCAAAACAAGTCAAGTCAGGAAGAGGAGGTGGACAAAGGAAGAGCAGAAGAGCTGGGACTAGCTACTGATCTATGGTAGAGGTAATTATTATCATTTCAAGAGTATGTTGACAAAAATGTTATGATGGGGACTATTAATCCTTATAATCATTCATAAAGGTGCCTATAGAGTGGAATTGTCTTTACTCATTACCTCTATACCTATGAACCTAAAAGAAGGGATAGGAAACAATCAATTGGCAAAACTGTGCTCTCTGAGCTGTATGGCCGATCCCTGCTCCACCCCTGTCCAGACTCACATCCATGTGCCAACAGAGAGAGCAGAATCCTTTGTACACAGCTCTGATCCTTAGCACAGTATCTTCTGCTCATAATAAAGTAAGAGTCATTTGAGGACATTAAAACAGGCCAATCTGACAAAAAAACCTAGGCTCAGGTTCTCAGACACTGGAAATCAGTGCAGCTTCAGTGATACTACTCAAGTTACACAAATTTATTCCTACTAAAGGTCTGGTCCATTAAATGCTAACACCATTCTTGGGCTTTACTCTCTCTCACTGGGTTCAGGGAAACAGGCTAATTTTTTTTTAATAAAAACTTCCTCTTCACTGTCAAGCATCTGTGTTTGAATTCAGTGAAAAAGGAGCCACAGAAAATACTTACTTTTCAAACACTCTTTTGTCACAGCATGTGACAGTAAAGTAAGTAAAATAAATAATAGTAAAAAGTAAAAATAAATCAATAAAGAGTAAAAATGTAAGGCTGTATGTATACATATGTGTGGAGAGATTAAAAAAATCCCAGACATGTGGCATATGACATATATGTAGCTTATACCATATCATACACATATACACACACACACACACAGAGTATACACACTGGCCTGCATGTTTGTATGTGTCTACTCATGGCACAGATGTCTGAAGAGAGGGCAAAGAGAAGTCTTCATACAGTCCAGACTTTCAGGCACGGCCTTCCCAGGCACCAGGGTGAATGTCTCTCAGTGACCTTGTGGAACAAAAAATGTTCCTTTCTGTAGGGTCAGCTGTTGCAGAGCATTCAAGCAGGTTATTGCCAGCCCTTCCATATCCTCCAGTAAGGTTTCCAGATAGAGCAGTTTTCTACTAAATCCCTTGAAATTTCAGAGTTCCTTCAGTAAGGTCTGACAGGTCTCACCCCATCATATTTCACATGACTTTTTTCATAGGCAACAAGAGCAGGGGAGCCACGGCAGCACTCACGTCAACAGCAGCAGTTACACCTGAGCAGGTGCACCGGGGGACAGCCACAGGGCATCCTGCCCCAGACCCACTGGAGTCTGGGTCACCCTTTTTGCTGGTGCCACCATCGCCACCATGGGCCTGCATGTCCCTCCTGAGTGGGGCTGAGCAAGGACTGCTGAGAGCAGACAAGCGATACGAGGGTTAGCCACAAGCACAGGACCTTACACCGAACCCCAGGTGAGAAACTCCTTTAAAGAAGGACCTACCCTCAATGAATGTTTCCTTTGTGCCTTCCAACTCTTTCTGCTAACATGGCAAACTACAGGTTTTTGGGTGCATTGTCAGCTGTTTTGAAAGGGAAGCAACAATTACAACCTGAGGAATTTCTTTCCAATCGTTAAATCTGTTCTAGGAGAAGCAACACAGTCTGGGTGTAACGGATGCTCCCTGTGATATGCGCCTTTTACATCCACATAGTGGAGGCTTCCAGCAGGCGTGCAAAAGCCCATTCCTTAGAGCATGAGAAAGCCAGCTCCTGCATGCTTCCCTCCCCTGAGTTACACACAACTTTAGGCATCCTCGTGCAGCAGCATTTGAGTGCAACAGTGCTTGAGATGCAAAAAGGGAATAAACACAAGGCAGTCATATGCAAGGCACTTAAATACATGTCCACATTGGAGCAGTCTTATCCTTCATGCCTAAGATTAAATGCTTTGCTCAATCACCATTTCAGAGAATACATATTTTTTCTTTTCCAACAGGAAAGAAGATCTGCTTCATTTTTCGTCCATTCTTCCTGCAAGCAGCGGCAAAGGTGTCCCAGCTCGGGCAGACCCAGGTTCCCCGGGATGCCCCGCTTATCCCACACACAGCAAAGAGGCAGGGGGGAGCACCAAAAGGAGTTCCAAAGTTTGCCTTTCCCTTTTCGAAATGTCAGCGCTCATTGATCACTAAATCATTTCAACAGCTTATTAAGTAGATGTCACAGAGAATTACTACCAGTCTCCTATTAATTTAAAAATACTAATGGGGTTTTTTGGAGTGTAATTTCTTTCTGAATGAATAATGCTTCCTGTATGAAAACGCAAACATTTTGGACCCCACTAGCCAGTGTATGAGGCTGTTCATAATACAAAACACGTATTTAGTAGAAATTTTAAAACTGCAATGTGATTCTAAGATTGCTGTATAGCTTTGTTGTCTTAATTCTTTATCATTTCAAAGGATCCCCTCCATATGTTTTTTCCATTTGCAGGCAAACTGACATTTTCCTGATATATATTATTCACAGGTTCATGTCAATACCAGCATAAGCAGAAGCTATCAATCACTCCTCTGATGATAACAGTAAATAAATAATGCACACTTTAAACCTTCAAAGCACTGCATAAATATCAGTTTGTTTCCACAACAGCCCTTTAAGCACTGAGGTAAGTAGTTCAACCATTTCACTAGGCACTAGCTTAGATTCAAGAATGGCTTAAGACCCGTATGAATCATTTTGTATATTACCCACAAAAGACATACATTCTGATACATAACCTATATACAACAAGACTCGGAACAATGTATTTTCCCTCAAAAAAATGAAAGTGAAGGCAACTATTTCCCAGAAGAAAGCCAGGAAGCATTTCCATAGCAGAACTGACACGCGGCATTGCCAGGCTGTACTGCCCTTCCCTTTGGATACTGAAAGCTTCTGCTTCCCCACAAACGTGGGGGAGACAGGAGACACCACCATCTGCCTTCTCCTAGTGCCCTCTTTCTCACAGCACATGAGGCTGGAGCAGCAGCCACACATCTTTGTGGCACCTGCAGTCAAATGCTACCTGTGCCATGCCACTCTCCCATGCAGGGACAGCACATGCCTGCTGCAGGCAGGTATGCGTCCTGGGCACAAAATGAAATACAGGGAAAAGAAGCTTTTTTATGGGGAGGGTGGTCAAACACTGACACAGGTTGCCTGGAGAGCTTGTGCAATCTCCATCCTTCGAGATACTCAAAGCCGAGCTGGACACAGCTCTGAACAACCTGCTGCAGCTGCCCCTGGCCTGAGCAGGGGATGGGCTGGATACTCTCCAGAGACGCCTTCTTGCCTCAGCTGTTCTGTGTCTTTTGCATTATGGAGCTGGGATCCCTCATCTGGACTGCTACATACTCATGCAAAATAAATACCAATGTTTGATGATACCAAAGCATTTCACTGTCTTTTACTTTTCTGTAGGTGCAGCTAGAAATGTCATGCTCATGGCTAGAGATATCATCAACTACCCATTCCTGCAACAAATGCTACAGGGAGCCAGACACATGAAACGAAAAACATACACAGAGGACCAAACCAAGACATCTGATTCCAATATACCATGCAAGGAGCGGATGGGTGTTCTCTGTGTTTGGAAGCCTTTCAGCTCTAAAATAAAACTACTGTTCATTCTCCAACAAAAGACTGGGATTAAGTATCAAACTTTTTTTCTTTTTTTTGCTTTTCTTTTTGTTCAACAGCTACCAGCCAGACTTCATAGGATCTCTCTCCCACAGTTTTCCTTCATAGATAAAAAAGCTTCCTGGCCATTACAACTTTGGTTATTTCACATCCCATTGATCAATCTGCCTGTCCAGCCAGCAAAACAGCAGCAAATAAGCAAGCAAACTAAGATAAGGATAGATTTTTGCCCTGGAAAGCTGCAGCTCTGTGCTGCCTCCCCTGTGTTCTTCTCTCCCTTTCCCCCTCCTTCCTGTATCTTCTTTCATCCCTAGATACATTTCCAATAGCAGATAAATCAGCACTTTGAATTCTTCTTCTGATGTTGTAACAAGCTGGCAACTGGCATGACATGTTGTAGAGAGACACATGTGAATACCTAAGTCAGAAATAATGAGATTTCTCTCCCATATTCAGCGTGAAATGAGACGCAAATGACATCACCGCTGAAAACAGAGGAGTGCAAGAAGAGGTGTGGGGAAGGGAGGTAGAAAGAGCGGATGTCTAATCCGTTTTGCTTACTACAGTGGATTTCAGAAGAAAAACGTGTCTCACAGGCAGCACCCTGGGAAACACAGACTCGGAGGGATGGGACAGTCGCAGAGCACAGTGTCTCAAATCCAAGCAGCTCCACCCTATATCCCAAGGACTCGTCCCCGTGGCCAGGCACTGCTGTGTGTCGTGGCCAAATGAACCAGCCCTTCAAATAAAAACATAAGAGACAAAAGGAGGAAACAAAAGAGAAAGGGGATAAAAGGTCCCAGTAAATCAATTAATTCAAAAGTCTGCTTCAGTTTATAGACAGCACTGGTAATTGCTGTGTGTGTTGCCTGTGATGAATAGAGGCTGGTTACCGTTCCACGATTCATCCTTCTTTGCAAGGCTGGGAACCGTCAGAATGCTGATCTCCACTGAAAGTCTTTAATTATTGTTAAATTAATCAGGGCAGGGTGTCGGCTCTGGGTTCGTGCTTAATTGTCCCATTTTCTCGCAGCCTCAGACTTTCACCTTCTTCCCTTATCCTCCCACCACCTCCCCAGCCCCTGCACATGCATCATTTTTAGATTGGTCTAACACTGGGTTGTGTTTACACAGCAATGAGCCACACAAAGATTGTTGAGACCCTGCATTTCCACTACTTCAGGACTTTGTCTCTTGGAAAGCCACAATGTAACACAAAACTTGGGAAAGCAGAACTCCAGACATACTTAAAACCACAAGACAGGGGTAGAGTATTTTGCCACCAGTGCAGAAGTCAGAGATATCCTTATTGCTGTTACTACTCAACACTGAGCGTGCAACCACTTCCCAGTCCTGATCTCATTCTCTGGGGTGGTAGGGAACAAGGGGCACCACCATCTTAAACCTTTTCATTCACGTTAGGGATCATTCCACTGGACAGCTTTTTGTCTAAAGCTAGCATGAGCAAAATGAGAAGCTGGTCCAAAATGTTTCTCTTTTTAGTGTTCAGAGAAGACGTCATGAGTCTGTCAGCAGTTAAAGATGACTTCCACATCTTTGGAAGACTCCTTCTCAAAGTCTTAAGCCCCTAATTTCTCTCGTCTCCCCAAAATGCCAAAGGATTAGTGGGATTGGACTAGTATATTCCATGCAACTTTCACAATGTTAAGCCACAAGTATGTAAAAGATTACAGGAAAGAGAAAGAGACCGTGCTCCTTGAATAGAGAGGATAGGACAAGAAGTAATGGGAGCAATTAAGGAATAATGAAGTTGTAGCAGAAGACGTCTAGGTTAGGAGTAAGAGGAAAAAAAGCAGTGAGAGCAGGATTAAATTTCCTAGGGAGACTGGAGAATCTGTCACCAGGGTTTTTTAGGAAGCAGACAGACAAACAGCTGTCAGGAATGATGCAGAAATGGCCTGAAGACACTGAGGTGCTCTGAACGACTTCTTCCAGCCCTACAGTGGAGAATCAGACTGGGCTAAGGGGAGGGTAATTACAGATGAGCAAGGCAGCAGCAGGGATCCTGAGGATCTGCTCAAAATAAAACAGCAGTGACAAACGCAGTACTTAAGGTTTGGCTCTGTAGATGTCTGAAAATCACTCCCATCAGCACCTCAGTGTGGGTCCAGCCTTCACATACAACATAAATGTGAATTTTCCTTGATTCTTGCAATGCAAACATATAATGCACAGCAAAATCTGGAAAAAAGGTGCATTAAGTTGAACAGTTTACTTACTAATCAAAAAGCGTAACTCTCCCAGCAGCCTGAATTCACTGTTTTCCACCACTACACAGAAAAAGTTAGTTACTTCTGTAATGCAACCTGCATAACATAGTCGTGCTACTCCACTTTCTCACCCAACTGAAATGATCCAAACTGCAAGGCACCAAGGGAAAGGCCTGAAAACCTGCACATGGCCCACATAAGCAATATTTCACTACTCTTTATTAGTATAGTTTAAAGAAGACTTTGTAGAGATTGCTCAGAAAGTTCCTTCACTATTTCTAGGTCATTGACAGGTGAGCAAGTTCACTGTTTTGAAGAATATATTACCAAGAGATGCCCAATCTAAGTGACCTAATGCATCTAACGCTGTGGAGCTGCTCACAAAGAACTTGGCCATGAATCTGAGAGCAGGAGAAAGACTTGAACTCTGAAATCTCAGGTATGATCCCTAATCAATCATTCCACCATATTACCACATGACTTCTTTACTTTTGGCCTCTCACTGACAAATGAAAAGCCTTCAACCTATCGAAGTTAGGCTGTATAAGAATATATCTTAGCTTAATTACATTTGATAAAGAATCACTTTAGATAAAATGTGCTTGAATCACATTGATTCTTTCTTATTTCCTACAAATGCAGACAAATTAGCAAGTCTTTATTATCCTAGAAAAAGGCATCTAGCGTTTTATTGGCACTCCCATATTTGCTCGGCTCAGTTTCACATTCATCAGGGGTGACATCATTTACATATTTTTATTTGCATTAGAAAGGCAATTTAGGATCATTGTGCAATCTCAGTGATATGTACCACACTGCACATCTCTGATCTTCCCACTGTGCTGGGAGTAAGGAATCTTAACACCAACATAAGTGATGCAAGTTTAACTAATTGCCTGCTTTCAGCTCCTGATACCTTATTTTGGGAGGGCTGGAGGAAGGGAGGTGGTAGGAAAGAGACGGACAAGAAGGAAAAAGAGGGACCACAATGAGATTCACTCCCTCAGAGGAAAATGTCTGCTTTTTTTCCAGACATGTGAAGCAGCAGGGTTTATCAGTTTAAAATGGTCTTTAGAAGGTATGTTTCAATCAGGCTGATCCTTCTTCCTCTGAAGGGCAGATACGGAATGATCTACTTCAGAGCTGAACGTGTCAGGGTCCCACCGTGGCAGACAGAGGAACCGTAGCAGGCACTCCCCCAGCACTGTCTCATCTTTTTCTTTTCAAACCCAGAGGCACAAATTCCTTTGTTTTCTCTTCAGTTCCCAAACTGCTCTAGAGTAAGCAGCCCAGACAACTCCTGGGCTTCAACTGCCTCATTGCTTTGGCTTATTTTTGTTCCAAAGATACTTCTTCTAAAGAAGATGGGCCCCATTGAAACAGCATTACCTGTATAACAACAGAAGCTCTCTCACATGTGCATTGTATATACCACCTAATTTTCCAAGGGTCATCACACGTCTTACCAAGACTGGCGTTCTTTGGAGGGTATCTAATCTTTCTTTCTTACTTTTTCCCCATGTACTAAAAGATCCCTCATTTTCACAGACAGCTGTAGCTATCTGTGCAAAACTTGCAGAACAAAATCACTGGGTTTCATACTGTCAGGGAAGAATGAAAGGACAGAGTGGCTGTGAGACCAATTCTAGACGCACTGCAAACCCAATCAGGACAAGACTCATGAGTTTACTGGCACTTATTATTCTGCTTTTGTTGTCCGTTGTATGCATCATAGTGTTATTTCTGAAAATGTTCTTAAAATCTTCTTCTGAGTTTGTTTACCCCTGGGGCTAGTATTTTGTACTGGGATTTTAGCTGTGCCAATAGAAGAGTCAGCTAGGCACTGTTAACCAATCCTCGGGCTTCCGTGCTTTATTCCCAGATGCCTCTTTACACTGTAGCAATTCCTATGTTATTGTTAAATAATTGGAGGTGGAGAAGATGTGAGAAGGAAGAACAAGTTACATGTATTGGCTTCCACAGACAAGAAGGTAAAAGATAGTTAAATTTCTCCCAAATGGACAATTTCTTAATTATCTGTATAGATTTTCTGTCTGTCTTGCTATTGCTACCACTGCATCTCATTAGGAGTTGTTTAGCTTCAGACAGTCTCACAATTGTTGTTTCTAGATGCTTTTGAAAATTACTATAATTTGTTTGTACTTCTCTTAAAAAAGGCTTGAATTATGAGGTTTTCCAACAAATGTTAACCAAATATTACAGCATCCATAATGAAATTTCACTCTATAACACTTCGTGGTTTTATTTTTTATTATTATGAGGTTGGGTTTTTAATAATCTGAAGCATAACAACCCTACTGAACAGTTAAGCCCAAAGTAGAGCTCTTCACTCTTAAGTTATGGTTAGCCTACAGTACTGGAAGTAAGACTTCATTAATTTGACCAGTATGTTATTACAGCTTCTACATAACAAATCATAGTCATTAGTAGCTTAAAGTTATTACTTGAAGGCTAAGCAGGATCTTGCCTGAAACAAGATGACAGTCTTGCTTGACCTGTCAGGACCATATGTCACATCTCCATGCTACAAACGGGTTACACCAGGTATACCCAGAAGGCAGGTCAAATAAAAAAAAATACGTTTTTTCCGCTCACACAAGACAAAATGCACTTCAGCACTCTTGGGTTTGGAGAGTGGAAAACAAGAGACATGAAAATGTCCTCTCCTGGCACCACTTTTCTAAAGTGGAGTCTGAAACAGTGACTGGAGGATCTCCACTGCCCTCCTCACAGCTTGCAGCACTTGTTAGCAGTGCACAAGATAACAACAGGTAACACTGTAGATGGCCCCAGCCTCCTCCTTGAGCCCAAGATGGGTATGAACAGCCCTACTGTGAGGTGCCTGAAGGGCTACAACCCCAAACCTTTCAGCGGGGAGAGTGGAATTACCTGTCACATTAGAATATCACTTTTCCTTCTGAGAGTACTGTGCCCATTTTAGTTTATAAAAACAAACCCATAACATGTTAGAAGGATTTACCAAAGGTATCATTCTTCTCTGTTTTCAGTCTGTTTTGTTTGTGGATTTCACAACAGTCTGTAACTGGCCTTTTTCACTGCATGACGGAAGGTGCGTGCTCTCTGCAGGCTCTACAATAGGATGCTTTCCAGAAACAGCAGCAGCAAATCTAAGAGCAAAAGGCCCTCAGGAAGATGAGTAATGCAGAGAGTAAAGGGAGAGATTTCTGTGGCACAGGGCCCAAACTGCAACTCTTCATGAAGATCAATCGGGTTTGGATGTTATTGAGCCTGAATGGAGAATGCCTCTGTGTATGAAAAAAGCACCTGCCCATCAGTCATTGCTGTCCCTCAGGAGCTAACTCAGTCATTGGGCTGTCCAGTGTCTCTGCTGTAGAATTTGGTGTCAAACCACATCAGCCTGAAAATTGTATTTCTCTAGGCTAGCACTGACATTCATAGTTCAGAAGAAAGCCTGCAGGCCTGATTCATCCTCATTTTATGCCACAGCAGTTCCACAGAAGTTGGTGGAACTGCACCAGTGCATACCCAGAACGGGTCTGGCGTAGCAGTCGGGAAGTGCTGGGCTCTCTCTTACACAGCTTCTTGGGAAGAGAAGCTCCTGCAGGGCTTGTGTTCCCACCACGTGAGCAACAATGGTGCTTCTAAGAGTCCAAGCATGGGATTTTGGAAAGGGAAAGATTCAGTTCTGCGGGAAGTATAAGCCCAGTATGAGTACTTCATGTGGATATCCCATGCAGAAAAAAATATGACTGGCAGGGCACTGATTTACTTTAGATCATAACATTGCTCCATATACACTGCGTTTTGGTTGTGTTGTAGCCTCTTCAAATGGCATGTTTTGGAAATAATTTCCAGTGCTGCTTTTCATGTTAGTATTTTGAATCATTAAGCTAAGTACTTTGAAATCAGCCCTGCTTTGAGCCTCTGTGAGGCTTGACCAGGTGACCTCCAGAGGTCCTTTCCAAACTATAGTTTCCTCCGAATTTAAGATTCTGAGGTTATTTACTTCTGGTGCTGCTTATTCTGCTAATCAAGCTCTCCCTGCCATAACCCTCTTACCACAAAGCACCGACTTTTTAGTTACTAATAGACCACTAACCAGAGGGCATTACTGCAAGATCATTTCTAGCCCCACTCATCTACACCAAATCTGCTTCCAAATCTGCTTTTACCACTTATATTTCTTTGTGTATGGGAGTCCCTTGTAATTTCTCTTTACTTAGACATTCCTTACACCTGAGAAACAACTGGAATTTTCCAGGCTGCCCTCATCGATTTTCCCAGTGCTTCCACGTGGCTTTAACATCTCACCATTGCTGTTATCTCATGGTAAACAAGGAGGACCTGATGGCAGCCAGAACACTGAGGCCAACCTCATTTTGTTTTGTTTTTTAATTAAAAATAAAAACACTTACACACTGGTATGGCCAGATACCAGATATAGACATACAGTGCGTATGTCTATACACAGCATGTATACATAGAGCCTGTGTAAGCAGCATTCTTTCCCAGGAAATGCCGGTCTAAGCCCCAAACTGACACACCCTCTTCCTCTCTGGATACACCACTCAAATGCAGACAAATTACAAATGTGAGCATGCTACACCATTCGTGTTTCTCTTGGCGCTTCCAAAGTTTTTTTACATGGCATGCCAAAAGCACTTCTGTCAGTCCGTATCCAGTTCCTCACCACCATGGCAAACGGCGAGGTGATAGAGGGGGCATGGATCTATTGGGTGAGGATGGCAAGAGCAAGGGGCTAGGACAGGCTCCAATTCCTCCACTAGTACCACCTGCCTGGCCCACATTTTTCCAGTTACTCAGCTGTCCTCTTACCTCTACCACCCATATTCATTTGGGCACTGCAAACACCCTGATGCTCTCCAAACAAGCTGCCTCTGCCTGGCGGCATTGCTGGAGCAAACGAGTTCATTCAAGCTGGTAAGCCTGTCAGTCACTACTTAAAAGACATTCCAGTTTTGCAGTATATAAATAAGCCTTGACACCTACCACAGCAGTACCTTTACTTTTCCTGCACATCCAGCTGCACTTGATTGGAGTTAATAACTGCAGGCAGCAAGAGCAGGTCACTGATTTCAGGAAAAATCATGAGGAAGAGCTTTCAGGGTACATGAGAATGTTCCTTGCAGTGCAGAATTTTGAAATTAGCTGAAAGTCAAATACCCCAAAACACTACTTGTGTATCCCTTTGATCTTTGGTGCTCAGCCCTGTGGCTTGTTGGACACGGCATCTTTACTTCTGCTTGCTTTGTGCAGGAGTTGTATTTCAAGGCATCAGAGTGCTGAGGGATATTAGTAGAAGGTAGCTTTTGGGTGGCCCTTATCCTAATTAGCTGTGTTTCCACATGTCCTTTAATTCACCCAACTAATCCTAGTGATAGCGTGACCTTTATCTTTCACCTCCTTTATCACACTCAGCAAATGAACTAGTTCCCATAACCTAGGCCAACCATTACAAATAATCAGCTGGGACTGAACTCTATAGCTTTTGTCTACAAAACCAAAATACTTTTGCTTTGCCAAATTCAAAGCAGAGCTACAAGCTATGAATCAGCTTGTAATGTATTTGTAGCAAATATTTTATGCAAATTCTGGCACTGTTTTTTTTAATTAAATATTCCATCAGATATTCATCTGTTATTCCAGATTTTTACTAACTTGACTATCAGATAATATTCTGCAAATACGTGTCACAAATCATTGCATTATGTTTGAATGCATTCTCATATAAAAGCAAGCTGGAAGAAAGCAGCCATGTCATGGCTGAAGACATCACGTGTGTTTGGACTGTGCAACCAAATTTAGACCATGGGGAAAAGATACAGCATCAGGTCAGGAGACTCTCCCCTATTTTATTTTGGTACACACACACAGCCCAGGTGGTATCAACAAACAAACAGGGCAGTATTAAGCACGAGAAAGGACGATTTCTGTGCTTAAGCCCTGAGCATATCTCCTGTGTGGAAAGAAAGCCAAGAAGGCAGAAAATCTAGCAGCAATCTGCAACTTGGGCATCATCTGGTTCACCTGGAAGAGTGAAGCCCAGACCTCTCCTCAGATTAAGGTGCATCATCTGCTAAGGAGACAGTCAAAAGCCATCACAACAGCAACATGAGATGCCAAGACATGCAGCCAGACCACTGGCATCCCCTCGCTGTGGATGGGATGTAGAGTCACTGGGAGCTGCCACGCACCTGAACAAAGGTTTCCTGGGCTGACAACCAGCAGGCTTTGGAGAGAAGCTGCAGACGCAGGCTGCCTTCCCCACAAGAACTAATCCATCCTGTACAGTGCTCCCTTAGCAGGGAGCAGTCCTGGGGCCCGGCTCACTTCCACAGATACTTTTATTTGCCCCATAGGCTACATATACGCTAGATTTTTCCCCATAACACCAGAAGTTTGTTTTATTAGTATAAGCAAACTAAAAAAACAAAACCAAAAAACAGATCAACCAAAAACTCAGGAGCACCCTTCTTCTCCATATTTGCACAACAAACTTGGTGATTCACACTGGCTCTAAACAAGATAGTGTCAATAGGACCAAAGCGCACAGAGACCAGAGACCCACATCAGCAGCTACTAGACTGCCTGGCATGGCCTCCAAAACAGGCATCCCCCCACTCCTGCGCAGCCCAGCTGCAAACAAGGTCCATTGTGTCTTTCCAGTGACCCATTCTGTTTGCTGAAAGCCGAAACAGGGCCAGTAGCTTTCCTGTTGGCATCTGAGCCCACTTTTCGGCTGCGTGCCTCATTCTCCCCTCCTCCTCCCTGCCAACCAGCTCGCTTAAACAGCCAACAGCATTCATTTGGATTTATCATTCAGTTATGGCCTGAGTCCAGACCCAAGCTGGCAGGATCAGTGGAGGACCAGCATCGTTCTATTCAGCTACACACAACCTACTTGTCATCCTTTTGGGAACCAGTGACTCACACGTAACTTTATTGTGGCCTGGCAGCTGGTGGGACCGGGCAAGACAAGAGAATAATGCTGGCACCCACCGCACCCCGGAGCGTGAAGCAGAAAGCCTGCCTGCAACCCCCATTCAAGCCCTGGCATAATTAAAACAACATTACCATTCTTGGTGGCAGATTTTTACCTTCTGTAAACCCAGACTTTCTGTGAGTGTTTTGTTTTACCAATTTACTACGTCTGAAAGTCAATGGATTATAAAACAGCAGAGCAAGTTCTCTTTCTTTCTTTTGTGCTGCTGCTATTAGCAAAACCACGGGAGCCTACCTTTGGGGCTATGGATATGGCGGATGCTTGATTGTAGCCTTGCCAGCTACCAGGGAGACAGCAAATCAAAGTAAGGGTTTACTCTTTTGCAAGGCTCCAGACAAGATCTTTTTCCAGATGCTATATCTAAAGGGGGCAAGTGAGAGAAATCTTACATTTATTATAGGTAATCTTTCCTTCTAGGCTGTGGTTTCAGAAGAGAGCTGGGCAGCCCCACAGGCTTCCTGTGCTGCCACATTCTCTCCTCCTTGCCTTCTGCCTGCTCCCACCCACTGCAGTGCCCTTACAGTCCCACTGATACAGCTGGTTCTGCAGGCTTGCTGAGCCCAAACCAAGGAACTCATCTGGATGGATAAAGGGGAGAAAAGAAAATCGTTTGTCACCCTAAGCAGAAAGCAATTGCAGCCTGTTTGCCTCCACGCAGCAGCGTTTTGTTCAGGGTACCTCTTCCTTCCCAAAGAGTCCCCCCTCACACAACCACTACAACATTGCTGTAATGCTCTGCAGACAGTATGTCCTTCTGGTAGCTTTGCATATGCTCTAGCTAGAAATCCAACTCCTCTGCATCTTCTTAGTTACCAAAGATCCAACCAGTACCAAATGACAATTTATGTTTCTCCATAAACAGATTTTATCCCCACCTCAACACTGACCGCAGATACAAATAGAAGAGGGTAAGGGAAGAGGAAACATTTTCAGGGCAGCTGCAGGGGAGAAACTAAACACATCTCCCTCCTTTTCCTTTCCCAGGATGCAAGATGATGCTTTTACTACATCCCCAGACCCATTTACATGAACGTGCAGCCAACACATGCCCCATCCACCTGAGGCAATGCCCACTCCTGGTCTAGGCAACTCCAGCAGCTGATCCCCTTCTCCACACATTGCTGCCTGCTGTCCTAACCCATCCCCCAGCTTCAATTTTTGTCTGCTCTTCTAGAGGGAATAGCTCCTGCGGTTGTCTCAGCAGCTGCTCTTCGCTTTCCCAAGCAGCAGCAAGAGCTAAATTGACCTAATTCCTGCTTGTTTCCCCGCCACCCACAGAATCTGAAATAGCAGCAGTGAAAACTGCCAAGGCGCTCATCAGCGGCCGCTCTGCCGCAGCGCAGGACCGGCTCACGTTCGCTCCATTTTCTGCAGGTCCCACAAGGGTTAGAAACTTTTCAGGCTGCAAGTTTTGCAACCTGCAAAAGCAGTGGACAATTATTGCAGACAGCTGCTTAGGCAGCCTCAAGGACAAGTGGATTTTTCGTACCCTACGGCACATCCTCAGCAGTGTTCTTTATACTGCAAACATCAGATGTATCTATTTATAAAAATCCAAGGATAAGACTCCCAGCTGCTGTCTCACCTCCTTTTCAGATGTACTTTGGATTTGCAGTCAGGTTTGGACTATTAGGCCAATTTTATTTTTTTCTTATAATGAAAGCTGGGTCAGTCTTGATCTTAACTTCAGCAAGAACAGGACTTAACCTTGTATATGTATTCTGTAGTGAAATTAGCTGTCACCTGCCAGGTGACACCTGGGGGACCTGTTACTACTTCATCAGGAGCAACCTCCCTTTGCTGAAGTCCACAGTCTCAGATAAACAAAAAATCATATAAAAAAAGGATTATTTCCCTCTCATGGGAACACGTTGCCACAGCCCAAGCTGCACAACTGCCCCAAAAATGTAACAGGCTACAAAGCGAGTGGGAATGGGAACATTTATGTTAATCAGTGTGTGGAGAAGGAGCCAAAGAGATGCGAAGATCTGATACGGCACATGGGATCCGATAGCATGTCATTAGAGGTAGAAAGCAACCCTTCCCAGTGTAGCTTTTCAGCTGCTTATTAAAGCTTTCTGTTCAAACTTTTGAGTGCACGGGCTGAAATTTTCCATGCCATAATTGCTACTATTCTGGTAATTAAAGCTTGCTGTAATTCAGAGACACAAGGGCATTTCCTTACTTCAGAGTGTGTGCCTCTGCAACCTTACTCCATTTTTTTTTCTAGTGGCAGCTGAAGGAAGAGGAAGGCTTAAGTCTCTAAGCCTGAATGTGAGTGAGGTCGGCATTCAAGCTCTCCCAAACTTGATGGGCGCCAGCCTACATCATGCAGGGATGTAAACTTTACCAGAACCTATTTTTCGCCCTTGCATCTGCACTGGGTTTTTACTGTTCTTGAAACACAGAGCAGTCTCAAATTTCAGTAGAACTCCTAGGGCAGTCAGACAACAGACACCACAAAAAACAAACAGTGGCCAAGCACTGTCCAAATAATCCTCCTTCCCATACCTTTGGCAAGGGGAGCTGTTACCAGCAGAAAAAGGCTCATAACATATCATAATACGAAACATCCTTTTGGATTCAAACCGAGTCAATGACACACTGTGCACCATTAACTAGGCCTGCAAATATCTGCAGCATAGTGAGAGGCCTTTGTTCTAACTAAACCTTGAGCTGTTCAGGTTTCAATATTTAATTGAAGCTTCTGTAGGTATCTTGCCCACTTCCCCATCCCAGCCCCCATCAGTACAGTGACCAACAAATGTGATTCACTTACAGCTTGCCAAAGCTTCGAGTAAGAAATTCTGGCACTGCTTCGACTCTTAGGAAACCTCAGAGCCAAACAGTCTGTGTAATAACTATGAAAATTGTATTATTAGCTTCTAAACAGAAGCAGCATGACACTCCACAAAGCAAATATGCAGGCTGTCAGAAGCACTGAGAGAAGGTGTCAGCTACAAATTAATGGCTATTTAAACATATTATTTGTTCCAAAGTGTTAAAAATGGGATTTTTAGCTCTGACGGCAGAAAAGGTGGTGGTGTGTCAAGTCCCACATCAGCATGCCATCTTTCCCAGCTGCTGCTGCCAGCATTTCAAAGCTGTTGATTGGTACCATTTAGAGACTCCCATGGGGAAAAGAAGCCTCGGGAGAAACAAGAAGAGGTTTTATTCCTTCCCCTTGGTTTAGTTGAGGCAGAGACATTCCACTTTTGGCTCTGCTGACAAACACACATGATTAAAGAAATGAAGGCAGAGGAACAGAGATCGACTTAAGTTAGTACAGATGGATGACTTGGACACATATCTAGCTGATGGACTCCTATTCATTGAGAAACTGAATTTACAACTAGTTAACTATGTGTTGGCTCAACTAAGCAGTACAATGTGGCTTCTACATCCTAAACTCAGGGTACTGCAGATTTCCACAGAGTGCTGTGAAAGCCGAAAGGCCCTCACAAAGTGAAATTTTTACTGCTCTTCCCATTTTGCCCATTTAAAATTTACCACCTTGAAGAAGCAGAGCCTCTGATATGAAACAGCCTGGGAAAATGAATTGGAAAAGCTAAAAGCCAAGCCAGTGGAGGGCTGAAACCTCTATGTTTTCTGAAAGAGGCACTGTCTTAGCTACTATGCCAGCTCTTTTTTGTAGGGTGGGTACGTGTATGGAGGTGTGTGCTAACCATTGCTGTCATAGATGGAATTAATCCCATACGTGCTGCCACTGAAGGTACTTAGGGACTAGAGGCTGGTATGCTAAGTGGAAATACTACTGAATTTTTTTCACAGTACTTGCAAAGAGAGCAAGGGTGGTACACACTGGTACTGCACTTCCCACAGGTGAAGAAGGGACCATTGATTTTAATCTATTTGAAGAGCTATCTGTTGAATCTACTGCAAACATATTGATGGAGACTTGTAAGTCTGGGGTAAATAACTTGCCACACCCAGCCACAAGAATGGGTCAGCATAGTCAGTGCCTGGCATGGCATGAAATACCCATATTTCATGTCAGCATTTCTTGAAAATTCTTCCTGCAGGTCCCTGAGCCTTGGAAGATGGGGGTGGGAGCACTCAAGGAGGTGGGATGTGAAGAGCTTCAGAGGAGTTAGGCTGGTTTCAGAGCTACCCTACCACCTGGGTCTCACTGCAGCCACAGCTTGGGTGCCTGCAAGAACAGGTTGCCAAAAACACTGACCTGAGACTTCCCTGGTCCTGGCTCCCATGTGCCTGCTGGCTAGGTGGGGAGCTGGCAGGGAACAAGGCAGGTTTCAGATCCGACACTGCTGAGAATGTTTTCTCAGGAAGCTGCCTGGTGTCTGTCAAAGTCGCGTTGTAACCAACTCAGTTTCACAGACTCATCTGATTTCAAGTTGGCATTGTCTGACTGAAAAAATGCTGTATCAGAATATGCCCAACCAACATGTTTGAATATAAAATGATGAAGGACTTTCCCTGAGTTCACTGTGTCCTGGGGCAGGCTATCTGCAAAGTTGGGCTACTCCACATAATTCTCAATGATCTTTTGAGTCTGAAATCCAATGCCAACTCCAAAATACCAGCCTTTTTAAGCCATTTTTGTCTAAAGATCTAGCACCAGCCTTTGGTACTTATGGCACAGCTCCTTTATCTGGTCAAAACTACTGAAACCTCAAAATATTGGTGTGCATCCCTGAATACATTGACACGATCAGCATTTGAAACCTAACAATAATAAAAAAAAGCACCATATGAACTCGATAGCTATCCAATGCCAAACAGCAGCAATCCTAGTCTAGTTATTTACTCATTTCTCTTTTCAGTGAATTACATCTTTCCACAAAGTTGCACAAACCTCTCACACCAATCTCAGACTCTTGCTAAATATCCATCCACGCAGAAATTGGGTGCTGGGAATAACTGAGCTGATGACAGAATGCAATGGTCTGAAGTATAAAAGAAGACGGCCTGGGGATGAAAGGTGAGACGAAGGGCGGCCTGCACTGACAAGTACTGCAGCAAGAAATCACATCATGGAGTTAGAAGGGGAGTTTAAATTAGAGGAGGTACTGTTATTCTTAAGGTTTGTAATCAAAAGCCTGTGGTTCCAATTAGGAAAGCAAAGATGCCTGGCCAACATGCTATTACCAGCTTTTTGGCAGGCAAAGCCATTTACAACAACCAGGCTGTCTCTCCTGCACTCAAGTATTTGTTTTTACATTCAAGCCTTCTCAGACTCTACAGCTCTTGGAACAGACTCCAGCCACACTTGTTGAGGGCAAAGTCTGTATCAGATGGATCGCCAAGCAGAACAAAGTGCTATTACTTTCTCAAAGCTGCTATTCAGTCACACCCCTCATGTTATTTCTGTGAAAATGAGGGAGTGATTTCAATTATTATGTATGGAAAGAAAAAGAGACTGAAAATAGGAGATGAGTTGTTGTTGGGGTTTTTTTTAACCTTCAAGGCTGAAGTTCATAGTAAAGCTCCCCAGAATAACACAAAGCACCTTCCTTTTGATCGTGCTTTTCCACCTGCTGACCTTTGGAACCTGTCTGGGAGCACTGCAGTGCTGCACAGGTTGTTGAGTGTTGGAGGTGTTTGGTTATACTGGAGCGGAAACAAGGAAAGGGAGGGATATTCACAAAGACTAGCACTTGCCTAGGAAGAACTGGGGCTCCTAAAGTCAAGCTCCTGCTCTGCATCAGCCACAGGAAGATACCTTCTCTCTCTGTCTCTCTTTCCATCTCACTGCGTCTTGATCTTCCGTGACTTGAGTCCCTTGGGTGATCAGTGGGTAAGCTACCTTTTGAGTTTCACTCTTCCACACAGTCTCAGCTCAATGCAAAAATGCTTGTGTTCAGCAGAAAATGTCCTCCACTTTTTCATCCATGCTTATTTAAAGCTCCACTTCATTATATTTACTGGTATTCTAACTTTAATAAATAATAATCGTATGCTTCTTGAAGGCTCTAGGCATCTTAACGGATAATTAATCATACAACCAAACCCCATGAGCCTTCAAATCATCATTAGAAAGAAAATCTTCCAGCCAAGCATCTTGAAAAAAAACCAGAGATCCTTTCTCCCCCTTAATTGGTCTGGGAAGCACAGCCACAGCTCTCACAAACTGATGTCTTCTGTACCATACCCACAAATCTGGGCTCAGACCAAACCAGAGAATAAATTCCAGAGATGCACAGCCCCCATGGAGACATGCTCTGCCAGCACCCGTCTCTCTCTGCAGCCCACTCTGTCAGGTTCAAGTGACCACAAGGAGAAGGAAGAGGGAGAGAAAAAAAGGGAGCACCCCTCCTCCTTAAGTGAAGTAAGAATATGGAAAGACTTCAGGGGTAAAACACTACACATGGATACAGGCAACTTCACAAAGCTGCTGTTAACTTCTCTGAAAGGTGGAAGTGCAAGAGTAAGGCTTCAGAAGTGCTTTAACACTTTTTCCACCCATCTCCTTAAATTGGGAAAGTTAATCTCAATCTAATTTCCTTTACAGTAAACATCAACCTTGATTACCGCTGGAGAGTCAGCACGTATCTCTAACAACAGCAGAAGGTTGCTCCTGGTCTACACAATAATATTAATCATACTGTAACCTAAATGAGCACCGGGACCACAGGCTGAGGGTTTTCTCCTGCCTCAGCAGTGCTCCAGGTTAGCTCTGTCTCCGTGTACTACGGTAGCTCAGAAGTCAGGGAGGCCTGGAAAACTTGAACCTCTCTGCCGGCCCCAATAAGCAAAGAGAAAGTACAACCGCCTGGGAGCAGCAGCACAATGTCTCCAAAGGCCGTGGAGCCTGTGGCCAGGCTGCCCTCGCTGCACCTCCTCTATGCCCCCTGGGCCCAGTCGCAGCCACTGACTGGCAGGTCCCCATAACACAGACATGGTGCAAAGATCTGCAAGCTCTGGTTTTCCCAGTCAGTGACTCTGCACCACCCACTCCATTAACCTGTGGTCCTTGCCGCTAGCATCACCCCATCACAGAGCTAACCCCTGTGCACTCCAACCAAGTAACAGTAGATGATAGCTTCAAAGACAGCTTATTTCCTTCATATTACTTAAACTCTCCTTCAGTTCTCACTTCTGTTACACAATGAAGTAAGGTCTAATAAGTAATGGATTACCAGCAGGGCAGAAGGAGCAAATAGCTAACTTAATTGTTTTAGGAGTACACAATAAAAAAAGGGCAGCCTACTGTATTGTGCCCATGAACTTTATCCTTCTGACTGACACACAGTGTCCAAGAAAAATTTCCTGCTCTGAGAGTCTGTGATCTGGGACTGGAGCCCAAAGACTCCCAAGAAGCTCCAGCAGCCAGTAACCAGCTGCACGTCCCGAGGGAATGGCTAACCTAGCAGTGGTTTCCCTTACACTAAATCCTTATTGCTTTAACAAGGTTGCCTGGAAGTGGCCTGAACAGAAGAAAAGGGAATGCTGCTCTGATCAAGTGACTCATAGAAAGAGGGAGGGAGGTCTTAAGATACTCTTTGGAAAGGATTTCAAAGTTGAGCATATTGTTCCAGGAAATGTTTACAGACTGGAAAAGAGGAAGTTTTGACTTTCATTGGCTTGTTCTGTTGCAACACGGCATGTTTACCAAAAATCCGTAGAGAGGGAAAAGTAAAGCTCCCTTCTGAAGAAGAGCTGAGCAGGAGGCAAAAGGAGTGCAGCTCTGCTAGTGGGAACTCTGCTTTAAAGAACCAGCTGAGAAAAGTAAACGAACTCTGTCCTGGCTCCACAAAGCATGCTCATACCTCAGCCCCACAACCATCTCAAAAAAAACCCCAAAAGCCAGAGTAAATCAGAAGAGGCCCGAGCACGAGGAGTATAGTCTCAGTGCAGTTTTTAGGGCCATACCTGTCACATACTACTTGCTTTACAGACACCAAATAAGACAGTGCTCCTCCCTGGAGATGTTAGCAGTGTTTGGGAGATGGAGCACTTAGAGGGAGACGATATTTGGGTTTGTGGTGGGGTTTTTTTTGTTGTTTTTACAGATCAAACACATTTACAACAACCAATAGACAAAGCAGGACTTTATGGATGCTCCTGTGGAAGCGCTCAAGAAAATCATGTCATGTTTTAAGTCAGTGGCTCCTAATTTTTTTACAGCTGAGACTCCTTCGAGAAAATGGGCAGTGACCTGTGCCTTTCTGTTCAGTCCTCAATTTCTGCATGTTGTCCTGAGCCAGTGTTATTTCATTCCCCTAATCCACTCAGGATGTCTCACCCCATCCCCTACCAAGAGGCTGCAAGATCCTCCTTTTGCTGCCACCAGGTTTTTGGCAGCAGCATCTCCCTAGAGGCAGAGCTCATGCTCCTCTCTGACCTCACAGAGGTGCCAGGTCCCAGGGCTGTGAGACAGCCGCACTTGAGCTGCTCCTCACCCTGACCATGCTCTTGCTTCTCCAAAGAAGTGTTGTCCTCCCACCAGAAAGAGCTTCAAGAACAGAGGCCTCTGGAGGACCCATGTGAAAACAGCCCAGCAGAAAGTAAGGGCTGAGAGAACAGAGTGGGTGTCCCTCAAACTGTGCTGTTCCCCCTGCTCTGAAGCCTCACAGCGTCTCCTCTTTTTTTCCCCACCCTATAACCTCGGCTCCAAAAATGACGGGAGCACTTTCAAATAGGCCACAGGGCTTGTTGGGAGGGAGGAGAGCAATGAAATCAAATGCTCGTCCTAGGCCATGACAGCAGAGATCAACCCAATAGCCATCAAAGGTGAAATGATGTTCATTTAGCATGACAAAAAGACAAGGAGCCTGATCCAGAAGGAGTGAAAGAAAGCTTGGGAAGAAGGTGAGCATTTCACTCCTGGAGATGTGTGCTGAAAGACAACGGGACATGCAAAAGTCATCCTTTTCATCCCTAGCTCTTTTTGCAAACCATATATATTCATTTTCTTGCACTGCAGGAAGCTCAATGAGGGGTAAAAAAACAGTACTTTGTTCTGCAAACTGGTTTTTTTGAGAAACAGAAGTCCCTCAGATGTCAACACTACTCTAACCTGTGGACCTCTAAGTAGACTAGGTTTTGCTTTGGAATGAAGGGTCCCTGCAGTTTGGTGACATTTTGAAATCCTGACTTATTTGACAAGATATTAGTCAAAAAGCAGTGCCAGAATGTGTGAATTAATAGGACCCATATGTAACTGCTTAATAGGAACCACTCGGTTAATCCTGTGTAGCTAAACGGTATAACAAAAGAATTAGCCAGTGACATCCACTTAGGAAATATGATCCAATCGATACTATGATTTCTTTTTAACTGCTGAACTGGTTTTGACACATATAAAAATGTGGTTTCAATCAGACCAAATTGCACCACAAAAAAGCTTTGTAAAGAAGCCCAGACCTGTGGGCTTTAAACAATGCACTGAAGTGAGGAACATTCACAATGGGATTGAGACTGAGAGCACAGGGGGAGGAAATAAGTGGTCCCTCAGTCGTTATTACCAGCCATGAGATCACACAGACCTTTCATCTTATATTATCAATCTCCCTTAGTGCCGGACTTAACAATAAAATATATAGTGCTGGGCAGAACTGTAACAGGAGGAACAGTCAAATTCCCCTTGCTTTTCTCCTCCTGATTGCCCTAATTTACATTAACTCCTCAGCAAACAGTAATAGCTAATGGAGCAAGACTGTTACAGTCCTGGTTCAGTGGCACTGGCTAACTGGGAACACTAAAAGGATATTCAGAAACACAGACCAAAATGATAGCAACTGAGGCTTTAGCCTTAGTGGGAAAAAAACAACAACAACTAAAAAAAACCACAAAAAACCAAGTAAGAAAATAAACCCCACGGACTAAAATATGCCCAACACCAGGGCCACTGCAGGGTAATATTTTATGAAGAAATCCCACTGACCAAAGCTGATGTGATTTGCTGCATGTCCAAATGGGAGCTGAATGAAACTTTCATCTGGCAACAGTCTCAATGCAAGCCCTCAACCCACCAAGCGCTGTAATTGTCCTGGCTCAGGCAAGACACAGCCCCTAAACAGCATCCCACCTGCAGTTTTAAGGTGGCGTTTCATTAAACTGAATTATCTCTGTGCAAGATGTACAGATTAGCTCATATTCATAAGTACACACAAGCACTAACTAAGCCAGTCGGGTTTGATCCCATGCAGGGATCAACAGCAAAGCTAACTGAGCCTTCACAAACTGACCGAGAGTAATGCATCTCTTACGCATAGAAAAGTCAAAGAGAAAGGGCCAGAAAGAGCACACACAATGAGCAGTATGTGGTGTGTGTGTTCATCCCTGTATTTGTACGCCTGCATGCCTACCCTCTGACTGCGCTTGCAGACAACAGAGAACAAATACAGCTGTGAGCTCTGTATGCATACGAAGTGCTTAAAAATCGTAAAGGCTACGGCAGTCCATGGGAAACAGGGCCGCTTCGGTTTCAGAGTGAACATATTGCCACGACCTTAAGGAACAGGCTGCCACATTTCCTCAAACAAGTTAGTACTTGTTTTACAGCTTCTGGCTTTGCTGCTGTTCCCCCTGGAGCTGCCCCGATGGGTGCTGAGCCTGACACCTGCAGCCTTTGAGGGAAGCCGGCCCTGAGTCGTCCTCAGGGTGCAGCTGCATTGCAGTCACTGCCTTGGCACACGTACACCTCAGCAATATTTGTGCTAACTAGGCTTGCATCCTCGTAGTACTCTGGTCATAGCATCAGGGTGCTTGAGTGAAGTTGCCTGCTGCACTATTTGGCCAGCCTTTCAGGCTGTTTTGCAGCCTGCAAAACTGGGGTGGCAGCAGGCAGACAGCTATCAATACCAATATGGCTAAAGACTTGGCTATATTTCAGTATAGTCCCAGCAGGCTCTGCAGACCACTGGTGGCACGGTCCTCCTCCTCCATCCAAGTTAGAAGGTGAAGCAGTTAGCACTCAGCTACTCAGCCTACCAAACATTAACTTTTCCAAACCATGTCAGGATCTGAAAGAGTTTTGTTCAAAAAATAACAAACTGCTGCTTTTAAAAAACTTTGAGTTTCTTGGCTATTTCCTTTCAAAGGTCACACGGAGGTTTTAAGATTCAAAGAACTGTTTTCCTTTTGGGATACTGCCTACTAGCTTCACAGCTGAGGGAGGATGGATAGACATGAGTGGGCTTCTTTGATTTGCTTTCTGAAATAAATGCTCGTTCCCACATACCTAAGTCAAACATTAACAGTAATGCCTTACTCTAGGAGCCCATAACAACATGAAAGGTGAATGTGCAGATTTAGAAGAGTCAGCTTTTAGAAAAAGACAAATAAAGCGATGCCAGCAGTATCTCAGAGAGGTTTTCACCTCATTGTGCAAAATAAGTCCTAGGTCATCCACCTCCGTACTATCTAGGAGCAAAGAACAATTTCTATGTTGCTTTCATCTGTTTCTTTAGTTATATTGTTCCTTACTCATATGCCCCTCATTGGCCATATCGAGATGGCTAGCTGTCCTGGGAAGAAAGACATCTTGCCAGGTAAGATAACAAAGCTTTCACCAGAGAAAGAATGTTCACAGACATCAGCACAGTCCAAATCCAGCCCCTTGTCTCCAGAAAAAAAGAGGCAGGAGAATCAGTGTTTCAGTAAGCGATGTTTGCCCTAACAGTGAAACGTTTCCTCCATGCTCATGAACTCCCTAGCACAAAGCTGAGGAATCCCCACAGCTCACATCGGAGGAAAGGATGGGGCTGGGGCACATCTCCTCCTCTGCAGGTACAATACAAGGACGAGAGAGGAAAGAGGTTCTGCAGCTGGATGTGCCACACCAGCTGCTGAGACCAAGCCCGCTGCACAGTGTCAGCTTCACAGGGCAACATATTAATAGCTACAGAGAAAAAAATCCCAGTCAAATGTTTGCCAAAGCTCTTTTAAGAAGTAGGACCTGTTCCAACAAAGGTTGTTCCACAACTAGCTCAGCCTAGAAGCAGACTGATAACCTGGTGAACTGCAACACTGCAAGGACAATCCTTCTGTTTCTGAGCATGGAGCTACTAAAGCTTCTAACATGGCCCACTGGTGAACTGATACTGATGTTAACCCTGTAACAGCACCACAGCAATAAACATAGAGCAGAAATATTAGCCACTATGCACAAAGGAGTACAAAAAGGTGAAGAGCTGATGGATTTATTCATATTTATTTTGAGTGAGCTAAACACAAATGTAAATTTCAAGCACGCTCCTCAGCTGCATCTCATCTCTTCTGACCTTACTCATTACAAAAATCCAAATAAAGTGTACTGAGCTTAAGACTTGCATTTGCAGTTCACTAGTCACTGCATTAAGATTCTAAGTGCTAGCAGAAACTCATGCATGGGTTTTATTTATCAATTTACATGTTCCAGTCACAGCACAGTGCTCAGAAAAGAGGTCTTCATTTTTGTATAGTGGGCCACAATGTAGGGGGACATCTTCCCCTCTGCTCAAGAGGGTGCAGTACACCACCAAGAAATCCTGCAATCGTTTCTTTGAGAAAAGGCAAGCTATATATCCTTGGTACACATTTAAATGCTTGTTGACATGGCTTAGTCCGTGAACAGTCATCTTCCCATGGACGCATCTGCTTGCAGGACAGGCCCTCTCCCATTGCCTTCAGCCACTTGTCACCCTACTGCAGTTACCAGACGCTCTTCTTCCTCTTCCCCACTTCATCCTGAAAGGTAAGCAGCTCCCTCAACTGCTGCAGGCAAAAATCAGCTGGGTTAGTTTAAATAACTTGGTGGTTCAAGCTAAGCCACTCCCTCTGGGGTTTAGTTCCTCTAAGACTTGTTCTACCCAAAGTTTCCATAATGGCTTGACTACTTCAAGTGGGTTGTGATGTTATACCTGTAAAATTAAAGTGGTAGC
Source organism: Ibycter americanus (assembly GCA_035590275.1). Taxonomy (NCBI): domain Eukaryota; kingdom Metazoa; phylum Chordata; class Aves; order Falconiformes; family Falconidae; genus Ibycter; species Ibycter americanus. The sequence goes on from JAVJGI010000014.1 coordinate 92,293,460, forward strand.
GCAGATGTAGCTACACAGATATAAAATATTTCACAATACAGTAATTTATTTCTCCTTTGTACTGTGAGTACCTATAGCAGTGGAAACACCTTTGCACTACCAGTAGAACATCCATGCTCATCACCTGGGTTGGGGCAATGCCTGGTATCAATACATGCTGGGGATGAAGGGATTGAGAGCAGCTCTGCAGAGAAGGACTTGGGGGTTCTGGTGCATTGAGAGCTGGACGTGAACCGGCAATGTGCACTCACAACCCAGAAGGCCAACCATATCCTCGGCTGCATCAAAAGAAGCATGGCCAGCAGGTTCAGAGGAGTGATTCTGCCCCTCTACTCCACTCTGGTGAGACCCAACCTGGAGTGCTGTGTTCACCTCTGGAGCCCTCAGCACAGAAAAGACATGGACCTGTTGGAGCAGGTCCAGGGGAGGCCACAAAAACAATCAGATCTCTCCCATAAGAAAAGGCTGAGAGAGCTGGGGTTGTTCAGCCTGGAGAAGAGAAGGCTCCAGGGAGACCTTACTGTGGCCTTTCAGTGCTTGAAGGGGGCTTATATAAAGATGGGGACAAATGTTTTAGCAGGGTCTGTTGTGATAGGACAAGGGATAATGGTTTGAAACTAAAAGAGGGTAGATTTAGACTAGATATAAGGAAGAAATTTTTTACAATGAGGGTGGTGAAACACTGGATGGAGCAGGCTGCCCAGAGAGGTGGTAGATGCCCCATCCCTGGAAACATTCAAGGTCAGGTTGAACAGAGCTCTCTGCAACTTGATCTAGTTGAAGCTGTCCCTGTTCATTGTGGGGGCAGGGGTGGGGGTGGGGTGGGGGTGGGTTGGACTAGATGACCTTTAAAGGTCTCTTCCAACCAAACCATTCTATGATTCTATACCAAAGAGATGATGCTGTTTTAAGACTCCTGCTTTCAAACCAACATAATGAAAGAACTTTGTAAAAAACACAAAACCCCAAAAAACCCACATCCTGCAAGCAGTCTTGTCCAAATGGGGTCTGCCTCGGCCCTTTGTACTGGCGCTCTGTATTGCAGTCCCTGTGTAACTCAGCAGCTTCTTAAAATGCTCTCCCATGCGCAGCTGCAGCTGTCACACAGCTGGCAAGGCAAAGGTGGTGATGAGCACAGGCGGCAGGAGCCCTCCCTCACTTTGATGGCCTCCACCCCCTCCTCCAAAGCAGCAGGACCATATCCCTGGTGGGTTTTATTCAATGCAGCCTGCCTTTCCCCCTCTCCCACATGCCAAGCAGGTGCACTTTCCACACCCCAGCACAAACATGGGCAGCATAAGAATGAAGGGGAAGAGGGCAGGGGAACTTTTCTCCTAGGCTTTCAGTATCGCTTTCATACGTGATTTATTTGGAGACACATGTGAGCACATACTGTTTGGTCCAAAGAATAGTTGGTTGCTGTAAGCAGGGCATGTGCACATTCAATAAAATGAGAGCAAACGCCTCTGTCAAGAGCAGTGCCAGAGACACTTGCCTACCAACAGGCATGAGAATGGCTTGGAAGTACACATTTTAACAGCATGAGGAGATACTAATGCGCCATTTCAATCCTGGCATCCCCACCACAGCTGCCAGACAGGAGCTGCCAGATGGGACTGTGGGGAATGCGTGCGAATGACGAATTTTTCTCCTGATTATCCAGACAAGACCACCCATCCCTTTCATCGGAGTCTTTGCAGCCGACACTAGTGACTTGGAAAGTAAGGTTATACATCCTAAGCCATCCAGTCTGGCTTTTAGATTTTATAGTTTTTAATTTAGATTCTCTTGATTAATCGTTCCATCTTCCTTTCCTGCTGTGCTGGAAACTGTAATATATCATGGGCAGAAAACAGAAGTGAGGGGGAGGGCAGGAAAGGAAAAAGAACAACAGAACTACAGAAGTGATCAGCTCGGACAGAGCAGGCAACAAGAAGAAGAATATAAAATGTCAGCAGTAAAAGTAGAGGCCAAAGAAACTGGCAGGGCAGAAAAAACAGCAGTGAGATGTACGGGTTTTCAGCAGAAGATAATCTTTAAAACAACAAATCAATTCAAGGTATTGTCATAAAATACTCCTTTGTACAGAGAGTAACACAAGCCTCCAAACACGGGTGGAGAATAACACCTTTGCTCAAGCCATAGCTATAGTTACCCCCTAAGCTTTTCCACAAAGGACAGAAAAGGAATTTGAAGTGAACTGGCCAAATATCGGCAGTGAGTATTAACTCTACCCTGCCTTTTAGCTATTGGCAGGGAAATTAACATGCAGCAGAATACAGTGGATTTTTATCAGAAACTATTTTTTCAATACATCTGTAACATTAAAAAAAGAATATATTTGAATTTTATAGCGGTAGAGACCACATTACTAATCACCCTCCAAGAAAACCAGAAAATCCAGTAACCACATCCAGTAACTTTATTAATTGCATATGGTGGTTTTGTTACAGCCCAGGCTCCTGGAGTCAGGTCACTGAGTGGAAGCTAAGACTGTCATTTTAGTGAGAGAGGAGAAAAAAAAGGAATTAAAAATTAAACCTTACAATTATGGAGAAGCATTTAGAGATGAGCAAAACTTTCCAAGTAGAAAGATTTTAAAATAAACAAAATGCATTACTATGATTAAAATCTATTTATTTTTTAAAATAGACTGTTTTAAAATAGTCAGTGTTTTAAGACTAGATTTTGACTATCTGGATGTTGCAACTCACTTTAATTAGACTAATAAGGTCAAACACAACTAATCTGTTTGTCTGGACTTCGTGCCAGCTTGACATTTCAAAGCAACCTGCACCAATCCTCAGTTTCAGTATTTGGACCCTCTGAATTAAAAGCAAACAGTAAGAGCCAATGCTCTATCCACCACCCCTCCTTACAGACTCTTAAATAAGGGACCACTCTGAAATAAGTATTTCCTGTGAACAGTCCAGAGAAGAGAAATGAGAAAGATGGGATGTCTAAAAAAATTACTTGAGAGTACAAAGAAAAAAACCTGGCATTGCTTAGTCTGAAGTAAAGAGGGGCATTAGGACAACAGTCTTCAAATGTATAAAGTCTGTCATGGAGAAAAGCCAGTTTTCTATGTTCATGATGAACAGGGCAGTAAGTAACAGGCTTACATCACAGAGAACAGAATTCCAGTTGGATTGTTGGAGACACTTTCTAATGATAAAAATAGCAAAGTCCTGGAACAGGCTGACCGTGAACTCTTCAATATCAGAGGCTTTTCAACATAGGTTAAACAAACACCTTCTGAGAATGACATTGGTACAGCTGATCCACCTCAGGGCAAGGAGATGGAGGGCATGATCCTCTGAGGTGCCCTCCAGCCTGAGCTGTCTATGATTGTATGAATTTTAACAGTTGGACTTGATGATCTTAAAGGTCTTTTCCAACCTAAATGATCCTATGATTCTATGGATTGTTTATTAAACTAAAACTACTTACATTTTAGAAACTCTGTGTTTTACTCTGCCATATCATATGAAATAACCTCTGAAAACAAGTTAGTTTGTGGGAGAAATTTCCTTTGCAAATTATTTCCTCTTCAAAGGAAAAAGAGGAATTTTCTAGCTTCCTTCTTTAAACTGTAGCAACAATGTTTACTCACTGGTCTCATTCCTGTAGCAAAGTGAAAGGTACAAAGCATTCCTTTTAATGAAAACAACAGCTTAAAATCACTACTGTCTCCTTCCCCAATCTTTTTTCTGTTTTTCAAATCACTTGTGGACATCTTACTTGCTCTCCCCTCAGATGCTCTTCATCCTCACAGCAGTTATACTACAAGGGAAATCTTCGCCTTAGTTTCATTTCCACCATGCTGCTACACTGTGATAGAAAAAATATGTCCCACTTGCATATGTAGCTGACCTTACCCCCACCTCACACCTGAGGATTGAAGAAACCTCTCCCTAAAAGTCTTTAGGTTATGCTTGCATGAACATAAAGGAGTAAAATACAAGCAGACTGTCCAGGCAGTGGTAAATGAAATTTCAGAATGGCAATATGCCACAAACTCAATCCCACTTCCAAGGAGACAGTCAGGAAATCCACAATACCCAAACCCAGACAGTGATCTGCAGTCGTAACAGTCTAGTACACAGGAGCATTTGCCAAGAGTAGCATGAACTGATGGCACGATGCAGGAAAACCCCTCAAAGTTGGCCAAACACCCCTTTACAGGATTACCCCTCTCCTCCCCAAAACCTGACAAATAAATGAATCTGAGAACTTCTCTCATTCCTAAGTTCAGCCCAGATCTGCAACATCACAAGGACTGTACCACAGTCTTTGTCTCTCTTCCACTGAGAAAGAAATGGAGGGTGCAGTGATTTCTCTCCCTTACAACACACTGGTATAGGAAAGTTTTCTTCCCAGAAGTGCCACCTTTCTTTTAAACACACTTGTGATGAGTAGTAAGGGACAGGATGCTCCTAGACAATGCGTCAGACCCAACTCCACCACCCTAGGTGAAGTTCTTGTGGGATCAGGTAGTGACAGTGGTCAACGAGACTGCCATCAAAATGTGGGTGGCATAAAGGGTCAAGGAATCAAAAAGGACACCTGGAGAAAAATAATTACTTAACATAATAAATAAGAAGAGAAGATGAGGAGCAAAAAAGTGGAGCTGTTGTATTCCCCACCAGAGATGTGAAATGGTAAATGCCAGCACCTTCACAAGTTCATAACGAAACTTAGTCTGGGAGCAAATAGTTTGAAGGAGAGTACTTAGACGCTACAAAAATAGGGTATGATGCATGAGAGATTATAAAAGCAGGGGATCTTGCAGGGATCCACGCTACCTCCCTACCAGTCAGGATTAGTTCCCACCGTTTATCAGTAATGTGTAACACTTAGAACAAAAAATTGTTTTGAATATAGTTATCTTTATTGTAGGGCTTCTGAATAGCTAGGCTCACAGGGGAAAGAGTGAAGAGATTTAAACAAATTAAGTGAAGGGAAACTATTAGAGCATTTTTCAATTGTTATTAAAGACTTCTGCATCCTACTGAATGGCCAGTAGTGATACCTGTGAAGCAGCTGCTGCTCTTTGGAGAACAGTGCTTTTTGCACAACTGGCCTCTTGAGGGAATATTGAAACGACAGGCTTAAAAGAGCTCTATTGTGTCAAAAGCACCACATTGGCCAGATAAACTTTAATGTCTTCAAAGAAATCATTGTATTCTTAGGTTGCTGAAGCATGCACTAAAAGTTTTCTGAACAGGGTGTGCCCTTTTTGGCTCTAACAACTTTTAGACAGCTCCAAGAAGGTCTCATGCCTTTCATTTATATTTTTGTAGCGTTCTGATTAAAATACATAGAATCATAGAATCGTTTAGGTTGGAAAAGACCTTTAACATCATCAAGTCCAACCATTAACCTGGCACTACCAAACCCACCACTAAACCATCTCCCTAAGTCCCACGTCTACACATCTTTTAAATACCTTCAGGGATGGGGACTCAACCACTTCCCTGGGCAGCCTGTTCCAATGCTTGACAACACTTTTGGTGA
>JAVJGI010000014.1:92299519-92341697 GCA_035590275.1 Ibycter americanus
CCCAGCACTGAGCCTTGTTGAACCTCATACAATTGGCCTCGGCCCATCAGTCCAGCCTGTCCAGATGCCTCTGCAGAACCTTCCTGCCCTCCAGCAGATCAACACTCCCACCCAGCTTGGTGTCACCTGCAAACTTACTGAGGGTGCACTGGATTCCCTCATCCAGATCGTTGATAAAGATATTAAACAGAACTGGCCCCAGTACTGAGCCCTAGGGAACCTGGTGACCAGCCACCAACCTAAGGAAGCAACTAAAAAAAGCTTTCCCAGTTAATGTCACCTATTAGATTAGCAGGAATTACAGGTTATCAAAAATTAAAAACAACCTTTTAGAAATGCAGAGTTGCCCTTACTAACCCTAGAGAATGGAAGTATGTGTGGGTTAAAAGACTAGTTCAGTGAAATAATGGAAGCTTGGCTTTAACGTCAAGGGATTTTCCCTGAAGCATCTCATCTCAGCCTCCTTCCTCCAGTAGCCAGGTACAGCACTGGCAAAGGTCAATGCTTTACCTCCTGAACTGTTGCAGCCTTTTTTTTGGAGGCACTCTCACTTGCAGTGAGGCTGGTGGAGACAGAGGACACAGACAGGTGCTGCTGAGCTCAAACTAACTTTGGGACAGTCAGTGCAGTCACATAGGAAGAAGAATTGCAGCTCCATGGTCTGTTTTGCTGTTCTCCCATGTCCCTAGGTCTAGCTTATTAACAAGCCCTCTGGCTTCTCTCTTTATGAAAAACTTCAGGTGGTTTTTCATGTCATCCTCATGCACAACAGCAAAATGCTACAAGTTGCACAATATGGCAAAGCCAAAACAACCTCCTCTCCTCCTTACCCTTTTCAGCAGCTTTGCTGTCTGCAGAATAGGGGGGAAGGTGGGAGGGTTGCTCCCCGCCTTGCTCTTGTTTTGCCCTAGGCCTCCAATAAGCTACCAACAAATATCAGATTGCTGGCTCAGCTGGAGCATTCTCTAAACAAGAGATAAGGATTACTTACATAGGAACTGTAAGCCCATCATCAAAATGCCTATAATTGCGGGAGAAACCAGCTGTCCAAAATGTGGAGGTCTCAGCTGAGTTTTGCCCACAGCCACAGGGCTCTTGCTTTTCACCTCCCCTCTGTACTTGTTCAAAGAGAAGAAAAAATCCACCTTTAGCTCAATTACTGAGGGCCATTTCCTCTGGTAGGCTATGTCTCCAAGTAAGAGAGGAAGCATCTGCCAATTAACTACATAAAGACAAGTACAAAATCCCAGATTGTGAAAGGCTTTCAAAGGTGACGCCTCTGGTACAAGCCTTGCTTCCCTACCTCCTTCTGCAGATACTGCAGTGCTTCATCTCTCTCCCTTTGCTCTCTAGTTTGGCTTATCTAAGCCACACCAGACACACACGCTTACAAGGAGCTTTTCATCAGAACCAGGGCTTTTGTCGGGGTACGCAAATACAAGAGCAGATGTAAGCTATCTTTCCCCCAACATTGCCTCATTGCACACTCTCTCTCTCTCTCCATACTCTACCTTTGCACCCAACAGTGACCTAAACTGTTCAGCTATAAGATCTGGACAAGTATTTCTAGCAACTCATAAAAGCCAAAGTCAGGCAACAGCCCTGTGCTTTGGTATGTCAGAAGTGCTTGATCTCAGTAGCACGCCAGCCCACCTGTGAGTAACAAGAAGTCATTTTTCATACACTTTCACAGAAAGGAGGATAAATGGAGGTTCACACCTGATAAAGCAGCCATCTCGGCCTGTGATTGAGTCATGACAGCTTCTTCAACCACGATAGCATGGTATTAAGTAACTCTATTTCTATGCCTGTGTCTCTTTCCTCTGCAGTTTCATTTTACATTTCAAACTCAGTTTTATTTTTTCTTTCTTAAGCTATTACAAAAACTATGGATCATTTGTACCTTTTGGAATTGCCAGTGATGGGTATACTTTGCCCTGACCAATGTTGACTTCAATTTGTTTTGCAGAAACTATGTAAATGACAGGCTATGAACAGAAAGGGCTAATTAAAGAGGACAGAGAACCTGAAGGCTGCAAAGGTGGCCACTGGTCAGACGAAAACTAAATTTCCAGGTTTAAAAACATGGATTAAAGCTTGTAATAAACAACTGATTTATGCCCAACTTAGGTAAGGGGCTAACAGACCACCAGCACTATTAGTGAGTCATTTCACCTTCACTCTTCTGAAGAAAAGACTTTGTTCCTGGTCAACAGGTCACTCCATGTGCTGTTCAAAGCAATGACAGATTGACAGAGCTGCGGTGCAGGTAAGCAAAGAGAAGAAAGTCATCCAGAAACAGCCAACATCCTCATACTGTATTGTATGCATCCATCATATGGCAGGAAAAGAAATTAAAAAGCAACTTCCTATGCTTGTGAACAAAAATAGACATTTGAGTTTGGTTATTACAGCTGTAGTATTCTCCTACTCCTGTCTCTGTGCCTTTTTTTCCGTACCACTCACAACACTTGAAACAGCTTCTGATTTCCTTTTTACCTTATGCCCTAATCTCTGCAGCCTACTTTCCCCTTGAAGCCTTCCTACACGTGCCAGATTTGGCCTACTGTCTTTGCACCATTTCATGGCCAAATTGTTGTCCTGCTGCTGGTAAAGTACCTGGAATAGGGTTGTATTTCCTCCAGTGTTTGTAAAGCACTACATGCATTTATGCAGTGTTCCATGCAACAGGAATCTGAGAATGACTTCCCACATTACGTGCCATCTTACGGCACGTGCTCTCTAGATTTCATTACAAAGAGCCCTAATCCTCACACAGTCATGCCTAAATCTGTCTGCTGCTACAGCTATGACACCAGCGTGGCGATGAAGCAGCTGTGTGTGAGGAGTCCAAAAAAACGCAGCAAGCTTCTTTTTGTTCAACATGCATTTTGTCTCCCTCACACTTATGTTACTTGCAGTAAAGCAAATAATTCATGGTCTCAAATATATATATGTTAATTTTGCTGTTAATGTTATTATTAATGTTTAATTAGTCTTTGCTCTGAAGATGAAAAACAGTGAAGCACATAAGTTAGGCTCCTGCAATTACTGTGATTGCACTCACAAAACCAGCTAATTGCACTTGCAAATTACAACTTAGCTATTTGCACATGTACTTCCGCAGTCTGCCGGCACCACCGTGATAACTGTATAGACAGCCTGAAAAAAAACTAGGGTGAATTATAGTAATTCTGTGGACTCTTATTGGGTCCTTATTTCACTTCCTACATACTAGCATTTTCTGATTTTGCTCCTGTGGCACAAGGGTTTTCAGATGATTGCATCCCATGATGCGTATGAGACCTGGAGCTGTTCCTGGGGCTGCAGACCCCGAGAAGCGCCGTTGCTGCGTCCCTCAGCCAACACGCACAGAGAGAGGTCTGCAGGTGAGGTGGTGGGCACAGGCCTTCCCTCCCCACTGTCAGCTCTAGGGGACATTGCCTTCCCCCCTTCCAGGTGTGAACTCCAGCTGACTCACCCACTCCACGGTGCACCCACAGAGGTGCTGCCGGCCCTCACCCTCTGCTTTCAGTGTGCAACTGTTTTGCAGTGTTATGGTGGCCCAAGAGTTAGGTGTGGGCTGAATGAGTTTGGTGAAGCACAAAACAAAGCCAAAACAAAGCTGTTGGTCACATCCTCTGCAGAACTTCGTATCTTGGACTAAATGCCTGTTGCAAAATGCTCTTTTCAGCATACTTGTTCATGCTTTTCAGTCCTACCCTGAGTGCGCAGAAATGCCACCATATCCTTCAGGGAGGTCCTGACACCAAGGTAGCTTTGGCCCTTACGCCTCCAATCACACCATGCCCTCAGAGGAGAACTGAGCGTTTGCACTGCACACAGGTAGCACATCTAATTGCGCAGAGCTCCCTGACATCTCTGTCTGGCAACACTCAAATCATTCACATTGTCGCAGCAATGCAGAAAAGGACTAGAGCTGTCAGTAGCCTCCCTGAAGCAGCACTGGAGAGAGTCTGCAGTGTCTCTGTGGCACAATTCATTCATATTTGACCACCTATTTGACAGGACATTAATATAAGAGTTAATGGTTGTTAATTTTTCCTGATGATTCTTTCTGAAATGCTCATGACCTGGATGTCTGCAGGTAGCAGGAACACAAGGATTGATCAAGACTCTTTTTCCTGAGGAGCAGATTCAATATGTCTGTTTTGCAGCAGTCATGTTCTCCAACAGCAGCCGGGCCTTTGAATCCTTTCCCCTCCCCCTCACAAAATTAAACATTTGCTTGTTTTTCTAATCTTGCTATAGACAGCCTCCACAGGTCACGCACAGAAATGAGGACACAATATTAAAATCAATCTGCCCCACATACTCATTTAAATGAGGGGGGAAAAAACAAAGCCACAGAGCAGAACTGCGGGACTAGAATAAAAACCAATAAAGTGCCCCTTCTCTAATTTCTCTGAAGGTCGTTCTAGAGTTTTATTCCCAACAGTGCTCCTCAGATGCCTTGGTTTGCCTGCAGAAACACTTGATATTTCTGTAGTGCAAATCAAAGTGAATTAAACATTAAAGCACTGTGATAGCATAGCAGGTCTGCTATAGGAATGAAACTGGTTAACATGGCACTGAAGTTTATGAAGCAGTGGACTGGACTTTCCCCCTCCTCCTCCTCCTCCTCCTTCCTCTCATGTATTTACTTATTTATTTGTTCGTTCATGCATCCTTCAGCTCAAAGCAGAGAAATCTTCTTCCAGTATAACTCTCAAGTTATATTGGTCTGGTACTTTGAATTTTCTGCATATTGCATGACACAGTTACATACACGCAAACGGTGGGACATGCTGCATTCTGATGTGTCCTCGCAGATGGTGCTTTCCAATACTCCTTCATTAACAGGCAGCACATTAACTGAAGGATCCCAAACACTCCTCAGAACAGGAATCCCTCTTCCTTTAATGGAAGGCTAAGGGGTGCATAAACACTCACTGCCTGAACACCATTACCACCAATTTTCTTCCATCACAGGGTATAAAAAGCATCAAATAGATGTCTTATTTACAGGTGAGATCCTGGAGCACCTTGCACTGACTCCCATTCTCTTACGTGACTCACAGAGGGGTTGGCAAACTGACCGGAGACAGCAAGCTGTCTTATGCAGTCAGCTTTCTGCTCAGCTCCCGCCTCTCCCTCTTGACCATACACACTCCTTGCTTGCTTTTCCTTGGCTAATGCTGCAAGACCACAAAATCAGAGGGAAGCCAAGGACTTGTGAACAAGGGGAGCAGGCACTTGCACAGGCACCAAAGGGTCTCCAGACTCTGACACCACATTCAGACGTAAGGGATTTGGCATCTGTATGCACACAACCACAATCTGCACGCAACCACAGTCTGCACACATCCACAACAAAATCTGGACCTTAAGGAAAGAAATGAAAGAAGTAATTCAGAGGAGCACACCAGAGAGCCAGCAAACAGAATTAATTCTTAAGGCAAACTACAGGGAGAGGCTCTAGCCAGAGCCTTGACTTCCGTATAGTAGAAATCTGCACTTCAAATTAAGCCCAGGGGAAGTTTATCCACTGGAGCTAAATAATGAAACAATCATTCAAAATGATTTCATGTTAACTTTTGTAGTTGGTTGTTACTGTGGTTTTTTTTTTTAAGAGAGAAGCTGCAAGGCAGTTTAAAGCTCAACCGTATTAAGGTTCATGGGGGCTAGGTCATCTGGAGAAGCTCTGATTCCCTCTGGGCATTTTGATGATTCTGACTCTCCTCCCACACATTTCTGTTTCCCTCTCTCAGCACATCACATCCATAGCTATCAAGCCCTGACCAGTGAGGGCTGGGCAGGTGAACATGATTCAGGTTCCATTTTTATTCTCTTTAGAAATGTTTAGCAGGTTCCTAAAGATGCTTTTGATTAATTATTACGCTGGACAAAAAGTTCAAAGCCTCTTTCAGCACTGGTGAACCATTCCTTGCCCTTTCTCAAACTGCAGACATTAATTTCACAGTTAACTTTACTTCAGAAGGATGATTTTGCGAAACGTCCATTATGCTCCCCCCACCAACACAAAGAAGAGATGTAACATGTATATGTATTTGGGGTCATCACCAGCTGAACACCTCAACCAAATTAACATTCAGCCATGTTCCTGAAGAGACAGCAGAGTACTCATACATAAATCCCCACTGTCACTAGGATCAGGCCTAAAATACACTATTTTAACACACAGCCACGTTGGAAAGGAGAGGCGGGGAGGGACATACAAACACCCCAGGTCAGTGTTTCTTTTTATTTCAACAGATAAACATACAGAAGTGCACAGGCAGCAAACCAGAAAACTCATACATAACCTTGCTCAGAAACGGGCAGATCAGGTTCCTTTTTTCCCCGTTTATTACTATTATTTTGAGGAGAAAGTACTGTGGAGAGCTAGCACTGAGGAAAACGAGCATCAAATGTGTTGTAGTAGCTATACTAATGTGCAGACAGGATGACATTTTATATCTTAAGCTCACCTGTTCTGTTTCAAATATTCTGCATGCATTCTCCCTCCACCTTCATTTTCCTTTGAGAGCATGGCCACAGAAAGTGTGCAATATCAATTCATTATTAAAATCCTTGGCTGCTTCTGCTAAGATTTCTGACCATAAACATGAATGTGCCTCGTCAAGATGAATGGGTACATCATTGATTCAAACAAGTGCTTCTTTGATTAATAAGCAGCTTAAATGGCCTTCACTGCCTGCTTATTTTGATTTACATTGTGTCCAAACTCCCCACCATCAGGGTCCCTTTGACCTAGGTATTAGCCAATGTCTATGAAAAGACTACCCCTTCCCTAAGAGCTTCATAATCTAAACACCCGTGAAAAGTAGGGATACAAAGAGGTGAACCAGCCTGCTCTTGCTACCACAGAACAGGCTACTAGCCAGGCGCACAACACAATCCGTATCTCCTGCCTCTCAACAGGGATGGTGGCATCTTGCCACATTGCTGCAAGCTCTGCAATAGCTTTCACCACTACTACCAGTGATTCAGGATTCAGGTTGACCCAGTAGGCTGGCTCTTCTCCACTGTATATGAAAAGCCAGAGAACTATTAAATATTCTTAGTATTTCTTTTTCCCTCTCACTGGTTGGCATTATCTCTCAAGAGAGGTTCTGCAACTAACAACAACAACAACAAAAGACTATGTTCTATTTGCTTCAACGGGATAGAAAAATACAGAAAAGTGTAAGTATAGAGATTTGAGGAGAGCTTGTTTAAGCCTGTATCTTATCAATCTCGGTATTTAACTCTGGTTTTGAAGTGTTTGCTCTCTGAATGAAGGTTTTTATTGACAGGAAATGTTTGGCTTTTTTCCCCTTAAAATCAACTCTGAGAAAAGCCTGTATACTCCTCTGGTAGACTGCTGATTTAGCAAGTAACAAGAGGATAATAATAATCTGACACGAAGCTCTCTCAAGAAAAAAACAATAAAAAATCAAGTATCTCCATTCCACAAGACACTGATGTGGGTAGTATGGCTAGTCCCCTCTTTTCACCCCTGCAATCATTGCCCTTCTCAGCAGAGTCAAGGACATGAATTTTTACTAAGCACATTTCAAAAGGCCTCTAGATGTCCTGCCCTCCCGAACAGCAGCAGCTCCCTGCACACATGAAATTTCTTCCAAAGCTCAATTCCAGCTATAGGTTCATGTGCCATTTATACACCTGCGTCGGGACCTACCTCTTTTTTCCCCTCAGGGAGCACCCCAAGTTTCATACTCTCTCCTTACTGCGATCCTCTTCCCTTCCATTGCTAGCATCCTAATCTGCCACACTAAGCTCAAATAAGATCTAGCTACTCTCATTTGTAGCAGTAATGCTTCATGGCATGTTATAGCACATGCAGTTGAACAGAACTGGAGGGAACTCTGCCTTTGCTATAACATCACATAGGTGACTTCCATAAACCAAAGCACTCCATATGGAAATAATGGAAAAGCACCAAGAACAACTCAGGCCCACCTTGATCTCAGACAGGATCTGTTTTGTTGTGTAGCTGTCACATAAGTTGAGTATAAGATTTCTTACCCTGTTTATTTTCAGGAATTACCCAGCTATAAGGAATTTTATACTGGGGAAATCTACCTTAATAATGGACCACATGAAAGCATCCGGTTAATACAGCAAAGGCCACATTTTGCTATCAGTAGTTCAGATACTCAGTGCAGAGGGACAGAAATATCAGAAGCCTCATTTAAATTGCCCTCTAGAGGAAACTCCCAAAACTTGTTATTTAGCAACAGCGTAACTGTGACAGATATACAAAGCACGCTCCATACTACAATATTACATGAGCTAATGGAAATTATTTGCAGGAGACTGTTTGTTCCATTGACAAAGTCTTTGTCACCATGATTTTCAAATGCTGCAACTCGCATTCAAAAATACAAATAAAACCATAAAGGCCACTAGATACACACGGACCACTATGGCAGGTTTTATGATTACAGTGAGAAACAGGAAATGCTTTGGTAGGGACAAATCTGGGAGAGAGAGGAGAGAGAATTTTAAAATATACGCACACCCTTTTCAGGGGTGCAGACCTTTCTAAAGCACATTTCTAGCCTTCCATTATCGAAAACCTTTTAAAATATTCAGACATGATTAGATCAAGCATTTCCCTACAAAGCCCAATGAATGAGGTATGGCATTTCAGCTGTCTGAAAGACATGACTGCAGAGTGAAGCCTAGGGGAGGAGAAGAGACTTTAAGCTTCACTGACATATACTCCATATAAAAGGCATGCTAGGCAGACTTTTTGGGTCAGTGGTAATCAGCGAGAACATTAAAGCCTAGCTGTACTGTAACCGTGGAAAAAAATCTCTTTTATTCTCTAATAGCAAAAGCAGTCACAATGGCCATGGTGAGCAGCCAAGTGAGGGGCCACTTACTCTCCACCCCTGTCCTACTGAAGCCAGTGGTGCTACAGCAACTATGCCAGTGAGTGAAGTCGCCTTGCCAACTTCACTTGTTGTGAAGAAAGTGTCTTGCCCAAGACATGTAGCGCTCCTAATCTGCATAGGCATGCTCTGCTTTTGCACCACCTGGTTAGCTTAAGCAGAGATGGATCTAATGAAATGTTCCTCCTCAGCAAAAGCGTGCCACTGAACATAAAAGGGCACTGATGATGGGTATTGAACAAACACATCACCAGCCACCTGACCCGCACACTAAGGAAAGCTGTTGCATTTATGAGGTGCTTGGTGTTGCTAAAATCAACTGGTAAGAGGCTCGTATCCCCTGCTCAGGTCAGTATTCTTTCCTCCTTGCTCTGTTTGAAAAGCAAGACTGTCTTGCTGACTGTCAAGTCATTCAAATCCCAGATCTCACTTCCCATTAAAACAGCACGTGATGATAAGAAGCAGTTCCTTACTCTAGCCCAGCAAAGATTTTCCCTCAAATTAATCATTCACGCTATAAGCAATTAAAGAAACTAAAATCTATATACAGCACTTGGACAGATACTGCACTTGAATATATGTAAATAGGCTCCAGTGCTAGATGGTCTGCGGTTCGAAGGGGATTTCAATTACCTTACGATCAATTGGAAATCTTACTTGGATGACACAGGGCCCTTTCCCAAATTCAAAACACACAACTCTAAAAATGAGCTTCATTCCTTCAAAGTAGACCCCAAATAACTAGACAGAGCCTCTTCAGAGGTTGTTCTTAGGTGCGGCTGGCTTAAAGAAGGCTTGTATCTCTGTGAAACTCACATTAAGAAACAAAATCAGAGCTTCACCATGAGTAAGGTAGAACAGAGGCTATCAAACACCCTTCAGCAACAAATATATCCTTGAAAAGAGTTTGGAGACTCCCTCCTTCTGCTTAGCCCCCTCTGATGCCTGCCTGCCTCATCACTCAGTGCCACCTTAGCCAAGAGGCCCAATAAGCCCAAAGCAAGTTTGATCTTAAAGATTATCGACAGCAACAGTCTCAGGAGAATCAGAGGAAAACTTCATAATGAGCTCCCTTGAGGAAAATCCATGAAACCTTCCATCACACAGTGAGGATTTGCTCCCACTGAGTACCCAAAGAGTCTAGCTCCAAAGCCTGCAAAGACCTTGCAAGACCACCTCATATGTTGAGTCACAACTTGCATCTCCTCCAAAGCCATCTGACAGGATGATGCTACAAGCGTGGATATTTGCCTGCTTGTCCCACAGTCTTCATGATGGGCACAACTACTTTTAGGAGGGAAGCAAGGAAGCAGTCACCTGGCCCTCAGTGTGTGGGGAAACATCCAGGCAGACACACACAGCTAAGGAATGCAGTAAATAATTCAATATGAAAAACAGAGGCCTGGCTTTTAGCATGTACCTGGATCTCCCACAGCTCAGATTCTAATAGCACAGGCTCAAAATACAGGAAAGCATGGTGGAAAGTAACAGGAGAGAAATCCAATGCTTTGCCTCAATAAAAGCATTTCCTAACTTTTAAGGAATGATAAAATGACCGATATGCACTGCAATTAATGAACACTTTTCCTTTCCTCTGTTCCTGGAGCCAGAAACAGGAACACCATCACAACAACATTACAGGTCTCATTTTGTGTATGTTGTGAGCATTGCTATGTAAGACTGGATTTGCCATTCCATCCTAGAAGTGTTCTGTGTTTTAGGTACTGGCTGATGTTTGTTACCCACTAGCACCGAGGTGTCAAGCATATGATGCTGCTTCTTGAGCAAGCAAAGAGGCTCTTGCTGGCATAGAAGCAAATGAGCGGCTTTCCCAGGAGTGTTTTTACAGGACACCAGCTCAATATTTAAAAAAAGAAATAAAAATAAGTCAAGGATTATGTATGATGAACAGCTGGAGAATGTTAAACATATTTTACTTTAGGTTTGGCAGGGTTTAGTAAATCACGATTTAATCACACTCCCAGGCCATCACTGTAAGGAAACTCTGGAAATGCTCAATAAGACATAAAGAAAGGATAAACAGAAGAATGGAAAAGACATTTTACCAGGAAGGACACAGCCATTTGTTATTTAGCTTTGGAGCGAAACAAATGTGAAGAAGTCTCAGATAAGAGAGATCAGAAGAGATATAAAAGAACATCATGTCACCTTCCTCCCTCGATCATGGGCACGCTTCAGCTGCAAACCTGGCTTGGATCTCTGGGTGGGTGTCCCCACCCTGCACACGTGCAGGCACACACAAACACAGCTGTAGGCTCCAGAATGCTTTAATGTGAGCTGCCCATTCCTTACTGTAATAAGACTTCAATGTCAGGAAACACTGCCAGCTTTTTCAATCAGCTAGGCAGTGCATAAGCCCAGATAAATTAAAATTAGTTCCATGCAAGTTTTGAGGAATACTGTCATACGCTTTACTGAAGACTAAGGGACAAGTCAGTGAAAGCTGTGAAACTGACTTCAGCGGCACAATGTTTAGCTGTCTGAACACTGCATTTACCTTATTCAAGCAATTTTAATAGCCACTGTAACTAAGCCAATCCTCTGATTTATTCTTTATTAACACCACTCGCTCATTTTTTGTGGTTTCATTACCTCCTAGAAGCCAGAGGTTTATAGGTTCTGGGCCAAATTCAGAAGCAAGGCTTGTAAAACTGGGTAAATTATATCCTACAAGATCTTCTCAACTCCAAAAGAAATGGGAAAACGAGATGTTAAAGTGAAGGTCAAAGTGATTGTGATTCATTGCACAAGCCACACCATCTTCTGTCCTCATATCAACTGCTTGAGCGAATCGAAGAATACAAGAAGATCCATACTAGGCCAGACCAATAGTCTGTCCAGCTCAGCACCCTGTCTCCAGTCCTTTGACTAGGCTTCTAGATTACCGGACATCATATTACATGGGATTGCAACACAACATAGAAGCTTGCTCCATCCACTCCATGGCACATCTGATGTGGCAGCACCTCCCAGAAAATAAACAACAGCACCAGCAGTTGACCAAGGCAATGTACAAGAACATACCACAACTCTTCTCCAGAGCACCCTGTTTCCAGCAATGTGCCCCTCCGGGACTTGCTGGAGCAGAGCAGATGCCCCTGTATTTATCAGCGCTTAGCAGATCTCCATTCCATTAGTGGACCCAGCTGCTTTAGATCTTGCATATCTTTTTAGTATCCCCAAAGTTGAGGACGTCCCTGGATGTTCAAGGACCCACCTCACACAGTTTTGAACTTACCACTTGCTAGTTTGCTTGTATGTCCCCAACATCTCTCTACTGTACCCAACTCTTCTGGTTTCCTTGGCGACAAACTATAGTAAACCAGGGGTCCAGTCAGCTGCTTAATAGTGTAAACTTTGCAGAGCTTTAAGTGTAGTGTTTCCTCCTTAAATACTTCTTTTTTACTATTACTTTACAAAAAAATAGCATAAAAATTAAGAATTGGTTTTCAGAATCAATTTTTTCATATACTTGCAACTTTTTACATCTAAAATGTTTACATTGTGATGTAAACATTTAAAAACCCTTTTGTTTTCTACGTCTCAGATTTTCATAAGAATGTTACAAAAATTTTGCAGTTTTCAGTAATAAAATTTCCACTCTAATTGTCCAATTCTTTTTCCCCACTTACTACATATATTTCTGTTGTCTGTGAAATCACTGCTTCTAAACTATTCTGATGTAAGTGAAGGAAGAAAACCTTACCTAGTGTCTTTTCATTCTCTCCTCTGCTCTGAAACAAACTTCTCTCCCTTGCTTAATCATGTGCATGTTATAAAGAAGAAGAAAGTTATACAAAATTCTACAATACAAAGAAGTTTGCCAAGCATTCTGTTTTAAAGGATAGCGTGAGACCAAGTGGAAAACATCGGTTCTTACCAACACAGCTAAAGCTCCTAGCAAGAAGCGAGATCGTCTTCAATTAGTTTTATAAAACATTCATGCACAGCTGCTTGATTACCTCTAATGGTTTGGCCAGAAAGATTGTTATAAAAATCCATAGAAGTGAAGGCTTGAGGGCTTTCTTACATATGTGAGAATGATATTTTTTTCAAGCTTACTATTATTGAACATCTAGACTTCACAACTGCCAAAGCAAGATGGCACAGTTGGCAGAATACAATGAAACCAGCCAAGAAGGTCCACGCAAGCACAGTTCATGACTAATAGGGACTGCAGATGGGCCATGCTTTGAAACTCGATACTTGAAACTTAAATACAAGGAGCTCACAAGTCAATTGTGATGGACTTGCACGTTAGCAGTGTAAAAAAAATGGCATGTTTGCAGTATATTATCCATTTTGCCCCATGAAATTGTAGGTTTCTAAAAATTAATCAAATGAACAATTTCAACATCCACTCAATTTGTCCTGTCTTGGGACTACTTGTGCTGAGTCAGATTCCTGCTAGAACTGGCTAGCTTTCTGGAAGTAAGGTATTAAAGACTGCGGTGGAAGCTAATCCTTTTCATTTAAGCCCATTTTAAAGGCTGCTGCCAGCCACGAAGATACAGGACAACATGTACCATCTTTTCAAAACTGGCAAAAAACATAGTAAGGAAAGGAAAAGCCACAAGTCGCAGCCCCCATGTTAATCATACTTTGGACAGTGGGGGCAACCAGGCTGAAACATGAACAGCCTTCATTCACAATTAAGTCAGTTTTTCACTTCAGAACCTATACTTCAAAAATAAGCGTGTTTACACATTGTCAGGACCTAAATACGGTACTTCCTGCCATTGTGAGCACTAAGCAAATGGCTTCAGTTCAGATACAGAGGCCGAGACAGTGTGTACCAAAGCCTTTCCTCCCAGCCCTGGGGCTTGTGGCGGCTGTAGGAGCCCCAGGACAGAGAAGACGACCTCAATGGGCAGCTTTACCTCCACCACATCCAAAGCTAGGTACATGCCACTCAACGGTAACAACAGCCCTTGTGGGACCACTCCTTCAATCCTTCTGTGCGGACAGTGGCCAAGATGGCATCCCCACTGAAATCAATGGCAAAACCCCCGCGCACACTAGTGAGGCCAGGATACCATGTGAGGCACCTGGTGGGAGCCCAGAGAACAGTGACACAAATTCACCCACCTCAGAGGGAGCGGGAGATGCCAAAAAAATTTTAAATGAAACCAGAAGGGGGGTTTTGCTGTGAGGTCTTAAATTAAAAGAAAAGAAAACTCCTTAAGAGAGTGATAAATATCATTCACAGCTTTTATCTAAGCATCAGCTCAAAGTATTTCCTTCTTTTCTAATTAAAATAGGGATTTGAGTGCCAGAACAATGATCTCTAGTCAAAGACTCTCACAGACTGAGGGATCACACCAACTCATTTCCTACTTAATGAAATCAAACCAAGGTTTGGGAGACCAGCGTTTGCTGCTATTATTTGAGCTGGCACCACGCGCGCTCTGCAGTACTTTGATGTGGCTGCCTTAGGCAGCTCATAACAGGAGTAATAATATAGTAAAATATAAACAATCCCAGTTAGCAGTTTGGGAAAGGAGAGGAGAAAAAAAACCAACCAAAAACCAGAGCCCCTGCTTTTTCAGCAAGAAACAGCACACTGCCTTCTCCGCTTGCGGGGTCTGGTAAAACCAACCCCGATTTTTAATAGTGCTGCGTCTGTGCTCCTGAACATGATGGAAAGGGGGATCGGTGCCAGCACAAGAGACCCCCATGAGTCAGGCAGCCGTAGTCATGGGGCAGCCCCAGCCCTGGGCACCCCCTGCAGATGAGGACAGGCCGAGGCCAGGCCGGGACATGGGCCTACAGGTGGGCCCAGCTCAGCGAGGCCCGTGGCTGGGCAGGGCAGGGCTGCGGGGAGCTGGAGACCGGCCCTGCTGCAGCATTGCTGGGGCAGGGGCTGACAGCCCCCAGGGGCTGGCAGGGGGTCCTGGGCCCTGGGCAGGGTGGGGGCAGCCCCGAGGGGCTGGGCAGGGACAGGCAGGTCTGGGGATGTCCTAAGGGCTCCGGCACTGCGACCGCACACTTCAGACCCAAGACACAGACTTACCCCAGAGTTACCCCAGGCATCCCACCGACTAGCAGCTGAAGGGCTCTCCTGCTGACATGGGGGTGATAAAAACTTTAAATTGCCAATGAAAGCGATAATAATGAAAAAAATCTAAGTGCTGAGAAAATATCGCTCACATTCCAATGAACCCTTGACATGTAGGTGTAGATCATTTTTAAACTCATTTATGGCTTTTCTAGAGCACGTTGCAATGGAAGTAAAAAAAAGTGGGCATTGGAAAGAGCAGCAGAGCATACCTAACGGCAGACAAACCCACACATCCCATGCAGTGTGACCAGCCAGGCATCCATCCTCTTAAACCAACAAAAAGCAAAACAGACGTGCTGATCACTTAGTAGTGCCACCGTTGTCTTGATTCTGCACCAGTTCCCTTTTCCCTCCTTGCATCTCCTCACAATTCCTCCTTCCATCGCCATCCCGACCCAATGCCTCGCAAAATCCACAGGGTTCCTGCTACTGCTTCTGGTGGCCTTCAGTCAGACTCACCAATGCTCAGCCCCACCATTACAAGCAAACCCCACCAAGTGAGGAATTTCCATCATGAGATGTAATATGTATGGGAATGCATGGCCAGCAATGCTCGGAGACAAGGCCTGCCATAGTTGAGTTGAACCAGAAGGTGGAACAAAATGACTAAAATCACAGAAATCCAGAAATCCCAGTTTAGCAAGGGAAGACATAGCGTAATCTTGAGATGGGAGGGCAAAACTGACTTTGTTTTAATGACTGCAGTTCTGCTGGGGACCAAAAAAGCAGCACATGTTACAAAAGTAGAATAAAGTTAATTATATTAATGCTAAGAAGCAGAGGGCTCCAATTGAATCCAAAGCGGTTATTGTTCTTCTACTATCAATTGCTGTGCTAAAAGCCTTTTGTATTTTAAACCCTGAAGCCAAGCTCACAAGCCTTAACATTCATTAGATCAAAGGAAATGGTTTATAGAAAACCAGACAGATTTAAGGACTTACCCAAATATATCTATTTACAGGTCTAATCCTTAAGGCATTGACTGTATTACTCGGTCTGTACGTGGACAATAGCATTGGTGGTGGTGCTGCTCCAACTCCCTCATTAAAATACATTCAGATGGAGACATAAGCATTAAGAGTTGTGTCTTCCAGAAGTAAATTTGTATCTATCAAAACCAGACAGTACTCCTCACTTCCTTTATCACATTATTTCCAGATAGATGGTATGCATGATATGAAATGCTGGTCATAAAATATTCAACCTCTGAATCATAAAATGAAGAGTGTTTTTAAGCAAGTCTATTCAGTGTCTTAAGAGTTTTCAAGCTGTAAAGAAGTGTTTTGGGGAAAAAAGAAAAAAAGAAAAAAAAGATGATGTCTCCTTAGCATTTATCCAGACTCCTCTCATTTAGAAATGAGTTAGCAGGAGGAATGTCAAGAGAAAGCACTGTCATATGCGTTGGCCAGTTTTGAAAGAAAAATATCTCAATTCAACCAATTTTAACTGTTATTATTCTATAGTTTTTTCACTCTCTTGGCAAAAATACAGGGTACTACCAATGCCAGGTATCACTACCATTTCCAGATTAAACAGCAATATCTACCAAGATCACCTCAGTAAAAACAGAGAATAAAAACTATGGAAGTATACAGTGAATTGCAGCAGCAAAAATCCTTTCAGTAGGATGGAAAACTGCCTCTTTATTGCACTTACAGAAAACATAGCAATATGCCTATCAGGAAGTCCTCTAGACAGACAACCCACCATTTATTTATGTTTTGGATTTATTTTAAGGTGCTGAGATCAGTTCCAAGTAAATTCACCTTAAAAGGGTGACCATATGCTAATCTCTATCCACTATTGCCAAGTCCAACTATTTGGATATTAGTAGTCAAATGCTCCTGGCTCCTAAAACAGAGTCTGCATACGTATCAATTAGACAGAAGTACCAGGGCTATGTGTGTTGCTTTTTAAATTGTAGTTTAGTGCTTTTCATTTACCTTTAGGGCTGTGAACCTCTAGAGTTCAAAATACTAATGTTTACAACCAGACAAGCTTCTTTTTAAACAGGGAGAGCTGATGCTCAAACGAACACATGACTCTAGTTTTTGGCAGTCTAAGATGGTCAATAAAATCACAGAAGCTGGCAACACTGCCCACACTGTCAGCAAGCCATGAACCAAGGGCAACAATTCATCTACCATTTTACAAGTTCCCCTTCCATCAATGTTTTTCCAGACAGCTACTAACAGCATCTCTCAAACAGTACAGCCTATGCTAGTGCAAAACTAAAAGAGCTCATTTCTAAGAAGATTTGAAGCCAGAAACCAGGCCACCAAATGCCTTAAAAATAAAAATCAAGCCTACTCTGATGTTCTGTAGGAAGCCAAAGTAGAGAGCAGGAATATGTTGTTCCTTCTGGAGTTTTCAAAGGGCTGAAGGATGCATGCCAGAAATGCTGGATTTCTGAATAAAAGAAACCAAGAGGTCGAGGAAAGCTATTCCTGCAAGGAGCAGGGAGTTGGACTCGATGATCCTTATGGGTCCTTTCCAGCTTGAGATACTCCATGATTCTATAGCTGTTAATTGCATTCAGGGACAACACCACTGTAACAAAAAAGATCAGAACAAAATGCTTCAGCTTAATTTGCACACAGCACAGTGTGCATGGCACACTGCATTTCTCTCATGCACAGCTTTCACTTAAACGCAATGAAGGCCTTATAGAGTACCTTCAGCTTCAATGTTTCACTCATTCTCATCTTTCTGAGGCCACAGTCTATTCCCAGGTTACCCACTTTTTCCCCAAGTCATGCAGTGACAAAGGGTCAGAAAACAATGAAACTGTAGTTTCTATGCAGATGCGGCAGGCAGTAGGATTACATGCTTCTTTTTTTACTGCAAAGCAATCTCTTTTAATGATTCAGTGTTTTGAGCATGAAACCATTTCTCTGCTTGCAACAGAAAACAAACATACAAAAAAACCCAAGGGGAGGTCACATGATAGGCACAGAAACCTTTGGGACTGTGCCACAGGTTGTGGAGTGATCACACTTGTTCACTATGTCCATCCAACAACAGCAGACCTCTCAAGCATCTTCCTTTCCAACAAGTGGAAAAGCTCTAGATCATGTCATGGAAAAGACGATGCATCCCAGAGACTACGTCACTTGTTGGGAGAGGTGACCCAGCCCTTCACTCTGGTCTGCCACTGGGCAGACCCACCTCCCATTAGAAGTCTCCTGTTAGGTGGCGTAACCCCAGCTGCATCACAGTAGTCCCCTTCCACCAGACCCAACTGCTTCCAGTACACACAGTCAGTCAAAGGATGCTACCGAAATGTGTATGAAACACAGGCCTGGCTGCTAGGAAGCAGCAGGCAAAAGTCAAGCATGGGGCTCAACGTAAGATAAGTACCAATCTGCTCCAAGCTAGGCAGGTGTCACACAGTGCTCTGGAACCACAGTTTCCAAAGCCAGGGTATTCAGGCTTTCTCCAAAGCAAATACATTTGTAGCTAGGAGTTCCACATCTAGCAGTAATTGCCCTTGGGATAAAAATAAGATAAACACGGTGCCTTCACCAAGCTTGAAGGAGGTAACAAGGTATCACTACTGGGAGGTAGTGCAATACCAATCAGTCCAATGTTCTCCTAAGCTAGACGACCTCAGCCCTGCACACGGTGCATAAAGGAGAAAAGTTAACATCAATTTTCTCAGCAGTCAACAACCATAACCATGCTAGTCTTTAAAAAGAAATGCCATCCAAAGGGGCCAGCTTCCAGAAAACAATGGCAACCCACACCAAACACATACGGCCCTGTGCTGAAAGGTGGCTGCAGAGTTTACAGCCCCCACAGAAGCTCAGTTAAAGTCCTAGCCTGGCTTTAGACCTGCACAAGGATGCACCCCACTCCCCATGCTTGTCACTGTATTCTAAAACTGGCCATCAGCCTTCCTCAGCTATGAAAATTTGCAGACATTATCCTCACACACACACACCCCCCATCACTGCTGTGTGCAGCCTAACAATCTTCCAAGCAAAGTTACCCTTTGAGGGCAAACACCTCCTGCTGAAAGGTCCTCCCACATCTCCTGTCATCAAAATGAGAAATCCACACACGCTGGTGACTGACTGTCAGTTGGTGGCTATTCTGCCATGGGACATGTGGTCTCATAAAGGTGTTCAGGCCATCCAGGCTCTAGACAAGCAATTCCTAGCTGCACACTGCAGCAAGCTGCCACATAAACATCACTCTTGCCTCCACACGAAGTCAGGACAGACACTTTTCTCCCTGCAGTATCTCTCAAAATGTTTCAAAAGGCAGGTCACACTTCAGGAAATCTCCAGCAGGGCTAGAACCCCACTTCATCCAGTTCTGCATCAACACAGGGACAAGAACACAACTGTGAAAGGGTTAATCGTCTCAATATGGGTATTTTTCTTCATTTTACCTTAGCTTAAGTGGAGTAAAAGAAGGTAGTTCTGCAGCACTGGTATATGCAAAGCCAAGTCTACCAGGACTAAAGCATTTTTATCTCCAAATCATTCATTCCACAAAATTTGTTTTTCTATATGCTTACAGTTAAGGTGATTTGTTTGAGCTTAGTTGTTTTATTTTGGTTTTAACATGAAAAATGCAAAATCGTAAAACTGAAGGTTTAGGAAGTCATTCATATGAAATAAAGTGTCCTGTACTGTTTTAATTTTCTTGCAGATGTTCATGTGGGTTCCTCACAGCACATTTGTCAAACATTTCCCTTTATATTAAGGCTTTGGCAAGCATGATAAAATACAAACATAGACTTTATAAAACCATATTCACAGCACAAATTTACATTTATAGCATTTAGTATAATTAATATAGAGGACAGCAACAGTAGGGTGTGTATATTCTATGTTTTCTTCAGTTGCTGAAATTGTAGCAAGAGCACATAATATTGAATATCTGAGGGTAAAGATGTAAACATTAGCCCCTTTGATACAGATAGGAGGAGGCTTGTAGGTGCTAACTGAGCTGGTAAGACTCAGTAAGAAATTGAGTAAAATGAAGAAAGTAGCCCAGTTTCTCACGAAAAGAAAGATAACACTGTTCCCAAGCTCAGTGCCACTGATGAGCAGAATATACCCTCATTTACTGCTACTGTATAGCCTAGACATACATAGGCAAGTTCCATAATTAGTGTCCTCTGTTACAAGGATAGAGTATACATTCATGTCAGAATGGAGGGGATAAGAAGGGGCAGGGGGAGATACTTTTTCCATATAAAAGAAGCTACTGTGTTTCTGCAACTCTCTGCAGACGGGTTCTGTAGGTGGCCATTTAAGCAACAAAGGAAGTTCAAGGGTTCAAAACAGATTACTGCTGCTTAATACCCAGAAATCTGCATTTTTAAACTCAGTCTCCCTGCTGTGCAATTATGTATGAATTTAAGACTAGTCGTTTTCTTACAAGAGGCTGTGTTGTGCAAGTGGGAGACAAAATCAGGTCACTCAATCATGAGAGTAAATTTCCCCCCACCAGCCACTGCACCCCAGAGAGACACAAAGAGGGAAAGGCTGATTTTATTCCCTCCTTAGACTAGTCCAATTTCTACTCATATCCTTTAGAGTTTTGAATACTACTTCTCTTTCCCTTCAGACCCAGGGACTAACATGGGAACCTAATTAAACCTTTAGTAGTGCCATGTAAAGACCAAGACTGTGTTAAGATCTGAGTGAAGGAAAAGATCAGCCAAGGCTGCCTCTGTAAAATATACATCACCTCTTTAAAGCAAGGCACCTGCACTCTCTGAGACTTCTATGTCTATTCCAGTCTCCTTCTCTTTCTCTTATTTGCCTTTGAACACTTCATTTGAAGTTATTTATTTCCTCTGAGACGTTTTATACATCCACTCAGTGTGTTCACAATGGTCCATTGGAGGTCATGCCCTTCTAGAGCAAAAAGCCTAGAGAAGAACAGACTAATCCAAATTGCTCTGCTTTGCCCCATTCCTCACCTTCGGACCCCTCAAACTGTCAGCAAAAATTCCTCCGAATTCACCATGGCTTTGCACAGGCAAGAGAATCCACAGCAGCAAAGCCTGACTCAGGATGCAGCTTCCCTCACCCACCACTGTGATGAACATCCACACACAAAGAACAGGAATATTTTACAACTCTCCAGAGAAAATAAACCTATCTCCTGATGTTGGTCCAAAATTCAGTATTAGTGAACATCTCTGAGACAAAATTTCTATTGCTAAAACCAGCTGATTTCTCATATGTTTTCACAAACAAAGAAACCAGTAATTAGGTTTAAGGTTTTTGCCAGAAAGAAATGGCAAAGGAAGTACGTCAAGCCTAAACCATACAGCTGTGTGTGTTTTTCACTTGCTCCCAAACATTATCTTCTGTGTGATCATGAACACAAAAAGGTGTTCAGAAGAGTCAGCCAGGGAAGAAATTACTTCCTTGACTACCTTGGAAGAGGTTACTCTCAAACCAGTTGGCAACAATTGCTTCTATAGGAAAGATATGACCCAGGTCTGTCAGCTTTATTTATATATGGCAGTTCTGCTGTGTAAATAGTTGCATTACATTCAGGGTGTGCTGTCACTGTCTCACACAGGTTAGCTCTTCCAGGGCTCCCAAACAGTGTCTTATTTGCTTTATGAGCATTCATTTTTTAGTTTCTGTATTAAAAATAAGTACTATCATACATTTCTATAGGCATTTTTAAAAATATCTCTTTTCAGTGACCAAACATCAACAGCAACTATAACTTGTTAATCAAAGCTTATCTGCAAATGAAATTGATACTGTACACTAGAGGTTACAAAGCTCGTTCTGTTTAGTTCCAACACATGCAATATACTGAATTAGATCAAAAACGAAAAACAAAGCAGAAAATATGTTTTCCTGCTCTGATTCTCTAACACACGCCACAGTTTCAACCCTGACCCAGTGTAGTTCAGCGCTGAAGAGCTGTGGACTAATTCATGATTAGTGAGTCAAGCAAGAAAATCAATCACTGGATCACAGTAGTACCCTTTATCTGCAAAGGAGAAAAAGCCTGAGTTTTACCCTTTCTTTCCATATACAATAAAATACAAATGGCTGCAAAGAAACTTGAAAGAGAAATTGAAGTGTGTGAATAAATCTAATAACTGAAGATACTACAATTTAAATATATGGATGGATAGATATTTAACATGCCCATACATATCTACAGATGTTAGAAATTACAGCAAAGGTTGCCGTGCTCAAACTGTGTTAAAGACCACAGTCATCCAAGCTGCATGCTTTCCCAGCTCCCCAGCTCCTTTTCTTGCTGGGGTCACAAGGCTATTTTTTGTGAGAGTGAAGAAAGTAAAGGGAAGAAGAACGTTGAAAACAATCTTTTATTGCAGCCTGATTTGCCACCTTTTTGTCTGAAAGAGGCACTAGTGTATGCTCTACTGAAAACAACCTTTTTCTTCACTAATTTTCTTTCTAATTTATGGAGGAAGTATTTTTCTGCCTGCACAGGGCAGGTATCACAAACCATGTTCAGAGGGAAGAGAGATCTCAGGTAGCCACAGAAGAGCTATTAAACATCTATGTATGACTTCTGCTGAAGTGTTCTCCTGAAATATAAGCAAACCGCAACACTACAGGCCCAACTGCTGCTTTTTCAGCAAAAGTCCCTCCAATGCTAGCTGGGGGCCTGCGTAACAACTTCTCTCTGAAATCTTCATCCTCCAAGCACCTAGCAAGCCTCATTTTTCTTTGAATGCTTTTCAAGGTCTCCTCCTCTCCCCGCTTCAAATTGCACTGGCCAGCTCTTCCATCAGCCCATTTTTTTAAGAAAACGGAAGTTACTCACCAACTACATATCCATCTTTTCCTGTGTGATACGTGCTATTCTTGTTGAACCCAGCGGTGCCTCCAACAGTGAGGGGGCCTCACAGGTCGGATGCAGGCATGGCACAAATAAGGGGACTAAAACATTAAGCTCTGCCAAACCTCTGCTGCAGCACAAACACGCATCTCCAGACACAGAATCAGCAACACCTAGGAGGCCTTACTAATGCCTTGGTGGAGCCAGCACTGCCAAAGCCAAAGCCAGAGGCAGGGACAGCCTGAAGAGTAAGGAAGGAAAGCATCAGCTGTGCTAGAGGCAACTCAAGAAAGGAAATGGTAAGGGAGATGAGAAACTGGACCCAGCCAGGACCAGGACCCTCTGAAAGGTTTTCACGTGAGGCACGTGACTGCAAAAAGATTGGAAACTATTATATGGAAAAATAAAAAGCAAGCCCAGCATTAGGAGTTCAGATGATAAATCCTTCCAGATGGGACCTGTACACCACTGTTCTTTCTGTCCGGTCTCCTGTTACAAAGGATTGAAGCCACAAAACTGCTCTCAGATCCCACATATCTATAGTGAACTAGCTCCTCTTTGAATTCAATTTCAGCAGGTATTAAAAGGAAGGGCTTTCTCTTTCAGCTCTTGTTAGTATTTTCATCCCATTTTGGAATTTGTCTATCATTTTTATCTTTTGATTTAGAAATGTTAATAAAGATTGATGGTCTCCCTGAGGAAAAACAGGTGAGGAGATAGCACAAGTTGGATTATATCATCCCAATAAATCTTCCTTTCAAAACAAATACAGCTTTCTCTTCTTGCAAAACACTAGTCTTTAAAGACCGTACTTTGTTTTTTAATAAAGAAAAAAGTCTTTCAACTGTGTTAATGATTAGCTAATGAATATGGCAGCAAACCAAGATGCTCGGGCCTGTAGCTTTAGTCACTTATCAGATTAATACATATAAATGAAAGATTCTGTAGTCTTCACTTACAATGGCTGAAGTCATCAGAATTAGATAGCACAGTGAGTAAAAGCTGCAGCACTGAGCCCAGAGAGATGGGGAGGACAGAGAGAGAAACCGGGGAGAAAGGAACTCCCAAAACACATACACATACGGACACCGTTGCCTGCAGCCTCCTCTGAGTGGTGAACGATACAGAGAAATAAGAGTTCCAGAAACTGCTTATAAAAATAATTAGCGGCATGAAAAGATCTACAGATGGAAAGAGACTGAAAAGGTCTGACGTGTTTAATTTAGATATAAGGGCACATGAAAGAGGCACACAAAGTAATGAACAGCACAGAGAAAGAACTCCAGGACTCTTTAATCATCCAGCTTTGTAATGCAAGAACAAGTGGGTATTCAGAGAAATGAAACCAATTCCAGAGAGTTCCCAGGCAATGCACAGGTAACCTGCAGAGCTGCTGGCCATGTTTCATCACCGACGTCAAGAATTTAGGAAGAATTAAAAAAAAAAAAAAATCCCCAAACACCTCCCACACACACTCAATAGTAGCATGTACAATGACAACATGCAGAATGAAAAAACAACATGTAAGAAACTGATGCTTCAAGGGACCTGTCAAAGCCTTCCTGCTCTAGGATAAAGCTTCATGTGTGGGCAGTTGTTACTACTTTTTACTACAGTACTTCCTACACTTTGCTTAAACCATCTGG
Source organism: Ibycter americanus (assembly GCA_035590275.1). Lineage (NCBI taxonomy): Eukaryota > Metazoa > Chordata > Aves > Falconiformes > Falconidae > Ibycter > Ibycter americanus. The sequence goes on from JAVJGI010000014.1 coordinate 92,323,975, forward strand.
TACCGGCCATGACTTCTCTGATCAAAACTATTTACCTGAGTATTTGAGGATTGCCATGAGGCTCATGGTAGAAAGAATACTCTTCATCCCCCTCCAGCCCTCTCCCTGTGCTACCTCAGCCTGCAGCCGCCCAGGCCTGCGATGGGGGAGACCCCGGGCTGCTCCCACCACTGTTACAACAGAAGCACTAACATGCCATGTGGTTGTTTCCACGGCCCTGGAACACCTCCATGGCAGCACTTCATCCCCTCTCCAGTAGCAGCAAGGCTGAACACAACATCCCAAACTGGCTGTCATCCTCAGGCATTTTTACAGCTACTGGAGGGGGTGTGCATGGACACAGCTCCCAGCTTTTCTTAACAGCTGATAAAATGGGGATGCTGATGTAGGTGTCCTGCCACGGGCCACAGCTGCAGAATCCTCCTCAAGCTGCAGAAGCAATTTAAAAAGAGTCTGGGTGGACACAGGGCCATTGGTCTGGGCCCTTTTCCACAGCTGAAAAGAAAACCAGGATCTCCCCAGGGATATGGGCAGAGGAGTCAAACCTGCACCACACCAGCACCTGGGGAGCAGGGAGCATGGGGCAGAAGGGGCACCCCTGGTACAACTCAGGCCATAAGCAATGGGACAGTTTTTGCCTCCAGAGGGCAGAGAAACGTAAATGGAAATGATCCAGGTTGCCGCAACTGCTCCAAATGCCGGCTCCTTTTGGTGAGCTCCCTCGGAGAGGGAAAGAAAGAAAAAAACCCAGAAGTGATTCATGAGGGCGTGAAGCTTTGTTCGCCTGAATAATGAACTAACGGTTGGCCTTGCCAACAGCCCTGCGTCCTTTTACAATCTCATCAGTCTGCGCTTTGTTCTCAGGCCCCATTCAGCCATCAGCTGAGGAAGTTCATCTGTCTCAGCAGTACGCGGTAATGATAGCAAGGGTTAAACACCACTTACATGGAGGTACAAAAGGCCGGTATAATTTTATATGAGGCCAGACAGCTGGTTTATATAATTCCAGTTTTCACAGAGCACTTTCTTGCCAGTGCGTCCCCTTAAAAAAACTTTTCCCTGCGAGTTAATTCTCTCACTGGAGAAAGCGAGCACAGCTCCAATTATCAGCGACACAATCCAAAGTGAAGTTTGTTGTCAAATTCAGACCTGGGCTAACGCTTCAAGAGAAAAACTCTTAGAAAAGTCCTCACTGTGAAATCATTTAAGGACAAGGTAGTAAGTTTGTTTTGTGTCTAGCCTGTTGGGTTTTTTCCCCCCCAAAAAAAAACCTTACCATTCTACATTTCTAAGAGTTTCCAGATAAGAACATCTGTTTTTAAATAATCTCAGTGCTGCTTTGGAGTTTCTACAGTGTACAATGACACAATCAGCTGCTTTTTATTAACTTATTTGTTTGTGCAACAGTATTGGTGAATGTTCATCCATTCATCGCTGCACATCAAGCAGCTGGGGCAGATCCAGTAGCAGGAGTGTTCAGTGCTTGCCAATTCTGGTACATCAGCACTAACTAGTAGCTGAATCATGCTTGCCTTGCCTGAGCAGACACTCATTGAAGACAAACACACACACACACAGAGTTCTTACTGAATCCGTTTTCCTTCACGTTTTAACAGCTAAAAAGCGAGCTGGAAACATAAGTCAACAGCAAAGCATTCAAAGTGCAGCTGAAACCTCCTGCCCCTTACTTCTTTGTCTCCACGATTCTCCCAAATTATGGAAAAACACCCTTTTCCAGAGATACCCCTGCAACATGAGTACAGGATGGAGCTGATCCCTGAGGATTTCTGTAAACAGATTTCACACTATCATGCTCAGCTTTGTGAAGCTTTGAAATACCATCCTAGAAGCTCTTGGGATTTCTCACAGAGTGTGAGCTAACAGTTTCTGTCTGCCAAAGAGCTGAGGGGAGGGAACAGAGCAAAGCAGGGTCCCAATTTGATAACGTGCTGTGTGCCCCTCACCTCAGCTCACTGCTTGAAGCCTTTGGTGCATGACCCTCCTGTTGAGGATGGATGGAGGATACTGGGCATCACTACCGAATCCACAGGATGACAGGGCAGGAGTGCTACTGAGACCCGCAGGTGTAGGGTGTGCCACAGCAGCCCTCAATGACCAAAAATGAACAGTTTCATCATTTCAACAATGTGCATATTACCACAAAGGGGAGAAAGCCCCTTTACTGTGCTCAGTCTGACTGACAGACTACTAAAGGCCAGTGGGGTCTGTCTCCTCTGCAAGTCTTCCTAATGGCTCAGAGCAGTGGAACTGGTGCCTATTCTCTTAGAAGATAAATGGAAAAGCATGGTCCTTGAAACTTTTAATCATGGCACCTCAAGCTCTTAAATGCTTCAAAGACTGGATTATAGAGGGGTGCACAAAAGAACTAGAAAATCCCATGGAGTCCAGTCTGATCTCTGCAACCATATATTCTACCTCTTTGACAGCACTATCCTATCTGATCGGATTTTGACTCTTTGCAATGACTGGATGTGGACAAGCTGCTTGGTTGCTGTGAAGATGCTGTGTGTGATGGAGCAAGGGGGTGTTTCAGTGAAAGGCAGGTCTCAATTTGTCCTACAGTGCCTGATGATCTTACAAGCATGGATTAAAAGCAGTTTTGAAATGTCTGGACCAAAGCACTATTGCTGTCCCTGCTGGAAACAAAAGCACCTTGTAATCATGCCACAAACCAAGAAGTTTTATAACAAGCCCTCTCCTCTACCAATCTCCCACTGTAAATCCAAGAATGGGGATCTCCACCTCCAATAAAATGAACAAAGCTGTAGACCTGGGTTTAAAAGGTAAGGGGGATCTAATTACACTTTACAAGCCACCTGCAGCTCTTGAGTAAACTACTATTTAATTGAATCATTCTTCTGAAATTTTCTTTAAAGAAAAAGAAAGATACTAACTCATTATGGTTTCTTTGATCCTTTTCAACACAAGCAGCTATATGAAGAAAGCCATTTTCCTTCCCTGAGTTCTCCCCTATTTGTTTCCCGTAGTCAACCTGCTCCAGCAAGCAGTCCCTGCTTGTGCCATAACACTGCTTATCCCGCTCACAATCTCTAATTTTAAAGACACAGCAGCTCTGATTAAATGCCATCAGCACTGCTAACGAGGTAGGTCTACTGTCATGGGTGGGTAAGCCAATAATTATTTCTCATGTCCACCCAGGCACAGCAAAGAACTACCATGTCAAGACACTGCTTTTGCCCAGCCTCTACTAGCATTTTGGCAAAGAGTTGACTCCTAATACACACTGCTCTGGCCACATCCACTCAGGAATTCTAACCAGACTCAATGTTCCCCCAAATCCTTTTATGCTGGAGCATCTGCTTCTTGAGAGACTTCGTACTTACATGATCATTTAAATCTTCTGCAGGTGAATGGTATCTACACTGTCTCTACCATGCTTGTGAACTACGGAGGAAAAGGAAATATTAGTTTAATAATGCACTAAGGTGATGGCAACAAAAGCAAAGCTACAGCTTTCCATAACATTAGATTTACTATATTAAGCTTTTAATACTGCAAGAGATTAACAGTGACAGATTCTGTTGTAGACTAGCAAAAGCTATTGCAATTCTTGCAACTTTCACATTAATCACATTTAAACATGCTGCTAACAGATGGGCATCATGGAGTGCTAGGTCTCTCACAAGCCAGTACTAACAAAAAGCATGTCTGGATCTTGTGGCTTCTACAGTTCAGAGAGATTGTATATGCAGGCACTTTATTATTGTTGTTGTAGTATATTATCTATGATTATTAGAAAAGCTCAAGTTAAATAGATGACAGACTTCAGCATCCATGAGTGGGAAGGGAAAGGGAGGGGGGCAGAAAGAATCAAAACAAGACCACCCACACAAAGTTCCTCTAAGTCCACATTTCACATGCATGATCACAATTTTTCCACTACACAGGGAAAGCCTTAGATTCTGCACTGCAAGTTTTCCTCTGACACTACTACCCACACAAACCTTTTCCCACAGCCCAGATGCAAGTCCAAGCTGTGACAAATGAGCTGCCAGACACTAGCCTGGCTGGACAGAGAATGACAATCTGTCCTCCCCTTTCATTAGGGCAGATGCCAGGCTCAGGTGGCCCTTTCTGACTGAAGTTGGGTGAGCACCTGAAGAGAACCGCAGCGTCAGCATTTGGCAGCCAGATAGAACATATCAGACATTTATTAAACTTCCCAGCCCTGTTTTTTAATTAAACCAAGTCCCAAGGTACAACCTCATCTTTACATGACTGTAATTAACCAGGACACATTGTCTGTAACGTAAGAAAGCTCAATCTCCTCTATAAGCCAAGGCTCAAAAGAAAGATTGGCAACTGCAAACTTACCCCAACCTAAGGTCAGTCCTCACAGGGCAAGAGATGCAGTTCCCTGTAACAAATCCTCCCTGCTGAAGAAGGACTGAGGAATCCCACGTGGGGGTACTGCCTTCATCAGGAAGAACCACATGGCACCTGGAAGCATTTGCCCATGAAGGACAGAAGCACTCTTGATGTGGAATGGTTTCAGCCTCGCAAATTGCTTGTCATTTACAAAGCAGGTCTGTACCCATACAGTATCTATCACCACACCACCCAGCTCGTTCTCACTGCTTGTGTGACATCACCTCTGAGAAGAAGGGATGGGCTGTCACCCTGCACAGAGCTTAGGAACAGAGCCCATAGTGGTACCCAATTCACACCATGACATTTACAGAAGTTAAGGGACCCATGCAATCATGCAATCTAGAAATTTTCTCTGCTCAGCAGTGAGACACAGGCTCACTTTTGAATGGGATGGATGGCCCAAAGTTTAGAGTGCTAAAACTTGGTGATCTCAATCCCACTAACAGCCTTGCTCAAGCCCCCATGAGAAGTCAGCAGATAAATCCAGGTCTCCTAAGCACTAATATTTTAGCCACTAGGCTCTCCCCCTCCTCAGTTCCAACTGCCGACTCCTCTCCCACATACTGACACCATCCTGCTGGAGGCTGCACAGCACCCAGACAGGGCACCACGAGCTGCCCACCAACATTACACATGGGAACGTGTTGCCTTAGAAAGCAGCTAGGTTGCAAAGAGGAAGCAGAGGAGAAACATCAGCCACTCCACATCCCGAAGCTGCTGAGTGGCATGTCAAGGAAGGGGAGAAGGGGAGGTGGTAGACACAATTCGCTTGCTATAAATGGCATATGAAAGCAGGAAGGAAAAAGGCTGCAGGATAGCAGACAGACCTCTGATGTGGTTTCCTGGTCAGTATGAAACCAAGCCCCTCAGACCCCAAAATCACAGTGAGAGCTGCAGAGTCACATTCCGGTGTTCACAACATGCTTGGCCAAGACTGTGCTGGCATGGGGCTTCCAGGGAGTGGGGGTTCACGTGATACTCACAACTGACCACCACAACTCCGAAACACAACAGAAAAAAGGCCGTACAGATTTGGAAGAAAAAGTCAGGTGGATTTCCACAAGCCCTACAAGGTTATCAAATGTTCCTGTAGTGTTATCAGGACACAAAGCAGTAGAGAGCGTTCTGTATTATGCAGATCAAAATATTATTGGTATATAATTTAACATACTCATACCCAAGCAATATGATCTGAAAGAAAAAGCAAGAATTCTTTTGATACATCAGATGTATGTTGCATGAAGAAATATTGAAGTATTGGCCAAAGTTTGACTCAGTCACCTCCAGACTTCAATACAAAAGCACTTAATTATGCTATCCAGCATTTAGCTCTAGGGCTCTGTCCATGTGGCTCATGCCACTAGAATCATGAAGCTACAGAAGAGCAGACTGCAGCAAACAAGGTCAGTGTGTGCCAACTTCTGTAGAGACATATTTAACAGGCCCAAGGCTGGACTGTCTCAAAAGGGAAAAAAGGCAGGGGAGACATCTCTTTGCAGTAATAAATACAACACATTCCTCAGTGAATCTGCAAGCTACACTGTAGTCTTGCACCACTTTACCTTTCACTGACCCATCTGTTCTCTTGAAGGAATTAATTTCATGAACTTGGCTGAGGTCTTCTACATTTTTGTTTTCTTTTGCAACCCTTGCTGTAGTATAGCAGGGGTAATTCATTCAAAAGCAAGGGCTTTACTCTTGCAAGTACAACCAAACAGCATAATTCCCACATCCCCAAGCAAGATGCTTTGGGACTTCTGGGGCAGGATCACCCATTACATCCAGTAGAAGAGTTTCCATCAATACCATCACAACTTCTCGAGCCCAAACTCATCTTCTGCTGTGAGAGGGAGGGGATGGGAAGGAAGTGAACTCAACCACAAGATGCTTTTGGACGAAAACACAAAGTCAAACCAAGGGAAGAACAAGAGACATCAATTACCTTCAATTTTCACCTTTGTAATGAGAGCTGTAGTACTGAACATTTTCTCTCTTGTTTGACCAGGTTGCTGCTAATGTGGCTATAAAATTCTTCTGCCCTTTATTAAGCTTTTCTAGCCTCAGTGACCTCGTCCAATCTTGTCCAATCTTTCCACTGGCCTTCCTCCTTTATCTAGCTATGCCTTTATGTATATAGATATATAAAAAGGTGTTGTTCTTCTAGTGATACACAGAACTTTGAGGAAGAAGATGCTATCCAAGCCTCTCCTATTTCAACTATTGTTTATAAAGGTCTGCACAAAATTGAGCACACTCATTTATTTTCTGCTAACGGAACTTTTGAGTCTCACAGTCCAAGATGTTGCTTCTCAGGTCAGATCTGCAGCCAAACAGGAAACACAATTCCAGAAAAGAAATAAATAATCACTCCAAGCTGTGATATCTTGCAGCTCGTTCTCATTTCCTTTAATGAACTGCCATTCTGCTGAGTTCTTAGGAACAAGCAGATAAATGAAAAATACTTCTAATCTACATTAATGATTTGTGTTAAGTTCCACTTGGACAATTTCATAAACGAATAGCCACCTTATAGCTGCTGAAGGTATCTGTAACCCATTCATTGATTTACAGACCCAGCACTCCTCAAACAGGGGTGGTCATTTCCATAGCATACCTGTAGGCAGATGACTTTATCATTGGATCTGATATAGAATTGTGCTGTAAATTTTGCATGTATTGGCAGAGGTCCCTAAAAAAATGTAACAGTGCAAAGTGGGTAAGTACCCTTAGTCGTACTTTAAACAGGCAACCAAGTGGTAAGGGGAACTCTGAGCACAGGTCCTACAGCTCTGCTTTGGCCTCTCTCCTCATCCTCCTCTGTCAGACACGTGTGGTCAGCCTCATCTGCAGTCAGTCTGTGGTCAAGGCTGTCATCCTAGCTTACCTCCCAAGCATTCCCGCTAGCTTTATTCAAACAGATCTGGGCCAGAGCGCTGCAGTGCATGGTGCACGTGGCTGGCAATCGCACGTCTGTTTGTACAACACGGCCATCTAGCCACAGCCCTCCTGCCTTGCTGTGTGGGGATGGGTTGCACGGCTGGCTGAAAGCAGATATATTGCTGCCTGGGTAGCCCCATTCCCCAGGCAGTGGCCCAGCCCCACAGCCCTGCCTTGGGTATGTCAGCTGGCCCAACAGCTAGCGTGAATGAAACTGGAGACATCTGCATGTGGACTAGCATTGCCTCGCCATTGTGGCTTGCAAAGGGACAGCTTGCGGGCTCCAGGCACCAATTCACACCCACTAACAGGGATAGAGAATGAACGGTAAATCCTCAGGTGAACCTCCTAGTCTCCGTTAGGAGGAATTTGTCCAGAACGCAGCTGTCCAAAACCTCTGTCTGGGCATCAAGACTGAATCAAGCCTTTGGCAGTTGCAACAGAGGCCAAAAAATATTTCTGAAGTCACGAAGTAGTGATACTTATTTTAAGCTATTAGCAGAGTAATGACAAGATGATTGCCACAAAATATACTTCAGCTAGAGTGCAATTTGAAAGTAAAGGAACTTAAACCAGTGATTTTAATGTGCAAGTCACAATGAACGCATTTACAACATCTATTAAAAGCAGGTTATGTTTGGGGGAGGGGGTTAATTAAATCTTAGCAGGTTATTGGTAGTTTATTAACTGAACAAGACAGCATCACATTAAAGATAATCAATGGAGAATAAACCACAGTCATAAAAATTAATACTGTTCATTCTCACAATGGGAGGGGAGTTTGCCTGTGCCATTAAGACAGAGGCAAAAGCATAGCTCCATCCCCTGCAAAAACCATCATGAAAAGAGGAGCAAAGGACAGGATGGCCCAAAATGAAAGTCCTTCAAGGAATAAGTTTCAAAAAAAGAGATTAAATTGAAAAGAAATAATCAGCAGTTCTAGAGGGGAAAGAGGAATACGAACAAGCAGTTTTGCAAGCAGTGGAACTAATGAAGCCTGGTTTTCTCCAGCTTTTATGTCATGCAAAGGACTGACTTTCATACTGAAGAAAATGTGAGCTCCAACTGGAGCACTTTTTTTTTATTGGGTTGGAACATTTATATGTGATTCTTTCCCCAGTGGATTTTCTAGTGTCTAATAAAGAACAAGCCCTTCCTTCAAATGCAGCAGGAACAGTCTGTTCTCTCCTTTACCTGGCAGCCTCTTTTATGATTTCTATACTGTGGCAATGTAGTTGAAATTGTAGCTGAATAGCAGATATAAAATTTCTGAATGGCTGGTGGGAGATACGCAAACATGCCCACCCCCTCCCTGGCTATACACGCACAGAGTGTGCTATTCCTTAATACTTGTTTTGATAAGAAACCAGGCTAAAAATGGTGTCGTCAGAATAATCCACCCTATGGGGAAAATTTAACTTTGGCACACTAACTGTGTGCAAGACTTCAGGCAATTTGCTGCAGAGACCAAGACTTCAGGCTCCTGCAGCAACACTTGCTGCAGCGGAGCAGAGTCGATATGGGAGGGGAGGTGGGATCTCTCCAGCATGCTGAGATAGGAGCCTCTCTGATGGTGTTAACTACTGGGGTACAGGAAGGCCATGGGAGCTCTGTTTAGCACAGCCCAAAGCAGCAGAAGCTGTGCTGTGCATCTAGAAGAGGTTTTGGAGAAGTATTGAGAAATTCATCTCCCCCAAAAAACAAGGAGGAGAAAGAAAAGATGCTTGCATTAGAAACTTGGATGGTGCAGAGCTATGTAACTTTCAGGCTAAGAGCTGGGCATGTACAAGTCAATGGTCAATCCATGATACATACTTCTGGTTTTGAGAAATGAATTAATATAAATCTCTTGACTATCCTCCTGTACATAACACTTCACCAAAAACCACCTCACCAAAGAAAAGACCATGCCTATGCCAAGAGCTGGCCCTCTTTATCCTGGAAGTAAATAAAGAAACCTTACAGGGAGAAAAAATGGAGCTGGGTAGTACCTGCTTTTTGGACCCACTCTGATTTGTGTGGTAAGTATTTAATCGTAATTAATCTCTCGTTTCACTTAAAATGAAATCGACCTTTACTATATCTCACTAAATACTGGATGCAGTGAAACATGTATACCATCTTTAAAAAAGTTTGCCTCTGAGCATCACAGTGAGTTACTGCAGCCTATCCTGAGCTTCATCATCAATAAGATCTGACTTCTGCAATCACAGGCAGTCACAGACCATCTGAAGAGAACAACGCTTGGTAATACCTTTTCTGGAAAAAGAAAAAACATCAGTCAAAATTGAGCATGCACAGAAAGCCTAGTTTTGCCTTTAAAGCAATCCAAAGCCTGTGGACACAGAGGCATTTTTCAATGCACCCTGCATATTTTACTCTTAAAAACTGCCTGATTCTGCAGCCATTGATGCACACATCTTCAAGGAGAAGGATTAGCACCTTTCCCCCCAACTCATCCTCCATGCGGGCCAACTTATAGGTCTTTTCAAACATCATCAAGCTAACAAAAAAACATTGAGAAGGCAGGGGGAAAAGCTGCGGAGGCCCGAACAAGCTATGCATATTTATAGCACAAACACACCGCCTATGCTCATTCTCCTTAATCACATGCACACGCTAGCAAGACGGCTTCTCCGAACTTTCTCAGGCACTTGGTCTGAGTGGCTATAGTTCAAAGTCCAACTGCCCTGGCAGCTGAAAAGAAAGAGAAAACCACAGTGGCTTTGTAGGAATTACAGTGATCCTATTAAAAAATAAAATGTCATTCTCTGCTGGGACTTAACATGGCAGTGCCACGCAGCACTCATTGAATTTAGCAGCATTTCAAGCACACAGCTCTGGTGTAATTAGACCACAGGCTTAATTAGGTTCCCATCACTATTACTTTCTTCCTGCCTTTGGTCAAGAAGGTATAAGAAAAGACTGTCCAATACAGATACTGCAATTTAAAGTCTCAACTTAAGAACACAGTGGGTGTATATCTACTATAAAATCTACCCTAAAAACATGCCAGTTGTTAAACTAAGCAGTGCATTAGAAGCAGTTAGATATAATGAGAATGTAAATGGAAAGTATTCTAGGGAGATATTTCAGCTAAAAACAGCACACACTGTATGCTATCTTTTATTTTAATCATGCTCTAAGCCCTGCCTTTTTGAACTTTTTATAAATTCTGCTATCTCCCTTTGCAGTTACTTACATATTGGTATATAAATTCAAAGACGAGAAGCAATTAGGAATGAAGCGAAGACTCCCTCTCTTGATGCTAATACATCAAAGGAAGTGAAAAAACATTCCCCCCGCATACACACTGGGTAACACAGAGAGTTTCTGCTCTTCACAGCCTAATAGCTCAAGTAGTTCCAATCGAGAGTCTGATGTCAGCCTCCGATTACATGGAGATGCCAAGTGATTGGAAAGAGCAGCTTTTGAAAATCTCAGCTCTCTGACCTAGAAGACCACACAACCCTGCAACGATGCTTTTAAAATGCGTATGTGTATTATTCACATCAGCTGGTCATATTTTTCTCCCCGCTTTGGGCATCGTAACATTGCTTTTAAGAGTTCCCTGGGGGCCTCTGCTTGATTTGGGTACAACATGTCTAGGCATGTGTGAAGGAAATGTGTCAGATTAGGGGGTTTTTTAAAAAGCTGGTGTTCCCTGCACTCTGTCTCTTTTGCTATCCAGTTTGGAGAGAGGAAAAGCCAGGTGCCTTTAAACAGCCATGCTTAAGAAGCCTGCCTTTGCCAGAATGGAGAAGGAGAGGTTGGGACCAGCTCGTGCCAGGGAGCAGTAAGGGCTGCCTCCCCTCTTTTCTCCCCACCTTCGCATATCTCTGCCAGACCAGCCATCATCTGATCCTTGAAACTGAAGCCACCAAACAGGTAAAGGTAAGAACTGATTGTGCTGATCCAGAACAGCAGTTGAGTGGCACCATTACAATGTATATTTATATTTGCTTCCTGCAAGCCCTTCCCTCAGTCCAAGGACATTTGAGAACCATGCAAGAGTTTTTTGGAAAGACTCCAGGCCCTTCATCTTTCATAAAGGGAAACTGTCATCTTTTATGCAAGTGAATCAACAGGTGAATGACCTCCCCATGCCCTCAGTAAATTATCAGAGTCTGCTTATTTCTTAATCTCCAGATCTCTCTTGTATCAGCAGGGGAACTAACCAAAAGTAGGAAAGACTCCATTGATTTCACTGGAACGCTCATCATATGTTTCTGTATGAACACATATTTTAAATTATAAGAGCTTTTAAATAGGAGCATGGAGTTTCAAATGGGCTGTGGGAGGTTTTTCTGTTAAATCAACAGATCCACAGTAAGTCTAAGTCTCTTACGAGCCTGATTCTATCTTCTCTGAAGTTTTACTCCTGTGTAAAGGAGATCTCATTGGTTTTAAAGGAGTTAAGCTATTTCCACCAGGATTTCTAATAAATCCACTGGAGACCCTTGCTCGGCTCTTGAGTACGAGCCAGAAAGAAGTTCCACTAATGATTATGATACTACACAGCTATATAGCTGCAGTGAGGTGGGAAGCCAGCTTTGAATATTTTCAGATATCAGGTCTTTTGACTGGCAGGCCCTCCATCTAGCAACAAAACCCCTGAACAGTTCAAACCTGTTACATTAGTTTAAATACTATTTGTGGAATGAAAAGCAAGAAACTACAGAACAGGCAAAGGCCTTCTGTACTACACCGATGGAAGACCAAGTAAATGAGATTCAGCAAAATTCCTGAGGATTTACATCTATATAACAGGGAATGGCTTCGGAGGAAAACCACGCTGCTGTCTGCTATTCACCTGTTAGCAGGCTGTGCCAGATAAAGGCTAATGAGTCTACCTGAGTCTTGGGCTCTCGCAGCCTTCCCCCCGAGAGTCTCACTGACCTCCGCAGGACAAAGGATTTTACATTCTGCTTTTACCTGCAAAGAGCCCAGAGTCTGCTTTCCATGAGCCAATGTGACTGAAGGTGACAACCCCAACTTCCAAAGCATTGCATCTATGTCAAAGCCACCTGACAAATTCCACCCATTACCTTCTATCACTTACTAAATGAATGAGAAAAAACCTCTCAAGCCCAGCCTCTGAATGGTTGTATTCTTGTGTAAAAGGCCTCTATCGCTATTCTGTAAACAAAGATAAGGAATCTTTCTCCTAAATGACAGTACTCTAGCTAATGGTGCTCTAGCTAACGTTAAAGTAAGGTGGGGATGGGATCCTTAAGTGAGCAGGTTTCTCTTCCTCTGTTCCTTTGTTGTTCTGACAGCAGTAAAGGTAAGCAGGGAAGTCGATGCTTTGGCTTCCCGCTCCTTTCTACTCTGCTAACTTGCCACCAACCCTCTGCATTTAGAAGAAGCCAAGCACCGAGGAAATCTTCCAACTTTCCCACACCCACAACTGGGGTTATTTGCATTCATGGGCAAATTACAGTCAAGTGCACCAGAGAGGCAAGTTCTCTAACACAAATGAGTATGCAGCAACCAGCACAACACCAAAAAACCACACCTGGCAAGTAAAGTCAAAAGCCTTTCTTCTTTTCCAAAAGGACAAGTGAAGAGTATGTGTCGTTCCATCTGGGCAGGTGCAGGACACAAAACTGAAGGCGGTGGATTACCACATCCAGCATACAACTGTGCTTTTCTTCAGAGGTTTTATTCTGCACCCAACAATGATTTGCCATTTAATATGGTTTCAATGTACAAAGGCAGCTCTGAATACATCCTTGTACCTCATGTCCCCCAGGCTACATTAGTGTGTACCTCTAAAAGTGTAACTACCTTTACACTTAGATATGCCTATACACTATAAAGCACTATAATACAGAGGTATGGGAAGGTAGAAATCTGTTCTGATTTGTCTCCAGCAGTATCAGAGATATTTTTATGTAAATGTACCCAGCCTGTGGAGGTCTGCAGATGTGCCTCAGCATAACAGAAAATCCATACAATGAAAATTGCACTTTAAATTCTCTAGCATTTTGTGAAGCTGGGATAAAGTGCAACACATCTACCCAATTTGCACTTGCTTCCTTTTTCTTTCAAGATGGCACCTACTCTTAAGGTCTTATGTTCCTGCCTGAAGATCTCTGCAAGGATGCTCACCAAACAGTTAGCCTGGGATGGCCTTACAATGCAGCCATATCCTGAGATGTAAGCATTAAAAGTTTCTAGATTCCACTTCAACAGCAATTGAGACTTCAGCACATTAAGTCAAGGAGAAGGAGAGGCATTATCTGATGAGCTTTTTGTCCAACATATGTTTTGTAAAAATGGTAGGATTGTGGCAGAAGGCACATAAAAACCTTACAATTGATTAAACATTTCTCTGCAGTGCTCAAAACCCAAACAGAAGAGCATTATATCAGTGTGTAAAACCAAAACAAAACAAGACCCACAAAAAAATAGCGCAAAACCCCAAACTAAACAAAATCAAAACAAAACCACCTAAAAAGCACAATGAGAGAGACCTAAAGCAAGAGTGAAACTAGCCAGGCTGTTCTTAGTAACCAACTTCAATCAAGCAGAATAAATATATGCAAAGCCTAAAATGATCAAGAATCAGTTCACAGCTGTCTTTTTTATCTCAATACTGACACTTCAGGAAAGAAGAAAATCCTATAGGAGAGCTCACTGCAGAGATCCGGGGGCGTCTGAAGAGCAGAGTAACACGGGAGATCCCCACACTTCTAAGTGGCTGTACCACTAACTGCAAGCACGTAGGAAAATCAGGAATGGAAAAGTGGAGCAATGAAGATACAGCAGGCAACCGCTGGAAACGGAACAGCTTTTAGAAAGGTTGGCTACTGGTAACACATTGATGCTTTCAGAAAAAAAGCCTGGAATGTGTGGAATTCTCTGGGATGCCAGGGTGCAAAGAGGATCTCGTTAACTAGGGCTTTCAAAATCTGCTGCCCGGTCATTGTCGATTAGTCAGAAAGCAAGATGGCTTACCTCATCGGTTTCTGAAAAGTACAATATTCCACTTATACTGCCAGATCTGTAGTCCCCTAGACAGAGAAATCATCTTTCCAAACAACAGCGGAGGCACCGAGTCCCAAGTCTACACACAAATCCAGCACCTCTCCTACTTTTCTGTATTACCAAGATAATCAAACATCTAATAATAAAACTGGGCAGCACCACACTGCTCGGTTCTCCTTCTGGTAATAAGAAAACTCTAAGCAACAGCCAGACTGACAACAATCATGTTATTCCCACATGGTTCTGCTTTAGAAGCAGACCCTGGAGCTGCTCATGATGAAAAGCAGTAAAGTACTTGGAGTGGCAGAAGGGCAAAGTAGTTAGTTCAGGAGCTGAGCAGGAAAACATTTCTCACCCTTGTTTCTGTTCCAGTCAGAGGGTGGGAAAGGATTCATATTTGCAAGATGCTAGCTGGCCAGAGGCTTATAAAAAGATGAAAGGACAAGCAGCATCTGGGAAGGCAGAGGCATGGGACCTTGAGTTTTTGAAGATGACCTGCTTGCGGCTGCCCAGAATCAGTCCTTTATTGTGCCTAACCAGATTTCTGAACAGTGACAAAACAAAAGAGCAACACATAGGTAAATACCTTTACCAGTAGCTCAGCAGAGGAGTTGAGGTACATTTCTTAAAGCAAAGCATACACAGTCTTGCAAATGCTCACCACTAACAACAGAGCTGAGAATGTTAAGGCCTCATGAAAATGACAGCAGTAGTGATAAGCATTACTGAAAAATGCCAGTTTTAATTACCTTCAATTTTCTGTTAATATTCCCTGAACCCAACATAGATGTTTTATTTCAATACAACAATACTTAATTTTAAAAATAAAATACAGCATTATGCAAAACTGTACAATATGCTATTTTCAGCAGAGCTCCTTTCCTGCTCCCTTTCCCCTCAGTATCATCTCTTTGATGCCAAGGAGTGGCATTCTGGGCAACGGATGGGGGTAGGGAAGCCCCTATAATCACTGGCTTCAGTAGTTCCCGAGATGGCGTTAGCCCATTATTTCCTTTTCCTCTCCCAGCCTGTGCCTTCACAAGGGAATCTCGGAATCCAGCTGGCTTGCAAGGTATGGAAAACAAGCCCTTCCAGTGTCACAGCTCAGTATCTAGCGCAATGTCTGGTAGCATTATTCTCAAATCCCTGTGCTGCACTTGGTGTTAGAACATCAAGAACATCTCATTGTGGCAAGATAGCCTAGTAGTTTTAAACCGACTACTTAAAAAACATGTGGTTGCACTGCACTGTCGTGGTGCTAACATACCTCAGTCAATGTGCGAAGTGGCCCAGCACCTCCAGGCTCCTGGCGTGCAACAAGTTCAATGCAAACATTACAGTCATGCTATGGGTGCAGTGGCTGCATGCCTGTCACCGACTTGCTGCTTGTGGTGCGGGCCCAAGCTTCCAGCCAATTCTGAGTCATTCTTAGATGCGTGATTTGGGCTGTACAGCCAAAAACCAGCCCAGAGGCCACCTCATCAGTCCCATGTTTGCCACAGGAGGTAGAAGTTAGTATGCCTTAATGTGATGCCATTAAGGTCCTGGGCAGACCTGTGACCAGCTGCGATTGCTCTCTCAGTTTCAAAAACCAACTGGGTGCAGTGACTTGAGTGTAATACTGTGAGGAGTGAATTGTGTAGGCACTTCATGCTTGAAACAAACATTAGCATCGTCTTGCTGAAAGTACTAACAAAGGAGGAGGCGTCAACCCAGAAAGCACGCTGTCATTACACACTACAGCAAGGATGGGCAGTTTTCTACTGGGCAATTTTATCTGGCCCTCTGAACAGTCTGGAGACCAAAGGCAGGTGTTGCTGTGGATGTGTATGGATTTGGGGGATGTGAGGAGAAGGTGTGCAGAATGGTGTTGTTCAGCTCCAGGTCCCAGTTGAGCTGTTCAGACATAGCACTATGCAAATGCAGCTGTGCTGGTCCAACACTGGATGGGGAATAAAAGCAGCCGGAGCAACAAAGTTGACTGCTCATGCACATCGGGTTGGTATCGAGACTTTCACCTTTAAAGCACATGTGGCACAGCACTGCATGAAGAGAAGCAATGAAGACCTGTCGATATGCCTGCAAGCAGCTGTATAGCTGGAGGCAAGATGCGCACCTACTAGAGGGTGAGTAGTGGCAAAGCCTGGCATTGTAGAGGAACCCTTGGCTGGCCAGACTAAGGGACTGCTGCAGCTCTAACAGCGGCACTGTGCTGCACATTGTACTGTATACCAGGGAAGGAGGAACAGCAGGTGCACATGGGGAAAATCATGGCCAAAAGTCTCTCCCCTCCTAAAGAGAGAAGGATTTAAAAGAAAACAGAAGAACACCAAAGAAGCGGATTATGCATTTATCATCACAGGGGTAAACCAGACCCTCTAATTAAGCACATGACATAACTGTGCTGTAATATCAAGGTTTTGCACTGTGAAAACAAGCTGCACTTGCACAATCCAGAGAGAAAAAAGCCGTACAGATTAGAAAGGCTAAGCTCTGCTCTCAGTTACATTAGTATATGCCCACAGTTAACTCAGCTCAAAAGACTTACAGATGAGAATGTGATACAAGGAGTTTCATTTCCTCAGACAGTTCCCTCACTACATCGGCCAAGCCTCCTTCGCACCGTAGTTTCCAATCACAGCGCAGCACTCTGCTCTGATTACACACTCGTCCTGAAACCACAGAAAGCCTCCCTCGGTCTGATCTACAGTTGATGTATATTAATATATCACCAGCAAAGTCACTCTACAGCTGCCGAGGATGTAGTTTAAATACCGCTGAATACTCAAAGCTTGATTCTGTTAATCAGTACAGCTTCACTGATCCTTGGAGAGTAACTTATATTCCACACTGCTCCAAAGGGGAGGAAACCCAGAGCATGATTTTTTAAATGGCATGTTCATTAAAAACACCTAGAAGAGGGCATGCTCTCATTTACCCCTGTGTAAATTCACTTCACCGTACTCACTGGAGGTACTCAGGATTTAGAGGGGAACAGCAGAAGGCAAAAACTAAGCCAAAATCCCCTTTGAGGCCATTGCTTTTCCTAAGCCAGATATTAAGAGGACAGGATCGACACCAATCTCTGCTATTCCAGACTTTCAGTCCACAGCCCTATGTATCAAAAAAATACACATTCACAGGCGCTTGGGAAGCGTATGCACCAGCGAGAGTACAAAATCCTTACACTGTTGTGAATATGAGCCATATTCAGCAGAAATCGGCAGCTGTTAGGACTACAGAGCCTGTCACCGCTTTTATAGTTTGGGTGGAGAAGAAGCAGGATTCAAGCTCTTACTGCTCATAACACAAGTCGCATATTGCCTTGATCTTTTTGGGGGGGGGGGGGGGGGGGGGGGGGGGGGGGGTGGGGGGGGGTG
>JAVJGI010000014.1:92343254-92356995 GCA_035590275.1 Ibycter americanus
CCCGCTCCAGCGGGAGCACGGCTCAGGTGCGGAGAAGGAGAAGGCGGCCAAGACGGCGGCAGGGGCAAAAGGGAGCCCAAGCCAGCAAGGCCCGAGCGCTGCAGGAGGCTGGTGCCTGCCCACGGGTGTCACCTCGGGGCACGGCGGGGGTCGGAGCCTCCCGAGTCAGGGGGATGCGCTCGGGCACCCGGCTCCTTGGGAGGTGTCAGGGAAAGCCGGGTTGCAGTCAGACAGGGAGTACTGCTTCTGGTGCGAGGCAGCTGCGCTTGCTTACGTACGCTCCTGAAAGTTGACCATGCCTAACGAGCAGGCACGAACTGCGAACGTAAACTGTAAATTATTGGTGGTGAATGCGCAGAGCAGCTACCACAGAAAGAGCTACCGTAAAAGGAGAGCCAAGTGGCTGCAAATTCCGGCATTCTGCCGTTTGGAAACATTAGCTTAGGTTTGCCCACTTGACCTTAACTTGTCATCCTCGCACATGTGTGTTGCGATACGGTCTGTCATTACACAACCACATGCAGGCAGCTTTCAATTACCTCTGGTCAAGTAGTCTGAGCTGCAGATACCCACCAGGGAAAGCATCGCTGCCAGCTCGGTGGTACGCGCACCCCGTCCTCTGCAGGCACGGCGCCCTGCTCCTGGGGCAAGCTTGGGTCTGGAGAGCCTGCGGCTGCCTTCGCGGAGCTCGAAGTCTGAGCTGACAGACATTGCTGGCCCAGCTGCTGGCTTCTGACATGGACAGTTCATGAGCCCTCACACTGTGCCTCTGGGAACACAGCACCGTCCAGAGTTAGCATGGGTTTTTAGCTCAAGTTTCTAATTCGGCTTGGAATGGGTAACCCCAGCCCTGTGCCAGGAGGGGAGGAGGGCACAGAGCCTGCCCCTGCCTGCCCCAGTCTCAGCACCACCTCCCCACGCCTCCTGGGATGCCTGAAGTTGGGGTGCGACCCAGTGGGAGTGGGCAGGGATGTGAGAGCTGGCGCAGTCTGGGGGGCAGTGCTCAAGCAATACTGAAAATATTTCTTGGACCCGAGTGGAGCTGCTGCTAAAATCACTGAGACTTATGTAGCCCGTGCTCCTGGGTTTCTTCTGCAGCAGGGTGGCTTTTAGCCCTGGTAATGGAGCATGGTCTGTACTGCTCTTCCTACCTGTAGGAGTCACGGCACAATGTTTATAAGCCACTGGATGGTATTTTAATATTTCCCTTGAGATTCATAAAGGGGGAGGGACTAATTAAGTTTTAATGCTCCAGAAAGAGCAGCAGGCATCCAAGCTGGTGTGGTGTAGAGGAACTGTAGAGGGTTAATTAACATTGATAATATACAGTTGTGGGCTTGCTTCAGGGACAGTGGGTGGCTGATGTGGATAATGTACAGCTGTGGCTTGTTCCTGCTAAGTAGCTAAATAGCACTGAGGAGGCTGGAAGAGCGGGAGCACTGGGTGAAGAGAGGCAGCAGATGAACAGGAGGATGAAGAAACAGCACGGACAGTAGCTGAACCTTTGAAACTGGTGTGAGACTGATGGTGGTGCTGAGGCATGAGAGGGCTGGTATGGGACAGTAACAGCCTTGTCGCAGCCTAATAGTTTTGTAGTGCTGTGACAGTGTGGGATTGCAAGAAAAAGACCACAGGAGTAAAACCTGCTGGAAACAGCATTATGGCAGCTCAGGCACTCATTCTGCCTCTCTCTGAGGCACTTGATGAGCCACTGGACCGGGCTATTTATAACAGGTAAAAGCTGCAAGAAGCAGGATTTTAGATTGCATATTACCACAGCCTCCCAATTGCATGTCATGTCTGACCAGCTCAGGTAGGACAGGAGCTGTGCAGCTCTCTTCCTTCCCTTGAAAACACCTTGGTTCCTGCACCATATCCCTACTCATTCTCAGCAAAGCTACCAGAAGCCAGCACCTGCTCTTCCTTTACTTTTCCCATCTGGTTATTACTACTGTGCATTACTGTAGGCTCCATGGTCTCTCTCTTTGTCCCAGGCTTGGAAAGGTGCAGCTCATCTTAGGGACACTACTAGTGCCATGAGAATTGTGTGACCTCTGTATGTAGCAGCACGAGATGCACATAATGCCAAAGCCACACATGAGTGAACTTGTTTAAAGTGGGCGGGTCTTGCTAAGTCTGTGCATCCCCACCATAGGGAGCATATCTCCAGTTCGGAGGTCTTGTTGCATTCCTGTCTTTCCCTCCATGAGTGTAGATGTTGCTATTTTTCTTAGTATTTCATTTCAAACAGAACAGACTCTATACACAGCTTGCGTATGGAATGCCAACACTTTCCACCAGGCAAGTGGAGATGACATCTCGGTTTCCTTTGGTCAAGTGATGTCTCCTCCCAGTCATCCACCTACTATGTGTTTTCCATCAATTATACTGGGTGGTGCAAATCCTAATTCAGCAGCTTCTCAGCTGCCCCCAGGACTGCTCTTTGTCTGTTCAATGTCACATGTAGTAAGTGGGGAGCAGTCCCAAAGGTTAACTTCAGCCTCACAGGATGGGTCTCTGGAGGCTTTCTTTGTAGTCAAAGGAAAGGAGAAAAAAAATCTTCTGTGCAGGATCTTCAACGCTTATTGAGCCTCTGCTCTGAAGCCCCTCAGTGGGATCTGTCCCTCTGCACTGCCTGCAGGGGCAGCCCAGGGAGGATAGCTCCCCTGGGCTGAAGTTAGACCTCAAGAGTATTTCCCAGAGTATTGATTTGTGAACACATCAGTGTGGACCAACCTTCTGCATCACCAGATTTCAAGAAGCACTTACAGACCTCGGAGACTGAGACATGCCAGAAAGAATATCAGTCATGAACACGGATAAGTATGTGAAACTGTTCCTTATGTATTATTTATGGCAAGAAAACCTCCTGTTGGACTTTACTGCATTCTTACATGTGCGTGAGCTCTAGTCCCTGTGTTACTAGCCATAAATTTGGGTTGGGATGCAGCTGTGGATGGCATTGGCTTTCACCTATGGTAGTGAAAGGCTGCACCAGAGTTTGCTTTAGACACACATACAATATGGGGGTGGAAGAGTGCGCAAAAAGGGTAAAAGAAAGATCCTGCTTGATCTCTCACTGGTGCTGCTGGTGGTAGGCAGGTACCTGGTCATAACCCACAGCAGCTGCTGTGCAGCTGCCCATCCCCATGCCACAGCTGTACTCATCCCCTGGCTTGCATTTGCTGCTGACATCCTTGCTGAGGTGTGATTTTACAGTGACACCAGCTAGGGGATAGTCGTGCTGCTGGAGATGGAGGGCAGGATCGTTGGCAGATGAGAAGGAATCTGGTTCCATGCTGGAGCGAGCTGCAGGAAGCAGGGAGGTGGGATTAGGCAATCTCACCCCGTTTGGCAGGGCGGCTCTGGCCTGCTTGAGGTGTGTCTTGTCCTGCAGTGCCAGAAAGGGAGGAGAGGCTGATGAGTGCTGTAGGCTACTGTCATTTCCTCCTCTTGCCACGGCTGTCAGGAGGATGTCTTTAGGCATCATATTAATGAAGTTGTGGCCTTTTGACCATAATGTGACATCTGTCATCGCTGATGTTAGCCCCCCTCTAAGTATATCGCTTATTTATTCTCAGCAAAGATGTCACAGACAGAGCATTACCAAACCTGTACCCACTTAGGCTAACAAAAAATATCCTTGTTCAGAAACTCCCTTCAGGGTTCAGCTGCCATTCTGCTGTCAGACCCAGCTGTGGCATTCATTGATCACACCAAGGCCACATTAAAGGTAAAAGCCTATAAGGCATGAAAGTAGCACAGTTAGGACAGACTCTCAGCCCTGCCAGTTTGTTTCAGCAGGAACATGTTAAGATCATGTCCAGAACATGGGACATTAGGATTTTAGCTGGGAAATACTTTTGCTGAAGAAGGTCCATATGTTTGAGTGGCTTAGTCAGGCAAAAGGCTGGTAAATCAGCTTTTGACAACATGTCTGATGCTCCCCAAAACACTCCTCTGTTCAGGACACAGAGATGGTTTCTTCCTTCAGTGAGATCTGGCCTTTGAAGGCCACGCTACTGATATACAGAGGCACACATCTACTTCCAGTTCCTGCTTTCATACAACTTTACTGGCACAAACAGCTATACAAATGTTAACAAAGCGTGCAAGAGACTGCAAGTCTCTTCTGGGAACTGCTATGTGAATATGCTTAGATATAGGTATGGTATAGATATAGGTATGTTATAGGTACAGGTATGAATATTCCCTGTTCATCCTTGTCCCTGCAGTCTCTCACAATCCTCACAAATACACTTTTGCTGCCCATTTGCCATCACCATTAACACTGTGCAGCCTGAATTTTCTCTTATCCTCTGGGCCTGGGCACCCTTTTTCCTTACTACTTTGAGAAGAAGAATTTTAAGATTCTCAGAAGAGCTGTTTCCTAACCTTCCTCACACCTCCTGGTGAGGACGCATATGGGCGTTAAAGCATTGAGTGTTTCTCTGCGTTAATCTCTCTTTCCTGTCCAACTGCATTTCCCCAGGCACTTGTGTGCTGTCACCAGCTTACACTGATCCAGCCCACTACTGCTCTTTCTGGTAGTTGTTAATATTTGTATTACCACAAACCTTTTCACTCTTACACTATGACCCCACTGTTTTAGTCACTGCTTTAAGTGGGGAAAATGCAGGGCCTGCGGGAGCGCATGTACCTGTAGCAGAAAAGAATAATTGGACTCCACACGGTGCTGCAAATCATACAGTGCAGGCAAAACAGGATTAAAAATGTGCAAACTAACTCCCTTCTTCCAAACTCTCTTAATTGTAGATGTTATAGAGTTTACTTGTAATCAGAGTAGGGATGACATTTCAAACTGAAGAGTGATTATTAAATTGACACTTCCTTTAAAATGTGCCTGAAGTCAACGCTGACATGCTAATTGAATTTTATTAGTAAGAAATGTCTGTTTCAATAAGGAAACTTCCTTATCTCTCTAGCAAGTTCGTGTTAAGTGCACACCTACTGAGTGTTTTCCATCACTACTACCTGGCATTGCTAGTGAGAAAAAAACCTCATTGGAGCATTTCCCTGAACAGCGAATGCTGTAATTTCCTTTGATATCAATATAGTTTCATATTCAAATATCCCATTGACTGCTAGCACTAGGAGACATCAAGGAAGAAAAAAAGAAAGCTGTTTAAATACCTTTATCATTTAAGCCTTTAAAAATAATAATGGTTAAGAATGTGCAACAAATCCAAGAGCAAATCAAAATGAAATTGGGAATTGCCGGCAAACTTTAGGGTCCCCTAAAAAGCATTTAATGGTTCCAATATGATGTGTGTAAGTATCCACTCTGTTATCCGAGAGAATACTGAGTCTCGGTTTGTCATCTCAGAAGAGGGAAGTTACATAGAGGGCATTTGGGATGCCTTTCCCAGACTCTGTACCAGAAAACAGCACAGCAGAGTACCTGTGCTGCTGGAACAGCCTCTAGCTCTGAGCCAGACTTCAGGGAAGCTGGGCTCTACCCCATGGGCTGTGCCGCTGTGTGTTAGGAAAGGGCAGGTAGGTACTCCTTCAGAAGACAAAGCTCTCAAACTAGAGTCAGGCTCTATTTTATATAGGAGAGCTCTTTTGGGGCAAAACTGCCAGTGACCTCAGCTGGAGCGCAATGAACCCTCTCTCCCCAGCCTATGCAGAGAAGTGGTTAATTTGATCTCTACAGCTCCAATTGGGAAGATTCAGGATGACAAAAAGTTAACAAAGGTAGGTGTATCTTAAGAAACCATGATAAAACAAGAGACAGACAAAAATGAACTGTGTTCTTTAGAAAGAAATATAATCCACTCAAGGGAAACAGGAGGGAGAAAGAAGATGTTTTACTTCCAGTGTGAGATCCATCCACCCTCTTTGTTGCTCTGACTTCTTAATTGCACTTGATTTGATAGCAGTGGGGGTTTAACCTGCACATTGTGGGTGTTTCACTGTTCTCTTTAATTTTGCCTGCTGGCATCAGGCGGTTTGTGCACATCAAGCCAAGCCTGCAGTCTTAATTCAGGACTCAGCTGACCTCAGCTGACATTTTCACTGCATCAGGACAGTGGGAGCAACACTATTGTAGAGAAAGGAAGATTTATTGGGAACAGAAGGTGAAAACCCCATCATCCACAGATGATCATTTGTTCAATATTAACAACACACATTTTGGCACGTCCCAAAATAATTTGGCACGTGCTGATTGTACACTGAACATGTCCTAAGTCCCTATCATAAAGCCTAAATGTGGAAGTAATTTCAAGTTTCTGTATTCTGGTGTCAATCCAGCTTGCAGTTCATATCACCAAGTTGAGGACAGTAAAATGTCACTTCCACGTCTTATGCTTATGGTGAGGAGCTGAAGAAGGAGCTACTCTGCGAAAGGCCAGGCCAGGTGGGGGCCTCCACCCTTCCCACTGCTTCTCCCAGAGGGGAGGAACTTCAGTCTGGCTGGGTGGGCGCTTGCCTCGCCTGTACCTTTTGTGTTGTGGCATCACCTTATCTCACTCAGCCCTGGATGCTGCTTGGAGATGTGGGCACGCTGAGCAAGATAGCTATGCATTTCGGAGAGAGGAGGGTAGGTCCACATCACAGGTTTCCTTGCAGTGCTTCTTGCCAGCCATCCGTGGGCAGGGAAGCTCCTGCAGTTGGGCCCGCTGACGTGGAATTCAGCAGAGGAAGAGCGAGAGTGAATCAGACGGGTTTCACCTTTCCAGACTTATGAGGGAGAGCACATTAGGGTATTTCAAGCTCTGGCCTATGGTGTGTGGGCCATATTCCAGCTCATTGTGGCAGAAGTTTAATTTATCAGAAACCCTGTGCTCCAGGGGTCCAAAATAGCAAAAAAGGGAGCAAATCAGGTTTGAAGACCATTGGAGCAAGTAAATGCAAAAGCTCATGCTACCCTGCACGTACTCTTTCCAGCTGTATGATTTCCATTATGAATAAAAGTTTGTCTGCCAGGAGTAACTCTTTGATTCTGAAAGAAATCAAAATAACAAAAGATACATAATTACTTAGTAGGTGGGCTAATTCCTTCTTCCATGTCTTTGTCCACAACGGAGACAAAAAGAGTAGCTTTACACTCAGTGGCTTGGCAGTGCTTCCAACCCTCCACCAACAGAAGGGAAAGGCACCCTAAACATTAATATTTTAACTCTTACCATAAAGTAGTGAAGGCTGGCTCGTACCCTTGAGCAGACTGAATAGTTCCTCCATTTGGCAGTACTAGTGCTGGAAGCAGAGCCAGTGGCCCAGCTTTTAAGAATAATCTTCATCTGATATAAATAATTTTTAGTTGGAGACCACTTGTGGTCTCATCATGGCCAGTCAAATCGGCTTCCTGTTTTGTTTAACTAACAAGTAATACCTTAAGTGCTTTGAAAATGCACCATAATAGGAAAAGTCTGACGAAGTAAGTGATTACTGTTTCGAAGGAAAACAAAGTTTATAGAAGCATAATTAGTCATCTGCTCTTAAACCAGAAAAATATGCTAGAGAAGCTGAAAAGGTATCTTTGGGGTTTTAGAGAGATACAGAAAAATGTTAAATACTGGAATGTCATTAGAATCTGCATTTATTTTGAGGGTAAACAGAACTATTATACAGTTACCCACCTTTATATCTACTCTTTCTGTGTTCTGCCTAATGGGCTCTGTTCCTTGTCTACAGAAAAACACCAGCCCTATCCTGTTTACAGTTGAGCTGCAATATACTTGAAATTATTACTTCAGATTTTGTACATTAACTCTGTCTGCTGGCAAGAGGAAAACCCTCTCATATTATCTAATTATGGCTTCAAGCAGCACTAATGAAGAAGTTCAGCAGGCTGGGGCCTGTTTCCTCTTCTCTGGAGGCGTCAACAGTGAGTCTGTGGTTGTGGTCGCACAGAAATGGGGAGAGAGGCTGGGGCTGCTGGGCACAACAGCAGGCAGGGTGAAGTTTAACGCTCAAAGAGCACAAACACCGAGCCAGGTCCACATCCCTGAAGTAGGATTGCAGCCTTGATTTGTGAGGCTGAGACCCCCATCAATGCCTCCTTCCCACTCCACGCTGGTAGCCTCAGCTGGGATGCATCTTGCAGGGGGCTGGGGATGGAGCCCTCCGTGCCTCAGAGAGGTGGGGCGTGCAGGTGTGCCAGCTCAACCGCAGCACGTGCCTGCAAGGATATTCCTGGCAGTGGGCTGTGAGCCCGGGCAAGGAGTTGCTGCTCAGCTTGGGGAAGGTCATGTTTGGTCAGCGGTGAGATTCAGGTATATATCCCCTGGAAACAAATGAGCAACTGATACACAAGGCAAGGTCAGTGGAGACTCATGCTACACGAGCCATGCTATGTACCCTTAGCAAGGACTGAAGCATGGCATGGAGGTCAGTGAGCGTGCTGGATTAGTATCAGCAGCAATTTAGCTGTAAAACCCACTGTAAAAGCCTAACGTAAAAGTCACAGCTGAGCTCCACACTGCCATTCCTGACCCGTTACAGATTCCAAAGCTAACTAGTTTAGGGTTAGCTGTGCTAGTTTTGTAAACGTTGAAACAGTGGCATGGGCATACATGTAGTCATATAGAGTAGTGCAGAGAATAAGATACCAAGGAGAATCAGAAGAAAATCCACTGATGGCTGGCCTACATGAAGAAAATAGAGACCCAAACTCAGATATGAGTTAACTGGGATTTTCTTCTACATCTCATTAACCTCTGGGATGGAGAATCCAGCAAAGCTGTGATTTATTTACCATAGATGCACTCAAAGGATACTGCATAACTTAGTGTTCTGGCACAGTGAAAGTTATTTGCAATAATGAATTTTTAAAATTCTTTGGAGAAAAGCAAGTGTGTATTCCCTTTCCCCACCAAATTAAAAAAAAAAAAAAAAAAAAGAAGAAAGAAAAAAAAAAAGAAATTGCAGAGTAACATTCAAAGGCTCATTAAAAGCAGCCGGGGAAAATAGATTATGGAGACTTCAAAGACTCATGATACTGGTTAAGAATCAGCTCTCTTTTTCAAAGAAAATGTTATTAGCTAATCCTTGAAATTTGGTTTTTGGCAGATGACACAGTATTTCCTGCAGGTGCAGAAACAAGACGGTATTAGAAGTGTTTTGGTAATGCACAAAAAACTTCCCAACTAGATTTGGGTTCCATCTGTTCAAGCCAGCCTGAGTGAACTCCCTGATCCCTCATACATGTACTGAAATGTGGCAGCATTTCAGGACACTCACTCTAACCTACATGAAGCTGTATATCTCCTTTAATTAGAAAGCAAGTCTGTTAAGGTAATGTAGGGATTTGCCTTTTTTTTTTTTTTTTTTTTTTAAAGATGAAAAGTAATGCCTTTATTAATGCTATTATCAGTAATACCAGGGGAACAACAGAAAAACCAAAGCAATGCATAGCATAAATGAAGTCTACGCATAGGTTAACAATTGTGCCATTAAAACACCATAAACACACAGACAAACATCACTCCCCACCACTTTCCTGTTTACATCAGTATGGAGATGTTTTGACATATTGTCTCTCTTAAGATCTTCTTTACAAGGTCCCTTGTGTGTCTTTTTGTCGGCTTTATCCACGGCTAATCCCAACCCCTCTGTTAGTTACAAGTCCCCGGTTATAAAGAGACAAGCCCAGCCACATCTCTCTCAAGTCCTTTGTTAAGCTGAGATCCTTTGGCTTTGATTTAAAACCTGGCTGTCTCACAATGGCAGTTTTCCCACAGAGACTTTCACCTAAAATTTGGCCCAAAAGATGCCCCAAAGTTATGTCTTAACTGTTTCCATGGCAACCAATTGCTTGAAGTCAAATAACTGGGCATAAGATGCCCTTAGTAGTTAGCAAGCTGAAAAGGAGCACCTGAATCAATAGGGAATGATGGAACAGCAACAAAAATTGCAAGGAAACTTATTCTCATTTTCTAGCAATCCCAACAGTTGTTCTGTTGCTATTCGTTTTCAGATATGCTCTGAACAATGTTGCTTATAAATTCAATGTGGAGATATTCAGGTGTAAGAAATTCAAACCATGACACAGCTGAAGCTGATGACTTGTAGAAAAGAAACCATGGACGCTCATTAAGTCTATCATGAATGATAGAGACCCATGTCTGTGTACATTAGGAGACATAAATGTTATAGGGACACAATAAAGTTCACCACTTTACTAAGTACATTTGCACCTGTCTTGAACGAAGTATTTTGAAGTGTTCTTGAGATCTTGAATATAGTATAGAGGCACTTGCATTGGCTTGTAAGAGACAACTTCTCTTATTGCTCACAAGTTCATTCTCTTATATTTTGTCCCCGTACAAAAAGTGTATTTTGTCCCCATACACAGCATCAGATATACAGTGCTGACACTAATATCAGAAAACTTGACACAGCTACAATTGTTAGTAGAGCCACACACATATCTGCTGCAAAAGAGCCACAAGATGTCACATTGAAAAGTTAAACGTTGATAAATGAATATTTGTTTGCCTCAGGTCTCGAGTCAGTCTGCAATGAACAGAGGGGTGAAGAGACAAGATAAATATTTTGTCCAGGGTCGCCTGTGTGTTTTGATTCAGCACCTGGAATAACTAGGTATTTTCCAATACATATTTTTAGTTAGAGCTCTCTGAGCTAGCTGGCAGAGCTGGGACAGGAGGTGGAGTATGGCTGATGACAGCAAATGGGATTAATGCAGCATTATTAAACAGGCATCATCAACATTATACAACTATGTGTCAAAAAAACCCAACCAAACCAACTCCCAAAAAAACCCACAAACCAAATGCAGACACAAACCCCATGTAGGTTCACATTTAAGCCATTGCACAAGTGTCTTGATTTTCAAAAGCTTCTTGTACTGGCCCTTATTGCTCTAATTTTATTGACATTTGCACAGATGTGTCAAAATGCCTGCTGAAAAGTTTAATGCGGTATAATACCATTCAGAGAACAAGAGGGCTCAGCAGATTTAATTTTTTGGTTGGAAGGGAGGTTTGAAACAACTTGGGTGTTACGGAATATTTATTGCTCAAAGAAAAATAAGCCAGAAGTTAGTAAGTGAAATAAATGTTTCTGGAAATTAAAAGGCTACATCTTGAGTGCAGGATGTCTAAGCAGAGCTGTATAACTTATTATAGTTCTTGGTTTTTTTGCACAGATTTATCTCCCTGCAGGTGACAATAAAATGGTGTTGGGTATCCACCCTCCCCACCCCCCCACCCCAACACAGACACTTCCCTGTGTGCAGAGACCCTTGAGGGCAGATGAAGTAAGGAGTGGGGAGAGAGGCTGCAGAAAAAGCACAGTTTGGGGGGTACTCTGACCCTAACGTGAGTCTCTTAACTGTGATCATAAACATAAGAGAGGTATCTAGAACTGCTGTACTCACTCTTTACTTAATGTTGTGGGTCAGCAAGTTGTTCATCTTACTAAGACCAGAATAACACTCTAAAAATGCCTGTATCTGCCCCTGGTTTATAGAGGCACTGTATCCCTAGCTTGGACATGTCAGTTACAAACCAGCATCAAGAGTTAGGTGGAATGAACCTGGGCGCCACTATCTCCCTTTTGGAGCTGGATATGCTCACAATATATCTCAACACCTTCTGTACTAGATTAGTGATACCAAGGTTTCCAGTGAACTTCCTGGAGTCTCTTTCTCTTCTCATCTGGAAGGCAGAGAAATAATGACCCCTGGAAGATTTTGAGGGAGCATGAGATATATGGGAGAAGACATCAAAAAAGGAGAGTGGCCACGGTGAATTATAAAAGCCACAGTGGTTATAAAGTGTCTTGCTGACTTCACCCAGTCTAAGTAGGTAGGAACAGTGAGTAGGATAACCATTTCACAGGAGGTGGTACTAAGTCACCACGTATGATTTTTGCTGCATGGAAACTCTTTTGAAGGCACTATAGCATCTGTTCATCACCCATTGTGTTGAACAAAAAACCACCTCCCTGTTCATCAACTGGAGTGGCAGTTCAATTGGATACTCTACCTGTAAGAAGGATGTCAACACCCTTATCCTGGATTATTGTACTTGAAGTATTGGCTAAGAGTTTTATGTGGATTTCTCCATGGCTGCTCTAGTGTCTGCTGTCAATTTTACTTTCCAAATGATGTGTGCTTATTGCTACTTTAATAAAAACTTCTGGCTTAGTTAGAAATATTTTCTCTTTTGCACCTATCTTGACAGCAGCCAAGGCTGTATAGGCAAATAAAAAAGTTCTCAGTATCTGAAAGAGAACCAGGAGCACTCCCTCTGGTTCTTTACAGTATAGCCCCATGCTACCCACACTAGGCTTCCTTCTGTGCAGGGGCAATGATGTTGCAGTGAGGCTGTTGACTGTAGGATGTGTCAGGACACTGTTAGAATGAGTGATGAAGGACCCAGAATATTTAGGAGTATACTATTTTTCGAATTGTATCTAATGTCTTACTCAAAAAAAGCTTTGATAATCCATCAAGAAGCATGAGGAAAGAAGTATATATTTCAACCTTGTTCCTACACCTTTACCTACATTTGTTACTTTTTAACATTTGTCACAATACTTAAAAGCTTACAACAGGCAAAATGTCTCAACAACATTGTTTCCTTTTCGAAACTAGATGCAGAGTTCCAGTCCTGTGAGTCTGCCTTGACAAGCATACAACACGGAGCATTGTAAAGTAAAATCAAATTGAAGTGGCAATTCAGAAAAATCCATGTGCAGAACACATTAAAAATTCACTGCAACATCACTGATCAAGTATAAGGTCTTAGGTTACATGAAATTAGTTACTAAAGCACAAATTATTCTTGAGAGCTACTTATCTTGCTCTCCATAATTAATTTAATACCTTAGATTAAGAGAACAAAGGTTAAGGCTTACTCTCTGTGGGGGTCACTGTTGAAGAATAGCCTCTAATTTTTCTTCTATGGAAGTTCAAACACATCCTAAAAATGCCAGGCGTAATCCATACAGCTCATGCAAATGTATTGGAATTGGATTGGAGCAGTTCACATCAACTGTCAAAGTGAATCCTATGTAAAGGAAAAATGTGTGGACTATAGGAAGTAAATTATCAAGTAATTAACACTCTATATGCATAACAAAGAAGTGAAACAGAAGATGGAAGGGTGGGGAGATGTGTTTGACTTCAAATGAGGCCTGGCCTGAATGCTGTGGTCATGGAATAAGGGGTTACTAAGGTCAACTAGCAACCCTCCTTCCTGCCAGGATGGCATTTAGAAACCTTCACATCCTGATTATCACATTTCATGGTTGCAAAGCCTTTTCACGCAAACTTGCCTTTACTTGCAGTGGAAATGGAAAAGCAGAGGACCTCCAGGGTGCAGTCTGGAGTTGTCTCCATCAACGTGTCGATGCCACGTGGCACAGCTCTCATGACTTTAGTGGCATCAGGCCCTTCATCCCAGATGATTGTCCGAGGTTCCCTTATTAAACCCTTGATATTAGGAGCTGGTAGCTAGCCTCAAGCCCTGGAGGGGAAGTGCTGTGTCCCTGGCAGCTTAATGGATGAGTTGTTTAATAATAATGAGCAATGGAATGAAACTGATACTCTTGCCTTTCTGTATAGCTGGGCTGCTTTTGTACCAGCTGACTGACTGGCCCATTGACTTGCGTTGGTGACATTAATGTAGGCCTCTATCTTCACAAGTATCACTTAAACCTGAATTTCACGCCTGTGCTGGTTTAACCCCGGCCGGCAACCAAGCACCACACAGCCACCCGCTCACTCCCCTCACCCAGAAAGATGGGG
>JAVJGI010000014.1:92357095-92409052 GCA_035590275.1 Ibycter americanus
ACATCACAGCCAAAACACAGCACAGCACCAACTACTAAGAAGAAAATTAACTCCATCCCAGCTGAAACCACGACAACGCCTTAAAAGTTATTTACTACTATTTACTGTTGGTATTAGATTTCTTACTGAACTTGCTCTTACTCTTCCATTCTGGACCAAAAACTCCCATAAAACTGAAAATGCCCCTTTAGAGCAGCACTGCTGTTACATGATATTTTGTTGCTCGCCAGCATGATCTTTATACCTGGTTGTATTCAGATTAAAAAGCTGTTATTACTCTTTGCTTCCAGAGGACAGCAGCAGCAGCAGGGGGCCCTGGACCACAGGGGACAGATATAGTTGCAGGCAGCCCTTAAGTACAGACATCTACTCTTAAAGGCATGGTTTTAATAGAATAAAATAACCAGATGCACTGACTCAGATCTTTTGCTCACATAATTCAAAGTGATGCCACCGGAGCTCTATCATTTTTAATGGTTAACATCCAGCTCAGAAACTTTCAATCTGTAAATGGGGAGCAGGCAGCTCTCCCCTCTGCTTGGCATCAGGAGGCAAGAAGGGAGGAGGTATTCAGTAGTAGTTCCAACTGTAAAGATGTTAATCCCTGCCTGAAGGGATTAGGAACTTCAGCTTTTCACACTTCAAGGAGCAGGCCCTACCACTGTTAATCATCCAGAGTAACACTTCACTGGGAACAGGTTAAAAGGTCTGTTGGTTTCAGGGAACGCATATGCAGTGCTTCAAATAGTCCTACCAATGCTGAACGGAATCAGACACATCTAAACTGCAGACATGGCGTTTCCTACCTACTACAAACGTTTTGTGTATTTTTTAGCCATTAGTATTTGTCAAAATCAGCAGTTCCATGGTACAGAGGAGAAAAAACTGGAGAGCAGGAGAAATGTAGTTCATTTGTTCTTGAGCTGGGACTGAACTCTGCCTTCCACATCATGCTGGTTCGGACACGTCCGCACACAGGGCATGTCTCCCTCTGGTACCTGAAGAGGAGACTCTTTATTAGCTGCGAACACAAGAGAGATCAGGATTTCAGGAAAGCATTGAGAGAGCTTTAAGAAATGTCATCACTCTGAGAAATTAACACTATGAAGAGTCAGACTTAAAACTGTCATTTTTAGAAACAGCCTCTGTTTAAGAGGAAAACTGCTGGCAAAGATCATTCAAAACCTAAGTATGTTCATGTAGCTGTAAGCCTCATGCTTTGTTTAATGCTTGCAATCTCAGCATCTTTGCAACTGCAAAATACCAGTTCTTTCACTTCTGTGCATACCCGTGTCCTTTCATGTCCTTGAACCTCCTTTCTCCATTGCATCTGACTAAGAATTGAAGTGTGTCAGCCAATGTTCACCTGTGGTTACATACTCTTGGTACAAAAGGGAACACTATTCGTAATACAAAGTATTTCATCTGGAGGACTTGGGTGTGGTGTAAGGAGAAGATGTATGTGACAAAGACGAAACAAAATGCCCCTTTTACCTCACTTGAACAGATGTAAACATGTGACTTCATGATGTGCTTCTGTTGTACTCTGTTATAAAATGAAAGTTGAACATTTTGTTCTGCTCCAATTTTAACATCGTCTCCACAGATAATATAGACCACAGACTTTTCAAGAACATTTTTTTTCCTCCTCCATAATGTTTATGGAGAAGGAAATTTGTCACACTACCTTGCAAAAGGCGGTTGCTTTGTTGACCAGATGCCAAACTGAAATTCAGACATGGACGGCCAGAAATAAGATTTACTTTAATCCTACTAATCCTGTGTTGTTGATTGGTACAAGGCACCATTATAGCTGGGTAAGCTTCCCAGGCTTATCGTCTGATTCTGTTTGGAGTCATGAGATCACTTTGGATTCTCAGTTTTTCCCTTGTAAAAGGCAACGTTGCTGCCTCACGTTCCATTTTCTGCTATAAACAATAATGAGCAAAAGAAATCATGGGCCTTTGCCAGCAGATGCAGAAAACTCAAGGCAGGTGGTTTGCTGAGCCTGGTGATATGCTCTACCAGGGAGAGTGGAATGAAAAGATGTATGGAGGTTAGCAGTCTGCCTGGTTAGTTACAGGGCCTTCTTGTACTGACCTCACTGAATCCCCAAGCTATCTTCAGAAGCTGAAATCATACTTATAGAATCATAGAATCATTGAGGTTGGAAAAGACCTTTAACATCATCAAGTCCAAGTGTAACCCTAACATCTCCAAGTCTACCACTAAGCCATGTCCCTAAGCACCACATCTACACATCCTTTAAATACCTTCAGGGATGGGGACTCAACCACTTCCCTGGGCAGCCTGTTCCAATGCTTGACAACACTTTTGGTGAAGAAAATTTTTCTTAATATCCAGTCTAAACCTCCCCTGGCGCAACTTCAGGCCATTTCCTCTCGTCCTAGCGCTTGTTACTTGGAGAAGAGACCAACACCCACCTCGCTACAACCTTCTTTCAGGTAGCTGTAGAGAGCGAGGACGTCTGCCCTCAGCCTCCTTTTCTCCAGGCTAAACAGCCCCAGTTCCCTCAGCTGCTCCTCAGAAGACTTGTGCTCCAGGCCCTTCACCAGCTTCGTTGCCTTGCTCTGGACACACTCCAGCACCTCAATGTCTTTCTTGTAGCAACGGGCCCAAACCTGAACATGATATTTGAGGTCCGGCCTCACTAGTGCCGAGTACAGGGAGATCATCACTTTCCTAGTCCTGCTGGCCACACTATCTCTGGTGCAAGCCAGGATGCTGTTGGCCACCTTGGCCACCTGGGCACACCGTCGGCTCATATTCAGCTGGCTGCTGACCAACACCCCCAGGTCCTTTTCCACCAGGCAGCTTTCCAGCCACTCTTCCCCAAGCCTGTAGCACTGTGTGGGGTTGTTGTGACCCAAGTGCAGGCCCTGGCACTTCACCTTGTTGAACCTCATACAACTGGCCTCGGTCCATCAGCCCAGACCGTCCAGATCCCTCTGCAGAACCTTCCTACCCTCCAGCAGATCAAGACTCCCACCCAAGTTGGTGTTGTCTGCAAACTTGCTGAGGGTGCTCTCAATCCCCTCATCCAGATGACTGATAAAGATACTAAACAGAACTGGCCTCAGCAGGGAGCCCTGGGGAATACCGCATGTGACCAGCCACCCAGTGGATGTAACTCCCCACCACTCTTCAGGCTCAGCCACCCAGCCAGTCATTTACTCAGCAAGAAGTGCACCCCCCCAAGCCATGAGCAGCCAGTTTCTCCAGTAGAATGCTGTGGAAAGTGGTGTCAAAGGCTTTACTAAAGTCCAGGTAGACAACATCCACAGCCTTTCTCTCATTCACTAAGCAGGTCACCCTGTCATAGAAGGAGATCAGGTGAGTCAAGCAGGACCTGCTTTCATAAACCCACGCTGGCTGGGTCTGATCACCTGGCTGTCCTGTACGTGTTGCATGATGGCACTTGAGATGATCTGCTCTATTACCTTCCCCGACACCGAGGTCTGACTGACAGACCTGTAGTTCCCCAGATTCTCCTTCCAGTCCTTCTTGTAGGTGGGTGTACTTCCCTCAGGAGGTCTTAGCTTTGTTTTGTCTAGGGGAAGAAGGGGAGAAACATGACCTGTGAAACATTTTCCAGCAGATCTAAGGACCACCGGTGAGCTGGTAGGAGCCTATTAAAATTTCTCGTTCATCTGTAAGCAGCCAAGAGACTTCCACAGATCTGTGGATTACACTCTAGACATGAAGCACTGACCCAGCCCCATTAGCAGCAGTGACCTGTGCACCCACAGCCTGAATGGTCACACTACCTAGCTGAAGAACAAGTAGGGCCTTTACAGTTAGGCTGTCTCTTGACTAAACAATCAGTTTTGGTTACTTTTTAAAAATATACTCATTATGTTGTGTGTTCCAACCTGACAGAGCTGCCTCACAGTCCAGAACACAACAATTGGTTTGCTTTATATGTCACTGGGATATTATCTGCATATCTGCTGTCTGCATTCAAGATCCTCTGGAAAAATTCCTGCCCTTGGAGCTTATCTAGTTGTAGGATAGTTAGAAGGACACAGATTCCAATATATCCGATGTACCCCATGTTGCAATGCTATCAAGGTAATACCATCAGGCCAACAACGCAGTTTGAGTTGAAATAAAAAGATACTTATTCAGTCTTAGGCTTAACTTTACCTAGGGTTTTGTAGATAAAACTTGAAAGGACGGTAGATGAGTAACAAAAGCTTCTAAGTCATGATTTCACGTAGAAAGAAATGGTGAAAGTTTTAAAGAGATGAGAACAGCTGAGTTAAGTTGATTTTTACTTTAAGATATTTTCAAGGATTTATACCTCAGAGAGGTTTTTGAGACTGTGACTAGCCTTCTGTTTTTGTGTTCATGGCATCCCTGCAATGGAGCCTGCCCTGTTTCTGATGCTTTTAGGTGCTATGGTAATAGACCATAGCTGGTAGTAAACAACACAACCTCCTACACCTAGTATCTGTATAAAGCAGATGATTGAGAACATTTCTTATGATCCCTTTTAGCAGTGGATGCAATTAATTTGTTAACATTTCCCTGTAGTCTCACAAAGAAGCTGAACAACATGGAAATATAAACCAGATAATAAACGTACGGTGTTGATTCATCTCAGTCCTAAGATGTTATTCATCGTTTATACTGAACATCTTCAAATATCTTAAAGGCAAACCTCTTCTTCTGTGGATGCACAATGTGTTCTTGAGATCATGAAGTCCTTCCAAACATAATAAAACAGGCCACACCACTGTTGCCAAGGCAGAAGTTAAGAACTGCATAACCGAGGTTAATTGCTGTAATGGTGGGATGTGTAACATTGATCAGCATCTCTGTTTGCTGGTCTCCAGCCTGCCCAGCTTTTGTCACTTCCCAGAGGAATTTTTAAGGGCATTGATTTACAGAAGTATTATTTGCAAAACTATTAGCTAGGGGATTGAAAAGATGGCTGGCTGTCCTCTCCCTAGTTGTGCCTCCCAGAGGTAGGATGTGATAAAACCCACCTTTGGAAAGTGCTACCTGGCAGAAATGTCAAATGAAAGCAAATACGTGAGAAGCAGCAGTTCCTGGCTTGGGAATGGGTTTGGGATGCAGCAGAAGGTAGAAATGACTGCATCTGTGAGAAGCAGCTTGGCAGGAGCAAAAGAAAGCGGCATCCTGGCTGTATATCTTAGCTCCCCAAATATGGCACATATCTCCACTGCAGGGAGTAGTTTCCTCAGAGACTGGCAGCCTACACCTACTTGTAAACCTGACTCTGTGCTGCTGAAGTCAGTGGAAATCTCTGCATTGGTGAGTGCAAAGTTGATTCCAATGGTAGGGACCGGATGGTGTTGAAAAGACAAAAAGCTTTTTAGCTGCTGTGGTTAATAGAGCAACAAAAATTTTCATTATTAAGAGACTACCTTATTATACTGGAAAAGACCTCTCTGAACACCCTTTGTTGCAAGAGTATTGTGCTTGCAAGAAATTATTACAGTGGGATCATGGAATTGCTCCAGAAAATTGACTGGAAGTCTTTTAAAATTGTTCTCCTAACAGTTTTAGTGGTGATCTCATTCTCCAGTTGGACACTGGGCATTTCTGCATCTGTTCCCATCAAGACACGGGCAGCTCAAAGATCCCTCTGACTGTCCTAGCTTCTTGACTTCTGATTATATACAGCTTATGCTTCTGACAGATCACATAAATAGTCTTATTTAAAGCAGACCTGATGATCTCTTAATGCTTTTCTAGGCTAAGGTTTCAAAAGAGTTTTCTCTTTAATTTGGTTTATGGCAGCACTGTATTTCACAGCTGGTTTTAATGTATTTTTGGAGACTATATGGAATCAGTACTTCAGTTACAAGGTATGTATATCAGATTGAGCCATAGCCACCATTCCCTGGCAAACTGTTAGATCAAATGAGCTGAATCTCCTCTACTTTATTGCCTAATTAATTCTTGAACGATCACTGAATTGCAGACATGGGAAACCTGCCAACTTTGGTCACACTCTGTATCGGGTTATGTCAGAAAGGATTGGAAAGTGAGGGTTTTCTTTAATCTGGGTTCACAAAGAGAAACGTCTAGGTAGGTGGGCAGAGGCTTCCTTTGCCTGCTTGCACAATTGAATAGCAAGAGGAAGCAGCTCTTCAGCCAACGGTCAAAATCTCCAGGGAGGAGCAGATCCCACTGGGGAGCAGGACCATGGAAGCACTCACGTTTCTCAGTGTCACCTTTCTGCTAAACAGGATGGGCTTGATTATCACAGTCAAGTCTTCCTTGGATGACTAGATTTTTTGCAGGTTTTGCAGGCACTACCAGAACTGGGACAGCAGATTAGTTGGAGAGGTAAGTCATGGGCTGCTGAAGACAGAGTCAGTAGAAAGGTTGCTTTCAACTTCGTTTTCTGTGGAAGCCAGACCAGAAGTTGTATGATGCAAGCAGCAGAGCACATACTGCCTCAGGTGCAGGAGTGACAAGGCTGTAGCTGTCTTGGGTATCTCTGCGCAGAGCTGCATCATGTCTGTTAGCTGTACTTTGAACATCCCAGCAGGAAAGAAATAAAAGCACATGCAAAAACCAGTGGGCTCAGACCAGCCATTCCCCTATCCCACTGTTGTCTCCAACACTGACAACAGTTAGAAGTGCCAGTCAGGGAGAGCACACAAGCCTGCCTGCTTTCCCTTCGTACTCCCAGCATCCACAGCTTGTATATTTAGGATGTCAGTGGGTAAATCCCAGCCTCCTGCATTTAGCATCTATATATATATAACTGCTGTCCATGAATTTGCCCAGTTTTTCTAAGGCAATAGGGTAGAAATGTTGTTGGCAGTGATACTGTTTTATAAGATGTTCTGGATGTTGCAGCTATGGTTATTCCTGGAATGAAAGATGCAGTTGAAACCTTTTGAATGAATGCTACCACTTCAACTTAATATGTAAACTCAGGTTAGACTTCACTGTGGGTTTAACTGAGGTCAGTGACACAACCTGTTTGGTTTAATGAGTGGAATAAAGTGGGCAGAGGCTGACAGGAAACTCAAGATCCAAAACTTAGTGGCCATTTTACATTTGGATGGCACGCAATCAGCTTTGATCTGCTATCCTGGGCATTAAAGAGCTGTTCTCTTCCAGCAGACTGAAGCTCCTGGATAGGAGTCAGGTGGAGGTGTGGGAGTTCAGCACTGCAGCCGAGACAGCAGCAGACCCAAGGCAAAGGCCTTGTAACAGTGCTCAGGCGGTTTCTGACTGTTTGTTGAGATGCTCATTGATTCCGAAATGATCTCCCTCCAAGTATCACCATCCTTTTCCCTGGCACCTGGCTTCAGTTCTCATGCCAGCATCACTCCTGTGCTGTACAGCCTTCTGAGGATTTGATGGTGATCTCCTCTGAGATCACCCTGAAGAGGGTTAATCAACATTGATAATATACAGTTGTGGGCTTGCTTCTGGGGTGGTGCATTGGCTGATGTGGATAATGTACAGCTGTGGCTTGTTCGGGTTAAGTAGCTAAATAGCACTGAGGAGCCCAGAAGAGAGGGAGCACTGGTGGAGGAGGAGCAGTGGGTGAAGAGAGAGGAGATGGGATGAAGAAGAGCCCAGGGATGTAGGAGAGGCCCTGGGAGAAGCTGAGAGAGGAAGGGGGCCCAGATGAGGAGAGGCTGGCTGGAGGAGAAGCCAGGAAACCTCACACAGCAGGGGCAAGAAGCAGGGAGGACTGGCCTGAAGAGGATGAAGAAACAGCACGGACAGTAAATGAACTTTTGGAACCTTGTGTGGGAAAGCCTTGTTGCAGCTGACTAGTTTGGTAGTGCTGCCACACTCCTCAGAAGTAATGTGGAATTTCTCTGCATGCATGGAAACATCCCGCTTGGAAGACTGGTGCTCAGAGGGTGTGCGGGCAATGCCTCCCTTTAGTATCTTGGCTCACGTCTGCGGTGGTGGCCTGGGAGCCAGTTCCCCTCAAAAGCTGTCTCTGATGGGCCATGAAAGCAAGCAAATGTTTGCAACTAGCAAAACTCCTGCAACAAGCCCCACTGTCTTTTCTGGAACAAAAACCTTCATGAAAAAAACCCTGGAATGTAACAATACAGCATGTCTGAGCACATGCTAGCTGAGTTAGACCCCAAACAAATAAATGAGGAAAGATAATGCAGAACAGCACCACCTCATGCTGTTTACCATTACTGCAGTAACAAACACCTCCAGTAGCTTTTCACTGCTCTCATCCTACATGACTTCTATCCTCCAGGAAAAGCCAGTGAGAAATACAAACCAGTTTCTAAATGCGTGTCTGTTGGCCACGTAGGGGTTTTATCTCTCTACTGGTCACGTTACCCAGGGATTACAAATTGAAAAAAATTTGAAAACCACAGTCCTATTTAAACTGTATTAAGCTTATGCAAAACCAGAGCTGTTCCCAAAGCCCCTCTGGTAAATGGGATGGGTGGTTAGGGAGGGTGAAGACTATTGCGGTGATGATCTTCTATCTTGGTCTCCGCAAGGGCTGGAGGGAGGAAAAAGTTGGGCTCCCCATGCAAGAGGGAGCCCATGGGAAAGTGGATGCTCTCCAAATTATTTTTGCCTGCAAGAGTGTTGCCCATGGAAGCTCATGGTAAAAGCATGAGCAGAAAAGTGCTGCTTCTTTCACTGTCATTGTAGGAGAAGCTCTTTGTATGGTGGATCTAGGGAACACTGGAGACACCTGTTTCCCTTCAGTGTTTAATGTACAAAATGAAGGGGATTGGCTTGCCTTTGATGAAATATTGACTCATCAAAAATTTCCACAGGAGCAAAACACTAACTCTTCTAGGTTTTTTTAAATGTAATTGTGAAGTCTGCACAGAACTAATCTAGACAAGGACAACATAGCATTAACTCTGCAAAATCACCTGTTTCTTTTCTTACCACATATATAGGAAAGTCCTAAGGAAACAGCCATGCCCCTTTAAAGAGAAACACTGCAGGTACTTAGTTGTGGATAGTTTATCCTTGGAGCAAGGGTTAAGGAGCCCCAGGCAGAACCAGAGTCCAGAAGGTGAGGGACAAATTGTCAGGGAGGGCAGTCAAGAGCTGCAAAGTGAGGCAGTGCTAACGCCCCCACCTTGGGTGCAAGGGACCCTGCTCTGCCATGGTCCCCCCATGCTATCTGCAGAAAAGTAGGGTGGAGGGGGGCGGGCATGTTGAACTGTGGCAGAGCAAGGAGGAAACACCGCAGCGGGCAGGGCTGCTGACCATGCAGGAGACCCCTGCCTGTGGCTCCTGCAAGCAACTCAAGACACCCCTTGTCCTGCACAACTATGGGCACTGGTGTAGCTGGTCACACACCAGCATCACTGACGGAGGTGCCCAGGACTTCTTGCCTCCCCATTAAGTGCGGTCCTCTGTGGTTTGTGTTGTGATAAGCCTCCTTGGACAGAACCACACGAGAGTGCCGTGAGCAAGCTGGCACACAAGGAAAGCTTTCATTCTGGAAGCATTTATTTGCTTTGGCTGCAAAGCTCTGTCATATGCCTGCAACACTATAGCCTTCTTCGATAGATACAGATCAGTGTTTGTATGCTCAGCACCTTTGCTTGCATCTGAATTTTTTCCAAACCAACAAGGTTACACAGATCTGGCTGATATGTCTGAAGCTTACAAACTTCCTCTTTTCCGCTCCCGCCTATAATAGCTGGCTGCCAGTGATTAGTCTGCTAATTAGCAAGGGTGGACCAAAAAGAAAAGGAAAAAAAATATGCTTTTAACTCAAAGACATAACCCTCAGGCACATAATTCAGGGATCACCATCTTCTAAAAGAAGCTGCTTGCCCTGCAATGCATGTATCTATATTTCATATGGCATGCCATCTCCTGCATATTCTTTCCAAAGAGTTAAATACAGCAGAAAATTACACTTAATATTTTAATAACCTTTAACTGGGAACCTCTAGCCTCACTACCATGTAAAGGAAGAGACCCAGGAAAAAAAACACTTATGAGGGAAATTTAAATTAGCTATGCAACTTGCTCGAAATTATTGCAGACTTTCAGCACTTTAATGAAGACAGGTTTGGCTCCTTGGGCTTGTTTGTACAGAACCACCTGGAGTTACAAAGCTCCAGCACAGGCAAACCCAGTAGCATCTTTTCTACCATACACAACCCTGCAGTGCCACCACAGCTTTCCACAGTTACGGTGGTGCTGAGCTGTATGATCTTCAGTTTGCAGCTACTTTTCCCTCACTAATGACCAGCCTAAAGATTTATAATTCAAGTCAGAGGACCATTGTACTCTGAAAAAGCTGCATGTCCCTTAATTCCTTGTAA
Source organism: Ibycter americanus (assembly GCA_035590275.1). Taxonomy (NCBI): domain Eukaryota; kingdom Metazoa; phylum Chordata; class Aves; order Falconiformes; family Falconidae; genus Ibycter; species Ibycter americanus. The sequence goes on from JAVJGI010000014.1 coordinate 92,367,397, forward strand.
GAAGAACCCCAGATCAGACCATGAGGCCCCCCTCCTCTTCCTTGCATGTTCTAGCTAGCAGGAGGTCCAGCCAGAGCTTCGTGTCCCTGTGGGGACCGTGCAAACGAGACAGAAGTCACACAAGCAGCAGCCACCAGTCCTGGGAGGACAGCTTTGGACCCTCTGTAGAAAGGAGTTTCTTTCTCCAGGGTCCTGTGGACTCTCAGAAGGACCACCCTGTGTCACCTCCTGGGCAAGGAAGAGGAACAGCTCTCCATGCCAACTTCTCCTGAAGAGCTGTGTACCAGCAAGAGGATAAATTTGCTTCCCAAAAAGCCTCTACCTCTTCACCCTGGATAAATGGTAAAAGACACTGTGAGAGCAGCAGGAAGAAGAAGCTGTGTGGAGCAAAGGAAGTGAGCCCTTCCCTGGTGTCACGAGCAAAGCCTCGTGGGTCTGCCAGGTGAGTTTCAGGACTTTGCACATTTGGGTTTCTCCCTTCAGGCTCTGCGGATGGCTGTACTGCGATTGCTGAGACCAGCACACCACATCCACAGGGCTGCAGCTAACGAGCCACCCACTGAGCACAGTTGGTTGTCAACTCAGTCCCACCCATTTGCATTAATGTTTTGTGCCATTACAAGGCCTGAGGACCCTTACAGGGAGATTGTTAGGCATAAGAAGAAAAAACTAGATACTTATGAAAATCATTGTCTTTGTAACAGCAACGTAACATGCAGCCTCTACAGCTCCATGCATCTGAGAGCTGATGGTGCTCAGAGGGCCCGTGCTCAGAGGGCCCATGCCCAGCACACATCTCTAGCTCCAGCCACTCTCCTGGCTTCAGGCAGAAAAGATGCAAGAAGTACGGTTCCCATTAGTGGGGTACCCCTGGAGGACCACACAAGCACATTCCTCTCCATCCCCTCGAGTAAAAAGCGGCCTCCAGTCTTTCACTGTGTCAGCACAAAGAGTAATTCACATGCATATGAATGCACTTGGCTAATCATAGTGTAGGGATAATTCTCTGTATATAATTACATGCTGTACTAGGCAGTTAACACTGCAGGGATGTTAAGGTCTGCTTATGTGTAGGAAGGGGGATGGAAGGTTATTGTGCAATGTTCACAGGGCAAACGGGCAGTTTCAGGCCTGCTGGTATATTTTGCATAGACATTGAGCCAAAATCTATATCTAACTCAGTGCAGTCCTGATTAAAACCAAAAATAGCTGTTGCTGGTAAGATTCAATTTAAACTCTATCCCCTTATCTTTGTCAAAAACTTACGTTTTTGCATGGGGATCTCCATCATACTGATAGTCAAAGCTGCCTGGCTTGCTGGATTATTAATAAGTCTGGTCCTATGCACCGTGTTCACTGTCTCACTTTCAGAAGTTCTGAGCAGCTGTGTATCTCATAGACGGCAAGGGATTAGCAAGTACTTTGTATCCCTGAATATCATGAGAGCTTTGTCTGGGGTTGAGGCTTTTCTGAGATCTGTGACTGAAGGAGAAACACAGAGCCGTTTGAGTAGAAATAAAATAATATAAACCCGAAAACAGAACACCCTTTGCCCTGTTTTTTAAATATATCAAGAAAAGTACAGTCCAAAATTGAAAAACAATTGAAAAAGAAAAGTAGAGCAACATCTTTGACTTAGGTGTCAAGCAGAAGGTGGAGAAAGCAGCTCACAACACTGTATACAAGATACAGGAAAACTCAGAAGTATCAGCAACTCAGCAGCAAGACAGATCCAAGCAGTCACAAAATATGAAGCTGGTGTCCAAAGCTCAGGATTCAGGCTAGAAAATTATGAGGTTTTAAAAGAATAGAAAATTTTATTCCAATTTCTAAGCCTGGAGAAGACACACCAATCTTCTTTTGTTCTAAACTATTTTTTGCTCTGCTGTTACCACAACCAGATGCTTAATTCATACAAGTCAAGTCTGAAATTATTGAACAATTAGTCGGCTTTCTAAGAGACAGCAAATATTAATAGACTTACGAGAAAGTCTTATGAACTTGCAAGGCTGAATCAGGAACCCCCAGTGTCAGAGCAAACCCAAACAGAGACAACATGAATTGCTGACTGAAGCCAGGGCAAATCTCCCTATAAATCCTGCATGAGCCAGTGATTCTCTGTGTGACCTCTGGCAAATCGTTTGGTCTTGGTTTGTTCTTCTGTCTACTCAGCTGGAAAACTGGGTTAAAAAAAAACAAACAGAAGAAGCAGGAGCTGACTGAAAACCAGATGCTGAGCATGAGCTAAGCCTTTCCAGGTAAATAAATTATTTTAAAATAATTATGATAGTCTAAAATTCTCAGCATATCTCATGTTTTTCTTTATGGACTTACTGCTGGACCCAAGCTCATTTACCCCAAGAGGATGAATAGGACAACAGTTGAGAGGAAGGATCTGGTGCCAAATCAATAGGAAGAGCCATCAATCCTTGCAGGGAACATCAGACTGCCAAAGACAACACTGTGACAACAGCAAATCTCACCTGTATCTCCAACCCAGCTCACAGCTGAGGCCAAGGCTAAGGCCAAGGCCAGATGGTTTTCTCCTATCCTCCTGCAGAAAAGGACAAGGAAGCTACTGGGAGACCCAGGAAAGCCCCTGAGTTGGTCTCTGTGGGACTGGGAATCCCCACAGGGACCTCCAGGCAAGGTGTCTGATCAGGTTGGTTTGGATCCTGGGAACTGCTCCTGTGGTTTCTGCCAGATGAAAGGCAACTTTCCCTAAATGCCTCCTCACTCCAAAATGGCTCGGACTCGATAACCTTTCAGAGACACACTGCAGAAGCCATTTGTTAGAGCTAGTTTTGGGGAGAGGCTGGGTACATATTCTAGAAGCAAGGGGGAAACGGGTTGTGGTTTGGGAATTTGGGTTAGGGGTATTTTTGTAGCTTTGATTTGCTGATGAAGTTCACTTACTAGCATTTATTTACTGCTGTTGGCAGGCTGAGCATGCACGCTGCCTAACATTTATCTGTAATACTGCTGGGTGGCCACTATTCTTGTGTTGTAAGATTAACTGTAAATACTCCTAGGGCATTAGGTACTCGGAAGTTTAAGCTATTGAAGTAAAATAATAAAGTGTTTTTCTCCATGGCCCCATCCATCTACACATGAGAAGTCAGGGTCCATAACAGTCTAGCGGTGCAACTCCTCAAGCCGTGGGGAGGAGCAGTGGCTATCGCAGCACAGAGAAGGCTTGTATACCTTAGCAGCTCATTCTCCAGGCTAAGCAAGGCAACACAGTGCTGAAAATACTGAAAACTTGCCCTGCTGCTCCCTTTGTTCCTATGGGAACGCCACGGCTATGGGCTGTAAATATTTCACTCTCATGGATTTCCAGACCTACTGGCTCTATTTAGCCACCAGTGAACATGCAATAAATTGCTGGCTTGGAAACTCTTATCTAAGTCCTCAAAAAGATCTAAGTCTTCCTTTGACACCTAAATGCTATTGATTTCTCTTAGTTTGATTTGGAGGTCAGCACAAAAATCCCTCCTGGGTTCTGTGCTTCAAAGCCAATGATCAATGAGAAATGTATGGTTAACTCTTTCATTGCTCTGGTCTGAACCGAGCTTTTCTTCTTGCCCTGCCACTGTGGCGAGTGTGGGAAATGTTCACAGAAAGCGCTGAGCTGGCACTAATCCAGCACATGTGTCTGTCTGGCTATCAGAGGTCAGTGATTTGGGTTGGAAGGGAAATTGTTGGCTCCTGCCCCTTACAGCTATACAGTGATCCTCAACAGCTATGGAGTAGAAGCACAAGCCTTTCAGTGCCCACAACTCCTCTTCTTTGAGTGGCAAACAACACCTGCAAAGCCAGCAGTGAGTACTTTCATAGAGGGAGCTCCACTGGCTTCACAGCCTGGTGGCACAACCCTTACAGCTGTGGCTGTACCTGCCCCATGGCAAGACAGGGGCTATGGGGGACACCGTGTGTGCTCACACCTATGCTCCCGGAGATGAGTTGCAGCAGTGAGAAGGGGTTAATGGGAGTCCTGTCCCCTGGCAGGATATGGTGGAGCAAAATAAGTAGAAACATACTGCGGAGTTAGAGGACTGGTAATTATTGCATTTATTTTTTTAATAGTTCTTTGGGTGAGGAGACAACTCCACTATAGAGAATATTTTTGTACTGATCACGTTTTATGGATTGGCACTGAGTGAGGGTGAACTTACTTGCCAATTCAAATATCAGGTTTAATAAAGCTTTTAGGAATTTGCCAGTTTAGGAACATAGGGTGCCATTTTTCTGGGGTGTATAGATCGCTGGCTAGGATTTTTTTTTCTTTTTATACTTCAGTGTCCCCTTTTCGGCATTAGCACCAGCTTGTCATTTCCTTACAATTGAGCGGGCAATAACAAGAGCTTAGACACACAGAGGCTGCTGCTAAACTTACAGGCACATACAGCAAGCAGAAGCTTCACAGTAGAGCGGCTGGACTTCCGACAGCAAATAACCCCCTTCTGGGTTTCTAATGCTCCAGCTACAGTATGAAAAGGTCAAGTGCCAGCTAAAACCTGTAGAAATGTCCCCTTTCACTTTTTCTTCCTGGTCTGACCCTGTGTTACACAGTGCTTGCACAGCAGCTCATCCAGGAGGAGGGAGAGCAGCTGTTTTGCATCTGGTGGCTCCCAAATTGCTCGGTGCCCGAGACAGCCTGGGCTTCTCCAGGAGCTGCTGAGGGGGAGAATTTCCCACCCTTGACCAAGGTAGCAGAGGGCTGTTATCAGGCACACTGGCCTGTTTGCTCCCATGCTGAACAAACATCCCAGCATTGCTCTGACTTTCTTTTCATAATTCCCCTTCCCAGGGACTTCTCCAGGTTTCTCTGCTGCTGTTCCCCTTTGCTAGCAGCACCTCTGCAAACTGGGTCCTTCTTTTTTGCCTCTCATCTGCAGTGGTTTCCTTGCCCAGACTGCAGCCCTTGCAGCCCTCTCAAAGGAGAAGAGATCTTGCTCACTGTCCCTGCTGGTTTCTTTCTCCATCAGGAAGGCACGCTTGCCAACTTTGAGCAGTTTTGGTAGGCTAACCCTTCTCCACCACAGCTGCCAGGCCAAGACCAGGATGATAACACAAAGGTTATCACATATAACCTACGCCACCACCACCCCCCCCCCCCCCCCCCCCCCCCCCCCCCCCCCCCCAAATACATAACAGCTTTTTTTTTTTCCCCAAATACATAAAACTTTTACTAGGTTACAGCACCTAGGAACCCATCCATCAAGGTCACAGCATAGGCAGGAGGGTGGAAAGGCAGCAAAGAACTGAAGCAAATGTCCTTTAACCAGCTCTAGACCTCCACTTTTTTCAGGCTGGAGCAGCCCTGGATAATAAGAGCTTTGTGGAGATCTCTGAGCAGGAAAGTGAGGTGAGATCTCCAGTAGGCAGGGAAAGCCCTTCAGCAGATATGTGGACTCAGTAGCTTCTGACTTGCTGGTCCATGGAAGGACCTGCCTGCTCTGTTCCAGGGGTTGTAGAAGGAAATCTTTCCTCTCCCTGTGTCAAACTGATCACACAAATTTTCTGCCATGGGACAAGATTACAAACATTACCTCTTAAAGGTGGGAGAGACTTGCTAAGTCCTGTGCAAAACCTCAGAGTCCACCCAGGATTAGGATGCCTTAATGACCACAGACTAGCTCGCCCCAGACTGTCAGAAAAGCACTGTCCAAGAGATCCCAGGGGCAGCCTCTTCTTTACCACGTTACTATGATCACCTCCTTTTCCTCTGCTTCCCAACAGACAGCCCAGTCAAGAAAAATGGGATGACAAGGGGCACTTTCTCTCTAAGTGATGGTCAACCAAAGTTGATGCCATCCAGACCCATGAGTCCCCTCCTTCTCCTTTTGCAACTTTGGACATAAAGGTTCAGCTGACTGTACTGTATCGGGGACAGGGTGAATAATCAATGACAGAAATGGAAAAAAGCTTGCAGAAAGCACTAGGCTTTTATTTTATTCTTTTTTAAATTGTAAAATGACATTTTTTGATAGATTCTTTCATGGTTGTATCTTGCATCAATTTTACTGGAAGTTTTGAATGAAAGAGGGTTGCAGTATTTGGTTCATGGTAACCATCGAATATATAACAACATTAGTGGCAGCAGAACTGACGCTTTAATGTCAAAGTTACCAGTTTTCACCAGAAAAAGAAGTAATTTTTCTGAAGTGCATTTGTAAATTCAACGCATGGTTAAGTTTGACTCTCTGCCTTTGACCACTGTGGTTAGTGATAAAAGCAGATCAGAAGGTGGGGAATACAGAATATAGCTCTGCAACAGTTTAACTCCATTTTCCTTTTCTTCTTCTTCTTCTTTTCCTTTTTCTTTTTCAGTAAAAGGGATAGATGCTGTTGCCATTTTTTTCTACAGAAAGGCCTTTTTGCCTCTCTCAGCAAAACTGGAGCATTCTTGTCTGTATAAATGTCACATTTTCACCTAGGGCAAATTCATGGAAATTTACAAAGATTTACAACAAGAAGCAAAGTTTTAATTTTCATGAATATGCCCCAGGTGAAAATGTGACATTTTTACAGAGAGGAATGTACCATTCTCTGCAAACGAGTAGTTTCCTAAAGAAACAGCAGTTCAATTTTAAAAGCTGCCTTCGATTAAATTTTTTAGAGCTACAAAAGGAAAGTTTAATGCACCCATAAACCGAACTCTTTTCCCATTTTGCCACAAACAGGAGCTTCTTGGTTATATAGACAGTATTATTTTTATTGTCATGATATTTAGGATCCTTAATCATCGATCAAGACCCCATTGTGCTAGGCACTGTATAAAGAGAGAACATAAGGCGGGTTCTTGCTTCGAAGAGCCAAGCCCCCATGGCAAGAGGCAACAGCATGGGGGAGCATATGGAAACAAGACAACGGATTATTGGCAGAAGAGGTTTAGAAGTTGATGTAGCGCAACCACTTTGTCTCATGCTGGGAGAAAGGAGTCACCACCTATCAAATTGCAAAACCTTTGAATTCGAGCTGAGGATTAGGGACAGACTTGGAAGGATCTTGCTTGGCTGCAGAAGCCAGAAAAAAGATGATGTGCAATGCCATTAATGTAAATTTTTCATTTGTCCTACTGTCAGTCAGATAACAAGTTGCTTATATATGAAGATGGGACTGATATAAAACACCAGGACAGAGCACCAGAAAGCAGAAAAAAATTCAAGGGTGACTGTGGCATGAGAAACCAACAATGTCCTGCTACTGCAGAAACTGCAAGTGTTGTGCTAGGGTACAGCACCAGGACCATCATTTATAAGCTGTTTAACATACCTTTTGTCTATTTAGTGCTGCTACGGGCCTTGGCTGGAATATTTCGTTCAATTTCAAGCACATCTTAATCTTTTTTAGGAGAACAAAAAAAACCTATGTCCCAGATCCAGTTCTTCAAAGTAGCAAAATCAATTACAGATCTAGAAAACATGATTTATGAAGTAAGACTGAAGGAAATGGGGTTGTTTAGTCTAGAAAAGACAAGACTGAAGGGAGACAATAACAGTCTTTAAGTACATTGCATTTATCTGCAAATATGGGGGAATAATTTTGATGATAGGATGGGAAATAATGGGCTTTGATAGTTGCAAAAAAGATTTAGGATAAACACGAAAAAAAATCTAATAGTAAGGATGATTAAGCACTAGATAGATTGGCTGGGGAAACTGTTACATCTCCATCGGTTTTTGCTTGTTTTTGAGTAAGAGCTTAGGCAAACATCTGTTGTGAACAGCTTAGGTACAAGCTGATCCTGCTCCTGGGCAGAGAAGGGATCAGATCTGTGGTAAGCCATCGAGGTGCTCTGAGCCACACCAACTGCCCTGCTAGAGCTGCATTTGCCTGCGGGGCACAAAAAAATCCCAACAGGACTGAGCGGAGGCATGGGTGAGAAACTGTGAGACATGACGGGCAAGACCACCTCTCACAATCCTTTCAAAAGTCGTTTGGAAGTTTTATGGCAAGCAGAGTGTAATATATCCTGTGGCATGTATTGTAGCTAGGGGCCTTCTCAGCCTGTACTTATGCTGGAGTTTAAGGAGGTTGCTAGTGATTCTGAGCGCTTCAGAGTCTGGTGCAATCTGCAGCTGTTTGAGAACATGATGGCCATTCTCCCTCTGGAAACCAAGGAAAAGGCTTTCAGACTTTTTAAAAGCTTGCTCCTCTTGGGCACCCAGAGTCACTCATATCCTCTGCAAATTTAAAGGCACTTCTGCTCTGCAGTCGTTTCCAGACCAGTTTGGGGCAAGACTTAATGAGCACTCGTAAAAAGAGATGATTGCTTTAAGAGAGAGCAGAGAAATGGGAAGCGGGAAACGTGGTTACCTACATTGATGAGAAGTACAACCAGTGAGGCTCAAGTACAACACTAAAGCAAATCATAAAAGCGCACAAAGAAGAGATTCTGGAGACATGCAGAACAGCCAGGAACTTGTGCTCTCCCAAAATTTCTTCTGTGGTTTGGAGATTTGGGTCAGACCACACAGATCAGAGGGAGTTCTAAATGACAAGGGTGGGAAGCTGAGACCTGCACCACAGCAAACGAAACCGTAGAAGCAATTTGTAGTAAGTGCCTCAGTCCTACCCACCTAAACTCCCGTTCAAATGGAACAAGAGGGAGAGACTGTGGCTGCCACAGCATCCTTCTTCAGCGGTGGTGGGTGCTGCTGCACAGCTTTGGAACGGGCATGTTGGGTGCTGAAGGCACGAGCAGATGGAAAAGATTACTGCAGCTTTCTCCTGTGGTACGTAACTTAATCTGCAAATGGGGCAGAAGCTATTTTACTGTTATTGAGGTAGGAGCACACATGCGGGCATGTACCAGGGTGAAAGACATGCTGTAAGGTGTAGTCATTAAACCTTCTGTCACCTTGTCTGTTCCTTACAGTACAGCGGAGTATTTAGCTCTACAGTGCTTGCTTTTTTCTTTTTGGGCATTATGACTTGACAAATGAAGGCTTTGCTCCTTGGAAAGACAAATGGTCACCTCATGGTTCAGCACAGAGAAGGAATGGTCAAGAGACCAGCTGTTACACAGAAACCACTGTGGTTCTTGCCCTGCCATTCCTGCTGCCAGCTGAATTTGCAGCTTGCTGTGGAGACAGTTAAAAGCTGAAAAAACACCTACTCAACCATTCTGGCATCACAGATGCATGTGTGTCTTCACACCTCTCCTGCTAATGCCATGGGATTTGCCCAAGACCAGTCTTGGAGAGTCAGAACAATGATCTCCCATTGTCCTCCACAAAGAAACATCTGGAGAACGTGCACTCAACACCTCAGCCCCTCACCTGTAATGCTGCTCCTTACCATGTCTTTCTGCCCAGAGAAACAAACCATAAGAATGAGTCATGCAGTCAAAAAAACACCTAACCCATCTCAAACCTATCCCATGTCAGGAAGACGATGCATGCGGGAGCTTTCCCTGAAGGTGCTACTTTTCTGTCTAGCACCAGCGCAGCTCTGATGACAGACAGGACAGCCAGAGAAACATGAATGTAGGCAACAGTGGGAGATTTTCAGAAAGTACACCCACACAGGGACCAGGTTTGCAGCAACCAAAGCAACAGCATGTGTGCAGCGTGTGAAGCTGCACGGTGAATGCTGTCAAGTAGATTAGAAGCAGGTGGAAGATTTGTCTCTGCGTACACAGACTGTCTAAGTCTTCTCCCAACATTTTCAGGGGAAGTGTAGTTCCCTACCTCTAGGGAAAATGAATAATTTCTACAAGGTATATGTTTGGTCCTTGAACTCCCTATTTCACATAAAGGAAAATTATTTTTTCCGTTTCCAGAAAACAAATCTTCTCTTTTTTTTTTTTTTTCTTTTTCTTTTTTTGGAGGGGCGGGCTGGGTAGTGCAGACAAGAAGTGATCAGGAGAATGTTTGTCCAGTGTAGAGGAGAGAATTTTCCTATAGGAAATGTTTTTGCTACCAATTGGTATCCTGCTTCTCAACTTTGTGAAACGTCTGAAAGACCTAGATAGATATGCCAAAGGTAGACATATGCACATGGGAGAGTGGGGTGAGTGGAAAGAAGGCACAAGAAGGGAATAAATTTCTTTTGAGACAGATTTTGACAGGAAAACACTCTAGAAGTCAGGTTGCCTACTGAGACTGATTCATTTCAGCTTGAAGCACAAATGTGGTTGCTAGCCTAATTCCCACAAAGCCACACAGAACTTCCACTAAAGAGTTCATTAGGCTTTGACAAACTATATGCACTGGGCTGTGTGTGCTTGTCTGGGCTCTGCTGAGACAGTGGAAAGTATTTAATACACAGGCAAACATCTTAGAAGGGAAGGTATCCTTTCCTCATATATTTCCACATAAAGCATTTTTGTAAGATTTATCCAGTGTAACTTTTTTATTTCCAGGCTCCCATGTAGCTCCCAGGAACAACTCTGACCTTGGCTAAGGGTGGGAAATCAAGGAACTCAGCCCTGAAAACAGCCTTCCCAAGCTGCTCTCAAGTTTGACGGTGCAGTTTTAAGCAAGAACTTCCCAGTTCAGTGCCCACGGGATGGGGGTGGGGTGGGGAGGAAGCACGTTTCTGTTCACCAGCTCAGCTCTCACAAAGTACTACTGTGTTTCCTTCCCAGGGAAGTGCCTAGGGAATTATGAGCTTATTTTCTTAAGGGGTACCTGCTTCAGTTGGTTCCAATGATCTATTTTCACCTCTCTTTGAGGCAGGCTAATTCACTTCATGCATTCAAGGGAAAAAACAACAATCAAATTAGATCATATTATCAGCATAAGATAAAATAGTAGTGGTTTTATTTTTTGAGCATTTTTATCTCAACGGCACAATTTGGAGCGAGTCCAAATACTCAGAAATTCTGTAAATTTGCTTTTAAGAGCTCAGCAGGGGATTTCCATGGAAAGAGCTCCAGTATATGAAAGAATTTCTGAACAGCTGAGCCCATTTACTACAAGATTTCATGTGATTTTTTGCAGTGTGATTTGGGGAAGTCTACGTTTCTGGTTGCTACTTCCCATCATTATATTTTCATTAAAAAAACACAAGAAAGTTTTCCTTTTTTAAAAAAAGTTATTACACTAAATAGCAAAACAACCAAGCGTTTAATAGGACTGTTTCTCTAGCTTTAAGGACTTGAAGCTTGCGAGGAGAGAAACATCTTTTATTAGAGCTATTGACAGGCCTTAGAAAACCAGACAAGTCATTTCTTCAGGCCTGAAGCAGATATTGTCAAAGTCCAATTCTGTCTGGCCTTATAGAACATGATAAACTATTATTTTGATGAAAAAATTATCATCCCAGGCCCGACCATGAACTTCCGTGGATTTCTGTTAGCAAGCTGTGCTCTTAAAAGCTAATGAAGCCTCCTTTTTTAGGCTCTGGTACAACCCAGCAAGCTCATCTAACTTGATGAAGTATCCTCAGCCACTGGCATGTCAACCTGAAGCTGGAGGACCACCAACACGCTCCCACAGCAATGAGGAAGAAGAGGTTTTGCACCAGTTGAGCATCATGCAAAAGCCACACTGTTCCACGTGCTGTAGGGCCATGCTCCTCTCTTGGCTTCCCACAGCTTAGCAGCCTGCCATGTGGGCTGGACCCAACCTGGAGGGGTGGAGGCCTCGGAAATCCAGTTCTACTCATGCCATAAAACCAGGCAGCCAGGTGATGGAGACGTCCTGGCAAAGCCCCTGAAGAAAAGGCTATGCAGTTTCTGCTCAGCACAACCACAAATGCCCTGTGCCCCTCAATCAGAGCTCAGCCCCAATAGGCACCAAAGGATCTGCAGCTCAGGTATCTGTAGGAAAGCATCCTCCATGAGCTGTGCTGGTCTCAGAGGCATAGTGCCTTCCTCCGCCTATACCACGGGACTCTAACCAGGAATTAGTCCACTGGAGACTGTGAGCTGTAATGTAAAACTGCTCTTGGTTCTCAAATCTGGTGTTCGTGCTGCTATTCAAGCAGCATGGCCTTTTTTGGCTCTGTCGCTGCACTCCTGCAGGAGAGCGCTGCATAGGGTACAGCCCCAGAAGTTTTCAAATGCTTTTTGGCTGGAAACCAGTGGATCATCACACTGCTGGTGAGATATGTAGGGCTGGCGTAGTCTCCTTAAGGACAATAGGAAAGAATGCCTTTTCATAGCTTTTTTCCTTGTATGCCTACATAAAAAAACTAATCATTGTTTTACATTTAAAAGAGCTGAATTATTTTTTACTAGATTGAGAATTTAAGGATGTTTTTTAAAAAAGTCATTACCTCAAATAGTATAATAACAAATGGAGCTGCTGCAGTGGGAGAGCAGGAACAATAATCTTCAGGCGGTGCAGAAACATGGCAACAACCATCACGGCTTTGCCTCAGTCTTTAGCATCAGCTCTTTCAGTTGTCACCAGCCCTTGAAAGGGCAGGGGGAGAGATATAACCTATCATTCAAAACCTGTTTTTTACTCTAAAAAATACCTATTAGTGCCTTCAGCTACTAAACCAAAATCCATCTAATCAATAGCTTACCTTAAACTCACTAGCCACAAATATATAAAAAAAAATTAACAAATTGCTTCTTTCACTTTCATGAAACTCTAGCTGGGTATTTTTCCCTATCATTGCACACAGCTGAGAAAAAACTGGGCTACCTACTTGCTTTCATGGCTGAGAATATTGCCAAAGCAGTAACTTACGCTCCAGAAGTTCATAAGAAAAGGAGAGTGCCCACAACTCCCTCTCTGTCCCTGTGCAAAGAGCATCCTTCAGAAATCCTCCAGCACTTGGGGCCAAGTCTGCAGCCCCTCAAACACACGTGCTGACAGCGTATGGGCTTCAGCAGCTCTGCACTGGAGCTTTTTTGCTACAAGAGAGAAAGGGTGCCTGGTCCCACCTAAGCAGGGAGAAGTTTCACCCAGCCCTCGCAGCCAGGTAGCCATGGGGTCCCTCCTGCTCCTTGCTTGCATGGGCTTGCTCTTGCCTTGTTGGGGTTTAGCAAGCTGCTGAGGACTTTCTAGCAACGTTTGCTGGGGTATTGAAGGCCCAAGAGTGGCATAGCTGCCAGAAACCACAGTCAGCTCCGCTATGCCAAGGGCCAGCTTGGCCATTTGCCGGGATCATAAGCAAAGCAGTTAATTTGCATCTAAATTACTTAGGATTTTAATCAGAGATTAATAAACAAAGGTTTCGGTAATTATTTATCCAGATCACAGCAACAGTGCTTCACACAACACAGCGGCCAGCATCATTTGCTCTTGGGGCTGTAGATAAATACAGCTGGAAAAGAAAAACCCACTGCTCCGCTGGATCCAGCTTCTCCGCACACGGCTCTCACTTCAGCGGGGGCCGGACCCCTGCTAGAGCAGGGGCTCCCCCTTCCCCTGGGGATGGGGAGCTCTGCCTGCACCCCCGCAGCTGGTGTCTCTGCCAGGTCCCTGGCAGGCAGGATGCCACTGTTGCCTGAAAGCAGGGCTCAGGCCTGAATCCTCTCCCTCTCTTCCTTCTCCTCCTCCTCCTCCTCCTCCTCCTCCTCCTTCTCCTCCTCCTCCTCACTGGCAGCCACCCTGCTTCAGCACAGCCCCAGCAGTCTTGGGCTGCCATCCAGGCCCCCTGAATTACCACGCTTGAACCCTCCGGCACAAGGTGACCCTGTTAAACAGCCCCACCACCACAACAGCAACTTTTGCTGCTTCTTCATATCAGATCAAGAAAAAAACCCCAACACATCAGCCTTCACTGCAGAGGAGCATCTGCCCACGCCGTGCCTTCGGCAGCTGGAGAGGCACTGGTGTGTGTGTGCGCAGACCCAGGCACAGCACTCACCGGGGAGGGTGGGAGAGAGAAAACCAGCTATCCTCTACAAACACTTCATGCTGAAATAACACAACAGTTCAGGGAGATTTGTACTTCTCCATATTAGCCTTAATTCACAGATGTGTCAGTTGGTCCTGTTGATTCCCCCTTTGCACTCTCGCGTTTTTGTCTTCACGCAAGCATATGCTGCTGTTTGGGTAAAAAAAACCCAGAGCTTGGACTTCAAGTTCTCGCAGTAATCTCAACCATTTAGCTTTATGCTGCTATAGTTAATCATAGGAAAATAGAGGGTTTTAAGTCAATGCTGCCTAGTCACTGCTGTCACGTACAAGAGAAAGGAAAATGGATCTTTCTCCTTACTTGAAGAAATGCAAGACCAAAAAAATTCCCTGAGCACAGAAGTCCCCTGTTCTGCGCAGCCACATCAGTACACTTATCAGAGAAAGGTCAAGAGAGACTCTTATACAATAAAGCGGCAGCTCACTTGTCCCTGTTTAAGGAGTCACATCCTTAGCCATTGCTAAAGAAAAAACCTGCTCTAGCAGGAAAGTACTGGGACACATCACTAGCATGAAGGACATGGATGTTTTTCCAAGAAGCTTGGTCCGGGCTTTCAGTTTCATTTCCCTCAGCAATGCCAGGCGAGAGTAGGCACAGCAAGACTGTTTTAGCTTGCTTTTTGTTACTGGCTTGCAAACGGAAATTCAACAGCTTAACAGTTTAACACAGCTGGGGATATGCAGCTTCAATGACTAATATGCCTGAACGATGTCATAAAAAAGGATTTTATGTTTATTCTTCCCAAAGACTTGCTATAACACTATTTGTCACTGCAGGTAATTGGTCCAGCTCAGTCTCTGCATTCAACAAAGAAAGGCTCCAGTTTTTCCTGTCCATGGGTGAAGGAGGCAGCGTTTTTCAGTCCATCTTGGTGGTGGCTTTCAACATTTCTTTCCTAAGGAAAAGAAAGCTGGTAAGTATACAGCTCCTTCTGAGAAGGCTTTCCATGCAGGTACAGATTCACAGGGATGAGCAGACAGTAGGGGGAAAAAAATTACTTTAGGAGATTTGCAGTTTCTCTCTCCCATTAACAAGTCTCTGTGCATCTCTGGCCACACAATATGCAATTTTTCTCCCCTCCTCACTTCTCCTGACCTGCCGAAGTTGCACCTGTCCTTACCTTCAATGAGCACCTGCCACCAGCACTGCCTTTTATCTCTGAGACGTTTCTGTCTGAGCTACTACCTCCTGGCCTTCTCCCAGCCTCCTCATCCTCCTGGGGCATGGGAGGGCTGATGGCCCTTCCTCATCAGCACTCCTTGCCCCACACCGAGCACATGGTGGGTCCTGGCTCCAGCGCACGTGAGGATTGTTCGTAGTTCAGGTTACTCTGCTGAGAGAAAATCTCATTCATCTTTCTCGCTTCAATATGCTCAAGACACCTCACAAGCACCGTCTCAAAACTTTCCTCTAAGTAATCTTTTGCAGCCTGGGGTGCTGGGTGGGGAGGGTGGAAATGGATGAGATGAGTAGAAAAGAGCAGCCAGGAACTCTGGAGGAGCTGACAGAGGGGCTGCTGCCTGGTACAGTTGTGCACAAGGACACAAAGTTGTGTCTCTCTCTCACTGCTGAAGACAAAACTCAGTGAAAACACCCATACTGTCTCTCTGTGATTTCCAGGTTATAAAATCTCCAAAAAATTCATGTTGGAGGGGGTCTCAGGATGTCCCCTGCTTAGAGCAAGTCCAATTCGAAGAAGTTGCTCAGGGCCAACCAGTTCAGTTTTGACTGTGTCCAAGGATGGAGAAACCACAATGCCTCTGGGTGACCTGTTCCAGTGCTCAGTCATCTTCTCTGTTATACTTTTTCCTTGTATCTGATCAACTTCTCTTGCTGCAGTCCATGTCCATCATGTATTGCCCTTTCCCTGTGTTCCTTTGAGAGGACCCTGTCTCCACGCCCTCCCATTTGGTAGCTTCAGACAGCAAATAGATCCCCCTCTTTGTGGTTTCTTTTCCAGGATAAACGAACCCTGTTCCCTCAGCCCCTGCTCGTACAAAAAGTGCTCTTGCCCTTACTGTCTACCTTTATGGCCCTCCACTAAGGTCTCTCCAGTTTGTCAACACCTCCCTTAAATTGGTGTCCAACATTGGAGACACGGTTCTTCCAACACAGTCTCTCCAACGATGGCCCCAGAAGTGCCAATGCCTCCGTGGTAGGGGATCTTACCACTCTGTGCCTAAGAAGGATGCTGGGGCAAGGAGAAGGCTCTGGTGGAGCCAGTGGAGATGTCCCCAGCACAGGCTGGAGGCAGCCCCCAGTAGACCAAGAAAAGTAATTATCTGCATTTACTCTTTCCTTGTTAGACCACATCTGGAGGACTGTGTCTAGAGGCCCATGATTCAGGGAGTCATTGATGACCCAAAAGGAGTTCAGCAGAGGGCTACCCAGCTGGAGCACCTTGCCCTGTGAGAAGATGCTGGGAGACGTGGGCTTGTTCAGCCTGGAGAAGGGACAGCTTAAGGGAGGCCTTCCAGTACCTGCAAGGATGTTATTGAGAACCTGGAGCACTTTATTGAGGTGCACGGTGGGAGAACAAGAAACAGTGGTCTAGTTAGGTGCCACCATCTCCCAGAGGATTCAATGTGTGCCAGCTCTGGGCCTGGCATTGCTGGAGGGCCTGAGGGAAGGAGGGCCTCCAGCTCCCGCTGGGACTCCTTTTACACACCCTGGCATCAAGGGCTGTTATTTTAATTTATTTTTTTAGAGGGGAGTGGGGACCATTAGGATCCTCATAGCCAGGCAGAGGAGAAAGGTGAACCTGCCTCCTCATGCAATGAGTGGCACCATGGGCACTGAGAAGTTTGGGAGCTTTGGCATCACCCCATACTCACTCCCATCCATGACTGCCAGTCAGGGGGGCCACCTGATGTGATGAAGGCCCTGAGTGCACACACCATGGTCTGTCTTGTCTTCAACTCCAGGGTGAGCCACACAAGCTCCTCCTTGGTGATCAGGAGGAGCATGACCCTCATAAGACCGGGTCCTGAAAAGGGGGCAGCAAGAACAGAACACAGCAAGCTGCCATGAATGCTGGGCTGAATGCACCAGCAGCACAGCCCTGACTGGCATCTTGTGTGGCCTTCAGTTCTCTTGTCCACATCCATCATGGAGGGCAATGACACGCCGGAAAATTTCTTGCATCCTGACTGTAAAAATAGAGTCAAAGTAGGACATTTCCTCTGCTACTTCAGGGCTCATTCTTTGTTACTGAAGCACATCATGTAACAGTTGCAATTAAAATCATCAACAGCATGGAAGGCCATACCACAATAGCTTTGTAGTCAATTATTTGATTTATAATTAAACATGCAGAATTTCAGCTTACTGACTAGAAAGTAGGACAAGTACTTTCTGTTTGCCTGGTTCAAAAAAAAAAAAAGCCAGGAATCCAGGCTGCAGTTTCTATAGCATGGATAATTTCTTTCCTCCTGAGCTGGCTGTCTAGACAATGAGCAGGTTAGAACAAGGTAAGTTTTGGGATGCAAATTTTAAGTATTGCCATAGCAACAATTAGAAACCCCAAAATAAACAAACAGCCAGTGGCTATGAAAGCCCCGCAGCTATCTGGGAAGGCAAGCTGGGTAAGAGACAGAGGTCACTGCAACACGTGGGTTGGGTTGGTGCGCCTCCTCCATGTGATGAGGCTCTCCTGGATTCACCAGCACTGCCGGCAGCTGATGCAGCACAGTATCTTTGCACAGTGAGTCAGTGCTTTGCAATGACTCAAGGGCAGTGATTTCCAGCTACTTTTTCACTCACCACCAGTGCCATGTTGCCTGTCCTTCCCTCCCTGCCTCTCCCTTGGATGGTGAGGAAGACCTGGAGGTGTTTCTTGTGTCAGAGTCCTCCAAAGGACAGCTGTATTTGTCAGCTCTAAAATAAAAGAATAAAGAAAAGGTCAGATATGTGGCCATTCTCAGTCTGACTGACACACTGAACTTTACTTTGTTTAAACCTCCAAATCCTCATGTTTCTGGGGCCAGCCAAATGCATGTGGGGCTGTACCATCTCTGCTGAGCACACCAGGTGTATCTCCATGGTCAGGCCTTGCAGTTCTTTGGCTGGCTTTCAGTTTTCATGCACATAAAGTGATATACAGGCTATTGCACACGCCTCCTGTGCACAACATGTGGTGTGCTAGTGCTAAAAAGAGTTTTTACCCAGCTGAAGAGCAGAGCGCTATACTGTATGTAGCCAATTCATGCCACCCTCTCTGAGAAGCAGTAAGCAGTATCTTGAAGGCTGTTACACTTTCCTAACCACTTCACACAATTAGTCTTGAGGGCCTTTTTAGAAAATTTCTGTAAAATGTACTCTCTCCACTGCTCTCTTGTATGCATTAGATTACATTTTTTTCTTCCACAGCTTTGTAAGAGGCTACTAGAAACTCACAGACTCTGCCTCCACCAGCCATGCCAGGAGGCTTACGATGGCAGCCAGCTCCCAGTTCCTCTGGGATTTCCATGCTCGTGTAATGAGAATGAATGCTGAGCCACAGCTCATTGTCCAAGATCCCAAACATCTGTTTGCAGGATAGAGGTTTTGTGTATCCGTACAACTTATTCTAAAAGTGACTTTCATGTGAGCACAGCGTGATCTGTGCTCAAGACTTGGATGCTTTTTCTACCCACAAGCACCATGTGGAGGGCCTATAGCATCACTACAAGCAGCAGAAAGACTTCAGGTTGTGAGTGGCCAAACACGTGCATATATCTGATGTGGTTTTGTACCTGGAGAGCAGACCTAGCTACCTATGTAGACAAAACTATCATTACCTTTCCCATACTCTGGTTTTGAATGTCTCTATTACTTATCCTTGAAAAACATTCACCATTAGGGTCATGATATGACAGTGAAATAACACCTGAGTAGCAAATATCTGCCTTTTCCACCCCTTGATGATTGGAAAGGGTCTTCACTTGGTGATTTGTACTTTAGGGCGTTTGTATGCACCCTTTCCACTCTGACTTCGTGCAGTGATGGTGAACTGTTCTTCATAGATGAGACTACCCATCGGGTCACCAGAAGAACCTACCTGCTTGCATGTGATATTTCATGAAAATGAAGTAGTAATACTTCCCAGGGGATTGTTTCAGGAACAGGTTTCAGCTAGATCAGTAACAAGAACACCTTTGTGCAGAAGTAGCTCCTCTCTTCTCACAAGCCTAACCCAAGTGTAGTTTCCAAAGGCTTGAAATGTTTTAGTATCACAGTGGTTGTATGTGCAGAAGAGGCAGATTCCCATCTTAAGAATGTCGCAATAATTGGCCGTGTACCTTGCAGGGGTTCAGTGGAGCTCAGAGGTGTTCAGCTTATGGGTCAGGTTGCAAGACTGGAAAATCAGTGACGTTCAATCAACGCCAAACAAGAAATATTCTTTTTGCGGGTCGCTTGCAATAAGCAGAACACTAAAAATACTCAGCATGGTTACAATTTTCATATGGAAAAGCAAACATGCACAGCATAGAAATCGCTGGATCTAAATGCAAGAAAACAAAACCAGGAGATATCACCAGCTTTAAAACCATATATTTTGCTTGATTCATTCTTCCTGCTCAAGCCCCATTGCTGAGCAGTCAGCAGTCGATTTTTTCCCCCCTGTTTTCATGTTCGGTACACAGAAACACATGCTCTGTAACCATGAAGATCAAATGGTAGAGCTCTAAATGAGGGTTATGTCCAGTATTACTACATGCACCAGCAACATCAATTGTTAAAAACGAAATTAAGACCATTTAACCATATTTTCCTTACTTTGTCATGCAGCCATTTTTCCCAAATTAACTTTTCAGCTGCACAGGGCAGCGGTTTAAGTATGAAGCAACCAACTGGGATTTTTGTATGACTAAATGTTTTCCCCTGGGGTCTGGGAAATGTTTGCATCAGCTGTTGCCAAACCATGCCTGCCTCCCAGCTAGTGCGCGGCCATGGCCTCTTGCTGGGGAGGGGGAGATGTTCCTCCGAGCCCACTAAATTGGGCATGAGGTGACTCAGAGTGGCATGGAAAACTCCTCTTCCTCCCAAATCATGGCACAGGCATGCAGGCCCAATGCAGCACACAGTGAGGGGAGCTGCAAAATGCAACGTTGCTTTTTTGAGCAGCTTAAGGGAGATGCAGCCTGAGCTGGAATCCTGGTCTTCTCCCCAGGCCTCTCCTTTGTGCTTCCTTGTGAGACAGGAGCATCTTTTTATTGTTCAGACAAATACCCAGAGCACCAGCAAAGAACAGAAGCTTCTGGCTGGATTTCAGTGTCTGGAAGGAGGCTGCTGGCACATCTGAACTCCTGGGAAGGCCAGCACGCTTAGGCAGGCATTTCAGCCAGGCGGTAAAGCTCCTGCCCGGCACTGCAGAGTCACATCAGCACACGGTGGGGACCATTTTATATGCATCTATCTAAGCAGCAACCATGTGAGTTTCACTGATATAGATTTGGTGTGACAAAAATGTCAAAGAGAGCTTGGAGTTCACCTCCCAGTGGTGCGAGAGTCTTCCCCACAATGCATCCTCCTGTGCTTCATCCAGCATTCAACCATACAGTTGATGATGTGGGACTGTGTTGGCAGGACAGAACAGGGGTGCCCACAGGTGCTAACTGTGGCCAGTGATTCTGGATATGGATACCACCATAGTACTGCTTTTCATCTTCCCCACGTACCCTCACACTTCTCCCTCGCTGACTGTAGGCTATTTGACTGGGAAACAGGCAAGAGTATTTTCTGCTCTTCTTCCTCATTAACACCCCAGCCTTCCAGTGAAACACTGAGAGGTTTCCATTCATCATGCTTGCCATTTCACCAGTTGTAACCTGAGTCTGTGGCTGTTGGCAAGTACTGAGCGTTTTGATTTTTCCCATTCACTTTCCTGTGGTCTGCAATTTCTCCTGCATGCATGGCAGTTGCCTCCTTTACAGCTTCCTATGCGTATCTCTAATACCAGAGCCGACTGCAGTCACCCTCTATCTGGGACAGCCTAGGAAGGCAGTAAGTGGCAGCCGATTCCTCCCCAAAGCCAGCTATGTATTTTCTTTTCTGTGCCAGCGTGCATGAATCATTTCCTTTAGCCAGGTGTCTGCGCCTTACCCAGCGTGGCCTGGCTCTTTCCCAACAAGCCAGTGTTCTTATTTCAAATCTGAGGAGCAATTTGTCTCTAAAAGCGTGCAGAGAGCCCAAGTAGTTCTCATGGGTAATTGGCACCAAAAACTGGTTGTCTTTTTTCCACGAAGCTTGCTAGATCTCATTACTGGAACCTCATTTCTAACAGCCACACCGTCGAACACTGACTGGCACGTTAAGAAGTATTAAAACAAATGCAGCAAGTGTCAAAATCCAGTCCATGTCGCCAAGCCTCACACCTTGCTTTTTCATTATGTTCATTCACTTGCAAAATTCACTTGCTTATTTGTGGGGAGTGTGAGAGCCATTAGGGAGAATTACAGAGGATCTGCTGAAACTGAGGAAAAAAAGCTTAAGCATCTGCACAGAAGGGAGGGAGGGGAACTTCTGCACGTTGCTTTAAGGCTGTGTAATTAGAACTGCACGTACTCCTTGGAGGACAGAAATTGTTGGGGATACAAGCCTGTGGTCCAGAACCAACCTCATTCTGGAAATGCTGGTCTCCGCCGTGCAGTTCCTCAGCCACGGTTACGGTAATGAAACCTGCAGACTCACAAGCATGGTGAAAGAGGGGAAGAATTTGTGGGAAGGAGAGAGCCGCTTATATTTTGTTATCGCTCAGCAGAGGTAGTGAGGGATTTAGGCTGATTACACACGCTGCACCTAATCTTTCATTCCCCGGCACCTGCCTCTCGCAGGGGCTCTCGTCAGATAATGAGGAGTGACACACGGTGTGAAGTGCCAGCCCTATCTAATCGACGCTGTCATCGCCACTGTCACAAGGAAGCACTATGGGAGATAAATTTAAGCCCGACTGATGTTTAGAAGGATTCACAGGCTGTTTGTTGCTATTTTTATGCAGATTCTCTAACAAAGAGGCTGGAGGAGAACTGCTGAGTTACTGATCATGAGAAACAATTCCAGCTAATTAGTGTTTCTGACCCATATTAGAAGAACATGCAGGTTTTTTTCCCTGGGTGATTTTTAAAATGTATCTTACAGGCTTTAGTGTGATGTAGAGGACCTGCTGTAACTGCCAGACTTAGCATCTCACTACCCGGTTTTGGGATCTGTTATGTGCAACCATTTTAACTCTTTGTATGCAGTTTCCCCAAATAAGCTATGGCTTTTCAAAGGTCAGATACAAATTGTATTTCATGGCACCGTCTGAACTCACATGAACAACTGTACACAACAAAACAAATGCATAAGTGGGCAAATTTTTCCTTTAAGGACTGAAGTTTCAGTTTGATTCTTCCAAGAGATTATTAGAAATGACTGTGGGAAAATGATGAAAAAATGCATGTAGAGTCCTTTCATAATACTTGCATTGAGAAATATAATAAAAGGAAAAGAATTCCCCTTTTGTCTCTATTTTCTTGCATAATCCTTAGTGTTAAAGCTGTGATTGTATCTCTAAGTCCTTTTCTTAACAATTGCTAGTTATAGTGTGCCAGCCACGTTTGCACAGATAATAACCTCAGACCTGGTCATGCAGAGGTTTACACCCATGTTTAAACTCCTGTACTATGAACAGCCTCCTCCACTTAGAACAATTACTCCATGTATAGAAAAATTGAGCCTGTGCTTGAAGACCTGTAGGAGGACTGGAAGTCATGACCTCTCAATGGTCTCATCCAGCTCAGCTCTGTATCATCAGTGCAGAAACCTCCTTGCTGCCTGACATTTGCAGAAGTCTACCTACACAAAAACAAAAGGCACAAGTTTGGCCTCAATCTGCAACAATTTAAGATAAAAAAATTAGAAAATTATTTTTCCCGAGCCAATGAAAGGAACGTTTGACTGCCTATGGTGCTAACGTTCATGAGCACTGTGGAGCATACACAGCCTTTGCTGTGTTTGCAACGAGTGTAATCATTGTTTAAAGGACTGAAAAGTTAAATCCTTGGAAGCTAAACTGTGTGGGCTTTCTCCAGCCCACAGTATGCCCCCACGTGTGTCTGTAGGACACGGTGCTGCAGCAGCTGTTCAGAGGACCCTGGTATGGGTTGCAGTGGGGTTACCCTGCAAGCAGCTGAGCCAGCAGTGGGGCGCTCGCAACTGTAGGAATATTATATTCCCTCTCCACCCTATTGGGAATGTCGCAACTTGCAAGCAAGGGCACCATGAGATGCTACCCTGTGATAAAGGTTGCACCACAGAGCAGCAAAAAACGCACCTTGGAGGCAGCCATGCTTTTCTATGGGAGGCTAACGAGGCTCCCAGTAAACCTCAAATCTGAAAAGCAGTTTTTCCCGTAAGCAAACGAAGCATGTGCTGGCCATGCAGGCTGTGCACCACATGGGCTGATCTGCTCCACCAACAACCACATGGCTTCTGCAGCTGCAACTCTGGAAGTCCAAAGGCATTTTTTGGACAGGCAGAAAATCAAACCAGACTGTTGCAGTGATGAAGTCTGTCAGGTGACCACAGTGGGGGGGTTGAAACCTTTTTTGTCATCCCCACTCTCACTTGCAGCATCCGGACTATGATTCTGGATGGTGAAACCCTAGAGCTGAGCTGAGGTTCAGGTCTCTAATTGAGCAAATGTTTTGAGAGATACTATCATATTTTGTTTCAGATGAGAAAAACATAGAACAATTTGTGTTTTCTGGATATGTGTTTTCTGTTGTTGCATAACATTTTTAAAGAAATATTAATACATAGTCATTTTTGGTAAATCTAGTACTACAGAAATTTTGCATAAAAACATCACACAAGCTCTGCTCCCACTCACCCCAGTCAGTGACTTCACTGACTGAAGACCAAACACTGATCACCAGGTTAAGACCAACATGTGGATTTTGGTGTATTTCTTCAAAGAAATAATTTACAATCATATTGCAATGCACAGACCCTGTAAGGCCCATAAACAGCTTCTCAATGCCTCCCTTGAGAGAAAAGAAAAGCAGAGCTGTTGTCAGCAAATTTAAATTCCCCACGCAGGATCCCTACCCTCACAGGAAAATCCTAAAGGCTTCAGAAGCCAAAATGCTTCTAAAAATCCAACTTTATAAGGTAGGCTTGCTCTTCTTCCTAGTGTCTCCCTTGTGTCTGGGGTATGATCTTAATTAGTCAGAAATAATTATGGTATCATAAAGGACTCTTCTGCACGCAGTGGAGAGATGGATGACACCACGTATGCTGCCACTACTCTTCTCCCATCAGCTGGGAGTTACAAAACGTGCCAAGTCCCATGGAGCTTCCAGCACTGCAGGCGGCACGGTGCCCTGCGCCAGTGGCTCTGCACTGGCAGCATAGGGCCACCTAAGGAACAGAGATCCTGTTCTTAGGCAGATGGTCCCAGCGATAACATAAAGAAGGTGGAAAAATAATTGATTCAGATTAGTGTTGAATTAAATAAACTCATTTTCAAAGTTCGACATGATTTGTCTGTTGGTCTCTCCATCACCTTTATTCAATGTCTTCTTAAAGTTCAAGCACTTCCTCTGCTACTTGCTTCACATCTCTCTATTGGAAGTGAACCTGCACTAGAGACACACATAGGATTGTTGAAATATGACTGAAGTATATCCTAACAGGCTCAAGCTTGAGGAAATCCAGGTTGCTTTGCACTCCCTGTGGCTTTAGGCCCAGCTCCATTGATCTTGTCCTTTTTCACTATTTTTCCAGCATGATTTGAAATAACCATGGATGTCCGGTTATTTTTCTGTTTGGACCATGACATCACAGTCGATCTCCACTGTTGGTTTGCAGGTAATTACAATTTAACAAAGGTGACCAAATAAAAGTTTTAATGAAAAATAGCTCTGTACTTTTCAGAGTTTATCCTCCAAATCATACTAGAGAATTAGGCAAGCACAAACAAATGCATTCGTGATACGCTGTGTGAATTTGTGAGCTGTGTCTTGATCCATGCCCATGTCTCTACAGATGGAATTGTATTTGGGGGAAAATTGCGCCATATCATATAATTTACTCCTCACAGAGGAAGAAAAGTCATTTAAGGTGGAATCTATGTTTATTTGTAAACAGAGAGTTCTCCAGCTGGGGAAGGCAACCCACAGTGGGGGCTAGGACTGACCAAGTGCTCCCCTCAGATACTCACAGGGCAAATAAATCCTCCCTGCAAGCAACCTGTTAAGAACCCATAAGCTAAAATCTGTGTGAGATCCCTTCGCTCAGACTTTTTAGAAAAACAAGCAGCACTGGTAACAGCTGGTTGCCCTGGTTGTTTGAGGGTTTTTTTCTCTATAAATCCAACCAGGAGACTTGAGTAGGCAAAGAACATGAGCAGTTGTTTTGGACAAGAGGAGATCTGTATGGTTGCCTTCAAGCTATGGGGTAGAAATAGGTGACAGTGGCATCTTTAGCATCTAATACATAAGTAAGTTATTCTCATCAAGTAGGAATATTCAAGCTATTCCCCTGGAGAGATAAAGAACTGCTGCTGGACTGTCTTAGGCAGAAGAAGGAGCATGATTCAGGCACAGTGGAACCAGGTCCAGGCATTCAAAGATAAAAACTAAGAATAACAATTAAAACGGATGTTAGCATGCTAATTTTTAAGTCATGTTTTCAGTAAGCATAGTCTCTTTGGGGACCACAGGTGGTAGCTGCATAGACAGGATAAAGTGAGAAAGAGGCAGGGACTTTGGGAATAGCACTGGTCTCCCAGGAGAGTCTCCCCATGTTTGAGGACAGTCACAGTATATTTCTGATGACCCCACCAAACCATCACGTTTATCTCCTTCCCAATGCCAAATGGGCAGACTGAAATGGGTGCTGTACTTGGGCTTATGTCCATGGAGGCCTCATTAACTAATTCTTGTGACTGTCAACAGAAAATCTGAGGGTGAATTTTGAGTCCTCTGTTAATTGATTTGTTTCTGAGACATGCTCCTTATCCTCAGGTCCCTCCACTCAAACCTCAACAGCAAAATAAAGAGAATTAGACTCATGTGCTGCACTCTTTACTTCTGTGGCAGGGGAAGAAACAAGGATGTCTTGGTGAAAATTAAAACACTTCCTATAATGCCCTTCACCTTCTCACAATCTTTTTAAGATTGAGACTCTTGGCTCCCAAAGCTAGCTAGCTCTGTACCACATGCTGCCTTGACGCATGCCCCTGGCTAAGCCTTACCTCTCTGTCCACCTTTACCAACCCTGACTACTGGTACTTGCTGTCCCTATATGGGTTTTTTTGCAAACTATTTTTTTTTCTGTAAATAAAGAAAGGCCCCAAAAGTTATATGATTAACCCCCTGCATGGATGTTGTCACACTGCTGATCCCTATGGCGAACAAGACGATAAAGACCGTCAGGCTCAATTGGAAATCAGGGCTGAACCAGAATGGACTCCAGAAGTGCGAAAGTGCAAAGGACATTATAAAGCCAACTGCAGTTCATCAAACATAGGAAAAATAAGTATAAAAAGAGCAGAGCTACACTAATTTTGAGTCAAAGTTTAAAGACTTTCTCAGCCTCTTGCAGGGACCAAAGCTGTTTCCTCCACCTGAAAAGCTGACTCGTGCCTGGGTATGGCTGGAGGGTCCCTTTGAATGGGGGCAGCTATAAGATTAGTTTCTGCAGGGGGAAACAACTTACAGCAGAGACACAGTGATCTGTATGCATAATTTGAAAGAGGAGATTTATGAGAGATTAGTGCTGTCTCCTAGTTTTACACAATATATGCAATCAAATGTCAGACCTGTCAGTGTTTACGTCTCCATGCACAAGCGGAACGCCACTTTCCTGAGCTGCTCTTTATCACTCGTATCACACTACCATGATTAAAAACAGTAACATGTGGACCAGCCAGGGAGCCCACTGGATCACAATGCATTAAGGAATGGGGAAAGTCCTTTTTTCTGGTATACTGATTGATTCCTAAGAAGGAACGTCTCACCCTACAGGGACTGGGGTGGAAATCAACAAGGGGACATGCTTACCTCAAACAATATGTATGTCCTAAAGTCCTTAAATATAACTCCATAGAAACCTACAAGCCCCCATTACCCAGTGAGTTTAAATCTTCATCCTCTTATGCCCATCCTTCTATCTCTTTTCAGAACTGAACGCCTCACACCCTTATAAAACTCCTAGACTCTGTGTTCCTTTGCTGTATCACCAGACTAGCTCAGCCTAGCATGCCTCAAGCATAAAAATGGGATTTAATCTGTCCCAAAATCAGACAGTTTGTGCTGCTGAAAATGACAGTTTTGCACCACAGCTGACGTATTACAGCAAAGGCTCCATTTTTGGGGACCACCCCCTAAATACTGGAGATCTGCATTCAATTCTGTCCTCAGACAGCCTGAGGGAATCAAATTCATTCCTATCTTGAGATGGACCATGCAGGGGAGAATAGCTCTTCTCACCACAGATAATCTGAAGTTTATTTGGCCAGAGGAAAGAGGATCCAGGCACTGCTTCAAAAATTATCTATATTTTTCATTAAAAATCTCCATGGTGAGGGGGTTATGTTTCCTTCTCTTCCTTGCCTAATTAATATTAACTGATTACATGCAGTGAGACAGCTTCAAGCTTGAGAGATCTTCTCTTGGAATTACTGTCTCGCTGAGTGAGTGACTGAAGCCAACACCTCTGAGAGAGACAAGTATAAAACTTGCCCCCTCCATTAGCTTTCCCACTGGATATGTCCTTTTGCTTTTAAAATCTGAGGCTGGAAACGGAGGGGATGGGTGTCAGTCAGCTGCCTCAGTTCCCTGGGGAAAAACCTCTATGTGCAGAGCCTGTGATGGCCTTCTGTGTCTCTGCAGGTGCTCTGCACCAAGGAGTTCCGGCTGGTGCACATCACTGCTTGAGTCACAGCTTTGGGCAATGCTGCTGCCTTTCCAAGAAGCCTGGCCATATGGTAAGGGACCGGGTTTGGAATTCAAAAGATGAAGGCATCCTTCTTCTCAGTGTTCAAAGGTACTCCCTGAGTGCCTGTTCTGCTGAGGTGAGGAGTGAGACACACATTGCTCTTTGTGAATGTCAGTTATCCCATCAATTGTCCCTTGGCCAGTGGGCTTCTCACTGTGGCACGTGATGGCCACCAACTTGGTGGCTGGCCTCTCCAGTACCCTGCTTTGCCTCGCTTTGGTATTGACTACAGTATCCAGCAAGGTGGCTCTTCAGGCCACATGCACTTCACCGTGATGCCTGTAGGCTGAAGCTAGTGGGAAGCTGCCATGGGCAATAAGGAGGTTACCTAAATGTTCAGCTCCCAGTTTAAAGACTCACTTGCAGAGATGCAGGCATCTGGCCCAGAGCCAGGTCATCTTCCAGGAAACTGCTCACAATAAAGAAGGTAAAAAGACACAGCAGCCTTGCAGCCCCAAGAAGCAATGTCCTGGTATTGCCACAAGTCTTCTTCCAATAGGAAGGCTGGTTTTGGTCTTCCTTACCTAAATGTCCACACAGTGCAACTGAGCTCACATCCTAACATGCTCCAGAGACACCAGTGGAGAAAGGATCTCACAAGGAAAACATGGATAAATATGCAAGGTGCCAACTAGTCCAAATGCTGTTTTGCATATTTACTAATTCAAAAGTAACATACTCATATATGCTGGACCAACTACATGCTGTCAGATGATTTAGCAATATTTTCATGTTAAAATTCTTACCTAATCTTGCTTAGTGTGCTAGCTTTTGAGAAGCCCTTCTGAAGTGCTGACCATTCTTATATATGTTGCAGAAAACCTAATGTCTCACCAGGCCGTCCCTCACCCTCACATGATGCTAACCCTTGGCCCTAGTGAAGAGATGTGGCCAGTAATGTAGGAACCAGCTGTGGTGGGCTATAAGACACTAACAAGTTTTGACCTTCCTACCACCTTTCTCTTTCCTTCCAGATTTTTTGAGCCTCAGCAGCAAACACATCAAAATCCAGAAGGATATTCATGTAGGTCAAGGGGATCCACTGCAAACTCCTGCAGTGGTTTGTGCTACACACACGTGTTCCTGAATGCTCCTGCACTTTAGTTTGTGTGCTGGGCTTGGGAGGGATGGCATGTGCCCGAGAAGTACCTGTTTCCTCCATTACCTGGAGCCTGGTGTGACTGGCTCACACTGCAGGCTTTAGTCTTTATTCATCTTTAATCAGATGGACTACATCTGTGTTATCTGAGTTAGATATCTAGGCACTAGTCTGCACATACGCCAACGGAGCGATGACAAAGTGTCCCATCCCACTAACCCCAGTCAGAGTAACCACGTATGCCAACCTAGACATGTGAAGAAATCGTTGCAGGGTTAAGCCTTGGGAAACTAAAGCAATGCGGCCTGATTTCCCAGAGTCTGCTGAGCTCTCAGATCTCCTGTTGAATTCAAAGGAGCTGCAGGTTCTCAGCACTTCAGAAAATCAGTTTGTGTCAGTTATTTATAACAGAATGATGCCATGCTGACTTAAAAATAAACATTTTCCCCCCTGCCCCCTCTTTGTGTCCCATTTTAACTTACTTATTTCCACTGGGTTTTATCCATAGCTTTCTCGATATGAGTAAAGGAAACAAAATGCATAACTTTTAATTAGAAAGTCATCTTTCAACCCACAATGTAAGCGAGGCTTTAAAACACAGCAAAAAATGTTGCAAAGCCTGTTATCCTTAGTTACAAAATAAATATGCAAACTATGTCACCATAGTCTTCATAAATATCTCTCAGCTGTTCCTTTTAATAAAGGAAAATACAAACTCTTCTGTATTACTCTGAGTTTAAAGTAGCTCAAATGTTTGGTCTACCAACTTTGACAACGTCCCTTTAAGTTTCCTGATTTCTGTGGAAGATCTAGCCCTGGGGTTTTTTGGCTTAGACACAGTACTTGTCAAAACCCTTCAGACTCTCTTACTGAAGTGGCTGATGCTGAGTGGGTTTTTTTTCTTATTATTATTCTTTTTTTTTTTCCAGAATGACCTTATTTCCAGCTCCAATTTCATGAGCAAATGTGATCGTGTCAGAATTTTCCTTTGGAGAGTATTTTCATTTTACGGATCTGACAGATTTTCAATTTCATGCTTTGATTTGAAGTTTCTGTGATTCTTTTCCTCCTACATTTTAATCTGACAGCCTGTAAGGCTAGGGAGACCTATTCTCGAATGGTTAAAGCAAAAGGTTTTGTATCAGGAGATCTGGGTTCTATTCCAGTCTAATCTCCAGACTTGCTATGTAATTTCAGCAATATGAATCCATGAGTGTGTGCATGTGTGTGTCTGTGTGTACTTTGCTGTGTCTTGTCCTATAAATATATAAATAGGCATTTAAATAGTGACTATATGCATGAAAGGGTAATGCTTACCCACCCTATTTCTATTAATGCTTTTGAGTATTTTAAGCTTCTTGGCTGTGAAAGAAAAAAAAGATATTAACGCATGTGAGCATTATGGTATCAGCACCTTCACTTCAGCAGTTGAATTTTGACATATTTAAAACTAATGTTGCATTTGCCGAAGTTTTGCATGTCTGCGCATTCATGCAATATCCTAAACACACTATTACTTCAGTGAACAGGCAGGGAGGGCTACAGGCTGCATAGGTTAAAACACATGACTTTTGCCTGCATCTTTGGCTTCTGCTGAGGTGGTTCCTAACACAAGTTTAGGCTCCCTGGTCAGTGTGGACTGAAAGACATCTTCCACAGAGGCTCCAGCCACTGCCAAATAGGTGTTTCAGAGAACAGATGAATATTGCCAAAGTTTCCTATTCACCTGATGCAGAGAAATTTAGGTGCTTCTGTTCTGTAGAGCATATCTCCTTGGGAGACTGTCAAAGGCATGTACTTCTCCATAGGGAAATGAGGTGGTTACTTTAGAAAGACTATTTCATTAGGTGCCAAAAATGTAGATGCAAACTACATGCTTATGCTGGTTAGATCCCTATCATAGAAATGTGAATATTTAGCTGTAGGTCTTCAAGAGTCCTTCATCTGCTCCTCATCTGGTAACTATTAATATTTTTATATTTCTGTATTCATAGGTGAGGAATTCCTCACTAAGAAAGGCTATCTGAAATATTTTTTTTGAAAAAAGGTCAGTCTAACATGGATGACAGATCAAACTGTTGAACACTGAAAACGCCACTCCACAAAAATCAATTATCAGCACTCCTGGCCAGGCTCAGAACGTCTGTGCTTGCAGGCTGTGTCGTGTATTTGTAATTGAGCCCAACACCTTCCTCTTCCAGCTGTCAAACAGAACTGGGAAGGGAATCTGGAAAGCCACAATTTCGTTTTTGCAGTTCAACTGTTTTCTCATTCAAGAATTAGATAGGAACTATGGGACTATTTACAATTTGGTTATTACCTGAAATGTGATCTGTGTAATTGGTCATATCATTCATATTTATTCTTTCTCAAACCAAACAATTCCAAGACCATAAAAGAGGTTTCAGTCTTGTCCCACCAGCCTTGCCAGTGAGACTCCCCAGGTGATCACTATCAGATGTGTTTTCACATGATTTTCATTTTACAGATTTATTTTCTGGCCAAAAAAAAAAACAAACCCCAAAACGGGAAAATTCATCTACTTGAATGCTGGTAGAAAGCACATAAAAGGAGATCTGATACTGTAAAAGAGAATTTGCTATTGTCTTCAAATACTGGTTTTTATCAGCATTAGTTCATTCAGAGGCGATCTCTATCCTGCTCATGCAGAGCTTATCAGATCTGATGAATGATCTGATTCGTTTTCATTCATATTCATTTGAAGGAGAATAAAAAGCGTGTAAGAAGAAACATGGCTCTTCCATCTCTGTCTAAATACCCAAAAGAACAAAAGTTTGGGGCATAGGAGGGACTGGTTCAAGTGCTGTCAGGACCTGAAAGCCAAAGGAGGTCATTCTTGGTCTTGTGGAGGGACAGTAAGCTCTTTTTGGTATGTTTATACAGTGTCTGCTACAAGGGGCTAGAGCATAAGGGCAAATGGTACACTAAAAGAATAATACTCCATAGTGAAAGACACCAAATCTAGAGAGGGATATAAGCTGAAAGGGAAATAAATTTGAAGAAGGGTGTGAAAAATACAAATTCACAGAAAAATGCACGCTCTTAAAGCTAAAAAGGCTGTGTTTTAACTAAGATAACATGCACTGTTTCAATAATACTGGTCTTTAAAAACAGACATTAAAAATGGCTGCGACATTGATAACCTGTTGCTAGTATTGGTCTCTCTGTCTCCTAGGGAAGGAGCAGATCCAACAGCATCCTCAGCTCTTGGCAGGGATGCAGAGCTATAGCAGAAGAGCACTGGCGTAAGCACAGCCCTTGGGGGGAACTTCTTACCTCTCAGTTAAAGTGAGGAGTTTTACCTTCAGCTGGGGAGGTGGAAGCTCTCTCGCTCTTGCCAAATTTAGTGTGGGACAAGGGGACAAACAGAGGCAGTTATTAAGAGCACATGTATCTCGTGTTTTTATAGTAACTTATTGCCCTGTAACTTCCTGAATAGTATGCCGCATGTGGTAACAGACTTAATTATGCTACTTTATTTTTCTTGAAATATAGTCTCTTTCTGGTTTTGGTTGGTTTAGAAGCATGGGGAGGTAGCAAGCAGGGATGGGCTTGCAGTGGGGCAGAGTTATATATATGGTTTGGTATTTTTAAGGATTTATTTCACATTGCAACCTTTTTCAAAGCCAGCTATTACTTCTCACTGAACTGTGTTCAAAAGGCCGGGTAAGCTGTGTGTGCATTCCCCCCAGAGATACTGCAGTTCCCCAAGCTTTGACGTGCCCCATACATCAAAAGGCCTGGGTGCTCAGTGTTTGAACAGCACCGCTCACTGCAAGGGAAACCCTTCCCTTCCAATAGATGTGACCTATTTAGTCTCATATGGCAAAGGAAACCGTTAGAGAGCCTTTTCCCCTCCTGGCAATACAAGTGCAATTTATTGGTCTCTGGTAAGACCTTAACATCACACAGAAAAACCCAGCAGCCTTTCAGTTAGAGGAATGGCAGATCAACGAGCCCTCTTTCCATTTCCCCTCCAGTTCATTCCCTATGCTTCCTCATCACCATCTAAGTCTTAGTGCTTTTGCTTGTAGAAGGAGTTTATTGGGTTGGCTTCTTAAAAAAAGCATGTCTTCCAGGAAGGTCTGAAATCCCAGCCCATACTCATTCCTCTGCAGCAGGAACTTCTGCGGATGAAGCACTGGATTTATTGCAATACCTAGGACAGGCATCTTAAAGGTGCTGTTAGTTTCAGGGACAGAGTTATTTTAGGAATCACAGAAATACTGCTCCATTAAAGAGTGTTGAAATGCTGCAAGTATGGCTGCCCATGGACAACCCCTTATCCTTTTGGGTAGGAGTGGTACCTCTTAATGTTCACCATCAGTAAGCAGGGTCTTTGCTCTGACAGAGCCACGTGCCCTCTCTCTACGGTCAGTGGAAATAGATGGTCATATGAAAGGACAAGGTCCCCTTTTTCCTCCATGGGGGGACGAGTGTCAGGCTGTCACAGCAGCGCTCTTATGATGGGACAATAAGGCTAGGTGGTGTGAGTCTGGGCGGCGTGCGGAGGCATGGGAGAGTACTAGGTCTGCCACAACGGAGCTGGGGGACAGTCCCTGCAGATGCTGGGGCAAACCATCCCGCTAGCACGGCCAGCGTTCCTCTCGAGACTCATTATAGGGGGTGCGTCCCAGCATGAATTGCAGTGTGGGTGACAAGGGGACTGGGACCTGAAAGCAAACTGGAGGGGGATGTGGTTTGATAGCCCCTCAAATTGTGGGGATGAATCATCCTTTGGAGGCATTTGTGGCTCCAGACACAATAAAGAGAGCCAAGACAGCCAAGCAGAGCTGTACACCCTGCTTTCAGTCAGCTACGGCTAGATGAGAGGAGCCCCACTGGTGTCTCAATCCTTTCCAGCCTCCACAGGTTTGATTTCTTCCCTCTTTTACTGTGTCTGCTGGGAAATGAGCCAAAGCCACATAGAGCTGGATCTGCTCCTGATGTTCCTCATGTTCCCACTGTTCATCTCCAGGGCTTTGAGTTGGCCCTTCAGAGGAGCTGAGGCCAGCAGGGAAATTTGGAGCTTGATCAGCTTCCTAAAGGGGGGAGTGTGGATTCAGGGGGTTGTTTCAACCCCATTCCCACCAATGGTTGCTAAAATAATAAAAACTCATTTCTTTCCATTAGCTCGATTTGCATTTGCTATGTTGGTGGTCTCTTTTTCTCCCCTTTCTTGAAGTCTTTCCTCATAAATTTAATCACAACAGGTTTCCTAGATTTGTGGAGTGATTCCATTACATTTCCTAACCACCCTCTTTCACATCTGCATTACCTGTCTGCCTCTGTTCCTCACTGTCCTGCAAGGATCTTTGACACACACCCCTGACCCCACTCAGCCACAGCCCTTCAGTGCTTCCTTCGTAAGCACTGAAACAGGCTGAAGTAGGCTTGATTATTTGTCAGAGTAAGGCTAGAGAGTGTCCCTCTGCTGCTCCGAGGGAAAAATCCCTTTCCCTGACACTCAGCTCAGATTTACAGCTCCTGTCCTATGTGACCAGCAGCTCCCCATCGCCTCTCCCCTTCCTTTAGGAGGCTGGTTTCCAGACATCATGTCTGTCTTGGGTTACCTTACAAACGAAGAAACTCACCATGTCATGCTGATGGATGGCGCTGGAGGTGGGAAACTACGGCTCCCCCGGGCCCCAAGCCCAGGCAGAGGTATGCCTGCTGTTCAGAGGCTGGGGTGCAGACCCCCCTGGCACCCAGGGCTCATTCCCCAGAAAGGTCCGTACCACTTCTTCTCCCTCCCTGGATAACCGTGACCTACCTTTCTGCATCTTTTACCTCTCTCTGGCTGAATGCCCTCTCTTAACCTTGCAGGAATGTGGGTGCATACTAACCAGAGGGGATATATAAAACATGTCAGCCTGTGCATAATACCATGTGAAGGCGCTTAC
This sequence comes from Ibycter americanus, assembly GCA_035590275.1. NCBI lineage: Eukaryota > Metazoa > Chordata > Aves > Falconiformes > Falconidae > Ibycter > Ibycter americanus. Next base: position 92,402,215 of record JAVJGI010000014.1, read on the forward strand.
CTGAGACACTGGGGCATGAAGACTACAGTATGCTGCTGGGGAGCAGGAAAATTTATTGGCGGCTTTAGGCCTGACAACCTTTGATGGCTGTCAGAGTGGCAGGGAATAGAGACAGAGACTGATTTGTGCTTCTCCCCTGCCTTAAGTACCAGGACTTTATTATTCAGTTATTAACTTCTTATGTAGAACCTCCTTCTTCCAAAAGCTGCAGTTATTACGGGGTGGGGCCGGGGGGAAACCCCTTTCTGCCCTTTCCTTGTTTCCTTTAAAAAAACCTGAAGTTACATATCCTGTGAAGTGTTTGTTTTGTTTTAAAAGCCTCTGCAACAAAAGGGTAAAAAGTCTCAGCAGTTGTTTCTTGGTTTTCCTTGTTTCATTGTGTTCCAGCTGACCAGCTGCAAACCTTTTTTCATGCCTTCATTGTTGTTTTTACTGTCAGTGGTTTTACAGCTTGAGTTCTACTTGGACGTTTCTTGCAGGTGTACCTCTAGTGGTAAACCAAGGCTGCCCTTGGCTCTTTGATCTGGGTCTTCAAACAATGAAACCGAGCGCTTATCTCTCCCTTTTATCCAGGTGGCTGTGTGCTTTGCCAGCACTAATGAGTCCGATCCCACGGCACTGAGGGGACAAGCTGTAGGTAACTATTGTTCCCATTTAAGCGGAGGTGCAGAGAGGCTCACCCGGCATGGCAAGGGAAGGCGGCGGCGCTGCCGGAGCAGCACGCCCAGCACTGACTGCCAGCACAGGCTCTCTAAACTGACTCCCCCTGCTTTGATAATGACATGGGGAGAGCAATAGCAAGCTATGCAGGTGTCGTTCCTTTGTAGATTGAAAGGCTGGTCATAATAATAAGAATACATCATGAAAAAGCATCCTTCATTTTTAAAGCGCTTTAAAAAAAGTAGTTCTATAACTTCCCAGGTACATAGCCCTATGATCACTGCTCAGGCTTACTGCAACTGCTTGTCTGCTGTGCTCTCTTACTAACTACTGCCAGAGCTCAGAACATTTTTCTCCTGGGAATTGAGGATATGTGTAACAGACAATGGGAGCAAGCCAAAAAAAAGAAAGGACTACAACATCTCCCTCTTAAAAATTCGCCACCTGCAATTGTGCCTGGTCTGCTGTAGAGCATAGCCTGTGGAGCATCCTGGTGTACAGGAGACAGCAACTTCACAGCTGGGGACAGAGGAGGCCTAAAAGGGCTGACCTATCTGAAGCTGCAGGACAAACCAACAGGAGAAGCAACTGTGTTGCTGGCAAGGGTTAGGTCATTTTGCTTTAGCTGTCCAAGCTTGGACTAGATCTCCAGAGGGCCCTCCCAACCCTGACCGTTCCGTGATTCTGTAATTCTGTGAGAGCTCCACTAAGAAATGACACAGAAACTGGTTCTTAGAGATCACACAATCTAGCAGCTGTTCAGATGCAGATGGTTTCATATCCACTGCTGGCATGCTTTTCCATATTCTCCAGAATCTATAATTCCAATTTTAAGAAATGAAAGGTTGTATACTCCTTGTTACGGTGCGAACTGTGCCCAGATATAGCTTAATGCACAGCTGTGCGTTTAGCTGGAGGGTATGGTTTCACAAGATGCCTTGAGTTGAATTAATAACTCACAGCTCTGCTGTTTTAGGGGGCAGAATTGGCTTGTCTTGCAATCATACAAGTACCAGAGCTGGTGCGAGGAGAGTTGGCGAGGAGTGTGTGCTGCAGGCGGGGATCTGCAGGAGAACGTAGAGGGGACCCAGGGATGGAGGGCAACAGGCTCTCCCATCCTGTAGCACCAGCTAGCTACTAATTCAGTTCATCCGTAACCAAGCGCTTACTGACTGGAGAGAGACCATCCAGCAGTGGTGTCTGGACAGCTGAACCACTTCTACAGCTACAGGGGGAAAGCTTCTGAAGGCTTTCTCTCATGGCAAGCTCCGTGCTTCAGGCCACTGTGGTGAGGACTCAAACAGCAACCACAAGAATGGTGTCAGCTTGGAAGCCTCATTACTCTGGAGAAAACAAAGGCAGCTCTGCTATCAAGCTCCCACAACAGTGTTAATATTAGACTAGTATCATACTCCCACAAAAACCGATGGAAGTTTTAATGGGCATACTGTAAAACGTAGGGGAAAATAAGGGAAAGAAAATATGTATTCATGAGCCAAGTTGGTTTAATAAAGTAATAAATATTTAAAGAATGATGCTTTCAAAACAAAACCAAACAGGATAATGGAAAGGTGGAAGAAAATGCAAGTACAACAGAGATTAACTGTATGGCTGTGAAATTCCTAAACTGGGTCTGAGGAGGGGAAGGTAAAGGGAGGAGCTGGTCAGAGATTTCTACTGACTTCTGTCTCTAGGGTGTCTCATAAAACACCACATAGCTCAAATTATTTCATTCCAAGACACACATTATAAAGACAAACCTGTTATTAATGGGAAACTTTCCTGATATGAAAGGCAGTATGAGGTTGATCTTGTTCTTGCCATATGTCTTCTGAAATGACAGCTAAAGGCGGCTGAATTGCCTCTTAGTGCTAAGCAGTGGTTACTGACTAAGGAGATTTTTTTATTGAGAAAACTATTATATTCCTTTCCATGATAATAAAATGATTCATGACATTCATTAAAAATGCTAAGACTTCCCAGGTAGCTGCTGTGCCCTGCTGGGAACATGGTGATCTCCTGGTGTTCAGGCAAGCCCAAGGAATGTGTAGAACTGGTTGTATTTTTTCAACATCTTTGCAATCCTCCTTTAAGAACTTGTGATTTGAATAAGCCCAGGAGTGTCCTGATGCTTCTGAGCTGATTCTTGTGTGGCTGATCTTTGCTCTACTATTTTTAGATAATTTTCCAATCTGCCTGCTTTTCAGTTACGTATTTGCTCAAAGTGACAGCTTATTTATGTGGTCTGGGAGCATTTGCTGTTTGCCTCAATATGTCGGTCTGAGCCCTGCAAATGCTTTCTGACTTAAGCAAGCTCCAGTTCCCCTTACTGTTTGCTCCCTGCTGTGGGAGAGGTCCCTGCGGGGCACACAACCACCCACCCATGGGATGCTGCAGAATGGCACGGCTCAGCCTCCTCCCTCACCCCCTGCCAGCCGCCCTTGCTGCCCGTCCATATAGTAATAATAAATAAATAGTAGTTTTATGGTTTCAAATGTTTAGAAAGAGTACGTATTCCTACAGTAAAAGCATGAATGCATTGTCAGTGTACAGCAGTGTCCCTGGCCACAACTGCAGGAGGTCCCTGTGGCACCTGAGAGAGGGCAGGGAAGGTGCCCTGGAGCAGCTACAAGCCAGGATTTGCCATGTGTCCCCCAAGAGAGGCACACAGCTGGCACCAGAGGGTCTTGTGGGCCCAAACCTACTCAAACCCACATTTGTGTAGCTGTGCAATAAACTGCAGCAAGGAACAGGGCAAAAATTACAATTTGTTTCCAAATCTGTTTTCCTCCTCTCTGCCTTAAAATAGCTGTGAACCAAAGACTGACAGGTGAAGCCTGGTGGTTGCAGGAGCCAGGCTGCTGCATCCTGGCCACCTGGCCACGTGGGTGCTTTGGTAGCTGCAGGGACACACTTCTGCTCCCAGTTGGAACAAAAACCTTGTCAAGACCAACGAGCCACCCTGCTGCTACAGCCTTAAGGGAGGGAGCTGGGACACGGTGGGGGCATGAGCCAGGGATGAAGCGGGTGTTTGTTGTCCTTTTCACCATGAAAAAGTGAAATGCTCCCAGACCAAGAAACAAAGTTTTATTGCATTTAAAATGTTATTACCTTAAATAGTTGGAGGGATTCAGAGCTGCCATCCGGGTCTAAAGCAGGGGCTCCGCAGCCTGCAGCCATACTGGGGACTGGGAGAGGTCAACCTTGGCAGTGCTGCTCATTGAACCAGCATGTGAGCTGCCAGTGGTGGATGACATCTGTGTTGCCACTGCAAAGCAAGACTGCCATTTTGCTGTGAAAAAGGCAACATTTCTTTATGCAGGCAGTGAAGTTTCACCTTGACTCTGAACTAGGACAACCCATGTGATGTTTGCTGGAGGAAATACAGTAAGAAAAAACCTGTGATGGCAGAGAGATGGGCTGGATGCGTTTTGCCCCCATCTCTTGAGTCTATAAAAGTGAGGAAATCTCACTTAGGGTCATATCTGAGCATCTCTGTGGATATTCACAAATCTGTCAGGTTTTGCTCAACAAACAGCACTGAGTTGTTTGGCCAAGGCAGTTCAAACCCACCCTTGTCCTCTGGTGAAGGAGCTGAGAAACAGCAGAGGGTCGGGGGAAGCGTATTTCAGCTACAGCACAGCGGTTTGCATTTCACACTCCCATGCAAACTGTGTGGGTTTGCACTTTTAGGAAGTGGGGCTGCCCTCGAGGAAGAAAGAGAGGTTTATCTGAGCTGGCGCTGTGAACGGCACTTGGCTGCTATAGCTGCCACTTTCGTTTAAGGCCAACATGAGCTCACGTGCTTTACACAACTGCAGATGCTGTGGGCGTTACAAAAAATCAACAATTGCTGACAATATAGCTACGGATAAGCCCAAACCCAAGCAATTCCTTGAACTTTGAACACTGAACTCCACTGAAGTGCCAAATGCTATTTATACAGGATACAGGCAGAATTTTAATTCTGAATTTTCTTACAGCTGAAGTCTTGCTTAAAAATGGATCCAAAGTAGCCAGTTTAAACCCCTCAGTAACGTTTATTTTGGGTTTCTTTCTTTCTTTCACATTTGTGACTCAACAACCTGGCAGCAAGAGGCCTCCTTTATTCTCATTATACAGGGCAGCATGTTTAAAGAAATTGGACCCGATTAAGTCAGTTATGTTGATTTTGCCGAACTACCTTTTCCAGCAAGAAATTATGTAACCAAGATAATTTCTGGGTGATAAACATCTCTCATTTCCTTCAAAACCACAAGTGCCTTTTGCCCAGAGAAGGCTGGCCAGAGCAGCAGGGTGGTGAGGCCAGTGAGCCTCCATCCGCTGACCTGGCAGTCACCCATGCCCCTTGCTGGGCTGCCTTGGGCACCTGTCCCCATTAAGGGTGCCCAGGCCACCCCTCACCATGGGTCTGTAGTGCCAGGAGGGTTATGCAGCCAGGGCTCACCACCGAGACCTGACCTGCACCTGAATGCAGGGCTGGGTGCAGCCTCTGGGAGATCCAGTTTCCCACCTGGTGAAGCAGAGGGTTGGTTCACCTTCAGGACTGCGAGGTATTCAGGTACTACAGTGACAGAAGTCCCAGGGGAAGATTATAAACTGAGAAAAATTTAGCTGTCTGTGGCATTACCACATCTCTCTGCCGTATGCAGGTACCCCCAGACCGAGAACAGGAGCCACCAAGGACACGTGAGAAACCTCTGAATGTTTTCTACCTTACCAGTAAAAGCCAGTGCTTTACCATACCAGGTCAAGCCAATACAGCAAACCCCTCCAATCAAGCATGACAGGTTGAATGGCAAAACAGTGTTTCTTGATGTGTCCTCAATGCTTTCACATGTGTATATCAGGGCTTAACCTCCACACATGGAGCTGCTCACTGGAGATCACAGACTCACAAGAAAATTTACTGCAGACCTCCTTTGTCTCCATCTCCCCTCTGTTCGACCCTTACAGCCTCCTTGCTGTTTCCCTGGTAGCCCCTTTGCCACCTAAACCTTTGCAGTCTGCTTTCCCTGCTCAAATACGTCCTGCTGTCTGCTCCCATCTGCACAGCATGGAGTCTGCCTCGGGGCTTTATTCCAACAGCAAAACTTCTGTCAAGGTGTGGGTGATCTGGGAATTGGGTTGCACATGGAAATCTCCCCAAGAAAGCAGAGTTTCTTGATTTCAGCGCATGGACTTGGCTTCAGAGAAGCTGCGTGACCCCTGGAGATTTGTAGAAATGGGTGTGTGTTTTTAAAGAGCCTGGTGGCATAGTTATTTTTGTTCCTTGATCCCATAATCCCATCTCAGGGCTCATTTCTGTCTTTGGGAAGGGACTCCCACTGTGGGAGAGGCTGTAAACTACTGAAGAAGGGAGTTAGAAGAGGTCAGCTCAGCCTAGCCTCCCAAGCACCCAAAACACCTCAGTTTCCAGGAGGTGACTAACATCAGGAAAGTTAGTCTTTGATGGGAAGAAGAAACGAGGACCATGAAAAATTATGCCATCAAACAGAACACCTCGATATTAATCTGGGGCATTAAAGAATCAGTCAAAGAAAAAATCAGGAACGTAGAGAGCTGCAGAGGACAACCACTGTCAGCTGCTGATGGCAGAGGTCCCCAAGCTGGTAGCACATGCAGCACACTCGCAGCTGGGAAGACACCATGCTGCTCCTGAAAGCACTCTGCCGCAGGGTGATGGGCAGCATGGTCAGCCCTGGTTTGAAAGCACTGGAGGTCAGGAGCTGCCCTCAAGCTCACACACATGTTCAGATGTTTGAGCTCATTTGTCAGCTGCGGGGCACAACCTGCTATGCAGATCTTTGGGGCGGTCGTGGGAGGCTGGGAAACATGGACATGAACTTTGTTTCTGTCTATGCAAAACAGACGTAAAGGAGGTAGATGAAATGAAGAACAGGATGCAGGCTGACATTTCAAACACTGCCAAAGCCTCAGTCTGTGGATTCAGATCCAATGCTGTCTTCAATTACTGCAAACCTTTTCCCTCACAGTCTCGGTTCTGATGTCATTGAAAGGACACCATCAACTATGTGTTGTTACCAAGTACTTTTCCTTTTCCTTTTCCTTTTCCCTTCCCCTTCCCTTCCCTTCCCTTCCCCTTTCCTTTCCTTTCCTTTCCTTTCCTTTCCTTTCCTTTCCTTTCCTTTCCTTTCCTTTCCTTTCCTTTCCTTTC
>JAVJGI010000014.1:92409152-92456889 GCA_035590275.1 Ibycter americanus
CTTTCCTTTCCTTTCCTTTCCTTTCCTTTCCTTTCCTTTCCTTTCCTTTCCTTTCCTTTCCTTTCCTTTCCTTTCCCCTCTCCTTTCCTCTTCCCTTTCCCCTTTCCTTTCCTTTCCTTTCCTTTCCTTTCCTTTCCCTTTCCTCTTCCTTTTCCTTTCCTCTTCCTCTTCCTCTTCCTCTTCCTCTTCCTCTTCCTTTTCCTTTCCTCTTCCTCTTCCTTTTCCTTTCCTCTTTGTTTTGGGGTTTTTTTTGAGCATGTACTCTTCATAGGCTTCAAAGCTTCCTAAGTTTTCAGTTAAAACAGGTTCTGATCCAAAAAGTAAAATCTCCCTGTAGATTTATGACTCTAATAAAGAAAAATGATGGAGCACCTTGAGTCAGCAAGCCCTGCCCTGTGTACATACAGCTCACACGGGTAACTACTGACAGTGCATCAGGATCAGCAGGAAAGGGGCAGGTGAACTGGGAGGCGGCAGTGACCCATTTTCTTGTGCAAGCTGAGGGAAATGGAAAATAATGTCAAAGAGCAGCATCAAGAATGAGGGAAAAACAAAACCTGAGCCTACTTTCAATAGGCATGATTGGGGGAAAGAGCTTTTAAAAATCCCTAGAGACCTTTGGAGATCTCTAAATCAAGAGCAACGAGGGGCTGAGGGCAGGTGGTGGGTGAAGACAGGAAAGTGCCGACAGGCTGAGGGAAAGAGAACAGCCATGAGCTTGACTTCATTCTCCATATCTGTCCATGCAGACAAACCAAAAGCCTTTATTTTCAAAGCCTCTCAGATTTAAATCCCTTTAAGGTGCCCCATACAGAACAGGCAAAATGGAAAGAGCTAAAGTCACAGTCCACTGCTGGCTAAGACAAAACATATCTATTTTTTTAAAATCTTATTTTGAAATTATCTGTAGTTTAATCTACTGAGATTTTCCTAATGTTTTAAAATAGTCATGGTGAGCATTTTTGGAAGAAACAGCATCAATACTCTTTTATTTAAATTTGGAAATAAAACGTAGCTTTCCTGGCCCTCCAGCCAGCACTAAATCAAGGAGGATTAGGCAGTGTGCAGTGCATTTCTCATTTGTGCCCATTTGGCATTTTTTTTTTTTTCCCCCCCAGAAGGTTATGGCCTCTCATCTTGAGCTGACATTACACACCAATCATCACCATTGGTGCTGAAAGCTCAGCTAACATTTGTGGCAGCAGCTACTTCTCAACTAAATCCCCATGTTTACCTTGAAAAATGCCAATCACCCTCCACCCTCAGTACCCAAACCAGCCAGGGTTGGTTAATGGCAACATCTACCCACTGTAGCAAAAGCATCATCTGAGCAACCTTCTTCCTGGAGAGGCAACTCAGACAGCAATGGCAATGCATGGAATCCTCTCCTTCTGGGAGCCAGGACACCCAGAAGCAAAGCATTGGGAGGGGAACTATTTTAGGTCTGGAGACACCTGGCCTCCTGGAGCCTCACTGAGAAGGGGAAGTTACTGGAGGTGATAACAGTCTGATTGAGGTTCTTGCTGAAGTCTCCTGTCATCTAGAGTGCATAATTGAAAGGGGAATTTGGCCCTCTGTCTCAAGAGGGTTGTAAGCTCAAATTAAATTTTCCAACAAATCCCCTAAGTTCTGCAGAGCTCCAGTGTAAGAGCTGGAGAATTTGTCAGCTAACTCACTGAAGTGAAAAAAAAAAAGAGAGAGAGAAAAAAGGGGAAAAAAAAAGAAGAAAGATTTTTATAAATAAAATACAAACCAGAGTAATAAAATAAGCATGGTAGACTCAGTGTTATTTGTTTTTATATTAATTTTATGCTGCCCCCACAAATTCAATATATCACAGTTTTGCATATTAAGAAAACATGTGCAACATGGAAAGTATTAAGGAAGTGTTGTAGGGGTTGTGTTAGAGGAGGGCTGTTACTTTTGGCTGTCTGAGAAGCTGTCTGGAGTCAAGGAATGTGTGTGTCAGCTGATTAAGACCACAGAAGTGATTAGCAAGGGAACCGTTAACAACGCTGCATGTCAATGCACATCTTTAGGTTAAGGAGTTAATTGCCGCTCTCAAAACTGTGGTTTCAAGACTTCTGTAGACCTGGGAAGAAAACCCAATGGCAGTTTGAACTTGATCCACGTTTTTCAAAATTCATTTCACAAATACAAAGGCTAGATACATCTCCTTTTAATTCCTGCTGAGCATTTTAATGTTGAGGTAAATGGCTAATTCTGTGAAGAACGAGGCAGCCATGAACTACACGAGCGTTTATCCACCACCTGCCCTGTTTGCTACAACTTTTGTTCTCTGGGAAGCTTTTCCTTGACTTTTGAAGTACACTTCTCCAAGACTTCAAGCGCTTGTACAACACAGCACCTTTCACCAAAGCACTGATGTGCAGCATCCGCTTCAAAATGTCCTCCATGCCCCTGGGAACAAGCACTTGCTGTTCCTCCTGTTACATCCTCCTCTTCCCACCCCATACCTGTAAGCCTGAAGGATCAAATATGGTCCAAAACTTAATAGATCAAGATTTTATAGGCTGAAGAGAAAGATGTGTTGTTGAAAATGCTTTAGTGTCTTCGTTTCATCTACATGTAAGAAGCTGGAGCACCTCTGCCTGGCAGGGCTGCCTGGACCCACCCTGGGGGGCACCGGACACCCTCCAACCTGGTGCGTGCTGCCCAGAGAGCTGTCCTGGGGGGCCTGTATGCCCCCAGAAGCCTGATCTGAATCTGCATCTGACCCAGGCTGCCCACACCAAACCAAATCCACTGCTCTTCAGCTCAAACGCTGATGTGTCACCCCATGAGAAAACTAGGTGGTCTTGCACAGGAGGTTCCGGGCCATTTCCAGCTTTTAGAGATGCTCCAGAGCTGTCTTCGCCAGACCATGGAAATCAGCAGGGAGACACAGGCACTTTCCAGACAAGACATACCCACATGAGGGAGCTGTTACCTACTGTTCCCCACTGGCACAGCCAGGAGGACTGCACCACGTTAACCCAAATGTGGAGTGTACAGGTATTGCTCACTGCGCTGTGGTCCATAAGCAAATTAAAACCAACAAGTCCCAGCTGAACAGAGGAAAAAATAAACATTTGTTCAGGTCAGCTGCTCTGATCTGTTCACATTTTGCTCAGCTCCCCATACACTGCAAGCCAGAGCAATACATGATAGACACAATCTATATTCAAGTGGGGCTTTTCCTATTGATAACATGCACGCACAGTCAATCCTATCTTGGCCGAGGCCAGCTGGCTTTGGGTGAAGCCCTACTCTCAGCCAGCCTTGAGTAAATTACCTTCCCCTCTAGCTCTGGGGCCGCAAACACCGATCCATGCCCCTGCACCAGCTCACGGGCTGGGAAGCAGCAGATGCAGGGTGAGCTAACAGCTTCAGCTGGTGCCTGGAGAGAATGGGTCTTTTCAGATGATAGATGCTGGGAGTGACGGCTACGGCTACGGACACTTTGTGTCCCTGCCAATAGCTGCTGAACACAACTGCGAGTCCTTGCAGGAGTTAGGCACCAGCAGGTTTAAACAATAGGCAAGGTCCTTCGTGACCTCAGCTAAATCTTTAACCTGAGAAGAGGAGAACAGCTTTGGTTTGCACAAGCACCTACCGATTCAGATGTTTATTTCAGTTTGGGTTTGGTTGTGTTTTTTTTTAACAGCTGGGCTTGTCTTCTCTAGATACGAGTTTTTCTTGAGATATTCTGCATTTAATTATCAGCTGGGATGGAAAGCTTGCAAGCACAGCTGTTATTGCAACATTTCAGTGCTTTGACTTTCAGGCTCAGATGGAATGAGCTGTGCAAAAATGAGAAATCAAGAGTAAAGCAAACTTTCTGTAACTTTCAAAACAACTCGATGTGAGAAACAGCCTGGGATGGATTAAGTGCGCACATGGACTGGCTGAGCCACTGTGGTGATGAGTCACGGTGCTACACTGACGTGACACCATGCCATGGTACTCTGCCTCTGCAGAAATGCCTGTGGGAAGGGCTGCTCTGTAATGTGTGGCTGAGAGCCCTGGGCTGCCATAAATCTCTCTGTGGGGCTGGGTGAGGGTTTGGCTCTGCCCTCATTTGGTCAAATAGTCATAATTCTTTTAATGGTTGGAGCCCATCACAGATCATGACGTTCTTTGCAGAAGAAAGTATTTGGCTATTGAGTGTAGACGTGGGGAACAGTATGGGCTCCTTGGCTTGGCTGCTGAAGCAGTGACATGGTTGTCACTGCGGGCAGGCATGTGTGTGCATGGGTGTGTGTACACCCCCACAGTGTCCACCAGGTTGGGCCCTCTCTAACAAGGTGACTGCAAAATACAGGCATGTGCAACTTCTAGGTGCAACTTCTTTTGTTTGCTGCTGAAACACTCCTTCATGACCTAAGGAAGTGTAAAAGCTTTTGTTTGGGGAAGAGAGCTAAACTAGGACACCTGTCTCACAGGCCGCCTCGTTTGCTTACGCTTGACATTACCTTTCAAAAATGAGAAGAGCGCTCGGGTACTGCAAGGGTGCTGTCAGCGTCCCTCCGTGAGGCTACCTGCATGGCAAACAGGCACCTGCCTGCATTCACAGCCCAGGCCAGCAGCTTTTGTCCCACGTGCAAAGCTCACAGCCAGGGTATTCCTCTTTCATCCCCATCCTTTCGTCAGCCGTGGCCGCTGGGTCACTGCCCCCAGCCAGCTGTCAGGCTGTGCCAGAGGTGCCGACACTGCTGGGTCTGGATCGGAAGCCAGCAGGGTAAGTCGTGCCGGTGATTATGGTTTTCGTGCCATCCTTCACCTGCAGTGAGTTTGTCCCAGCATTCCCAGTCTGTGTCGGTATTTCAGGATCTGGGGGGCTTCTCTTTCCCACCCCATGCCTGGGGCACCTGCCTGCTCCCACGCTGGAGCAAGACCTGTCTCTCGGGCAGCGCGTGCATCCTCCCTGCCGCAGCGGGAAGCGCTGGGGCCGACGCAGAGAGGCTGATGATGGGGCTCACCTCCCCTCAGGTCAACCCGTTAAAACCCAGGCATTTATTTAAGGTCTCCATTTCTGGCAGTCCTGCTCCCCACGTGCCCAAACTTCCCCACCTAGTTTCCCACCTCTACTGCCCTGGCACCAGCACGAATGGCCTCAGCAAGCCAAAGGAAGCCGTCCTTGATCCGGGCGGCAGCAGGGCCCGTGGGGCATTGCCAGGGCAGGAAGGGGCAGCTGTGGGGCCAGGAGGCAGTGGGCAGTGCTGCCGCGAGGCCGTTCAAGGCACAAGTGGGATGGGGACTGCGGCCGGGTGCCAGGAGCCGGGATCCGGGATCCAGGAGCCCTCCTGCACTCAGCAGTGCGGCCGCCCTGCGGGAGCTGCCCTCCGCAAGTGCTCTGCTCTCCCTGTCAAGGCAGAGGGAGGCCGGAGGACTAGCTGACACAAGAGCTTTAACTCTTATTAACTAATTAATAAATAATTAATTAATTAAGCAAGGCTAACCCCACCTCTGACGGCTTCCCGAGGCTGCAGAAAAGGCTGCGGCAGAGGCGGATTTGAATCCAGATTTCCGTGGCTCATGCCCTAACACCTGGATAATCTTTCCTCTCTGGGGGCAGGCATCTGAGAGCCAGACTCGTCTGCAGTGTCAGCGGCAAATAATCAAGCACCATGACAGTAGAGACAGCCTCAAGCACTTTTTCCTCTCAGAATTAATCAGATTATTTCCCCAGGATAATATTTTATTAATGTAACTGTAACCCATTCCATTAATACTGTTATTCACGAGCAGCCGCCTGCCACGGGCCTGCGCTGCCGTGCAGGACGCTGGCGGGTGAGGTTCAGCACCTGCCCCCGGTCAGTAGCATCAGTAGAGGTTTTCCAGTTGTCTTCACGCTAATGCTGAATAAAGTCCAGGTCCCCCTGTTCCCCTGAAGGGGAAGGGTGTCCTAGCTGCCTTTGGGGGGCCTAAGAATCCAGTCTGTAAGCTTAAAGGAGTGGATTTCTAGGAAGGCAGGATTTCAGACAGCTTTGTGGAGCTCTCCCCATTGCCTGTGCAAGAAAATAATCTCTTTGGCTGGCTCATCCCATATTAGCTTCCCGATTCATCCCCCAGACTCTTGAGCCAGGGCCATCCATACTTCATTAGTTCACTGAGCCCTGTTGCACCTGCCACATACATGTTAGTAGGTCACTGCTGATTAAATAATTCAGTCTCTCTGAAATGACAGTCGTCAAAAAAGTGGGTTATGTGCTGAGGCCAATCCTGTTTGCCTCCAGGAAGGCTGGTGGTACTGGCCAACAGCCAGCGTTGTTGGGTTGAGAGAGATTTTTGATGGAGGAGTTGCAGTAACAGGCTGGCCGTGTCAGAAATGCAGGCTGTGATTCCTCTGCCCTGAAAGTGTTTTCAGAGCAAAGATCACTGCTCTCCTGCCTCTCCAGGGCACAGAAACGAGAACTCAGTTTCATGAATTTTCCCTGTAGAAACACTTAGCTAAATAATTATGATAGGCTGCTGCCTAAACATGATATATATGCATGCTACAATACATAAGCAAAATACAGCAAGGAATGCCTTCTAACTTCTTTTATAAAGCTAGATATGATGGTTAATACAGATGCAATATTCCCATTTCTAAAGGGACAGTATTGACCTTGTATATTAATCACGTAATCACAGACTGGTTGAGGTTCGAAGGGTCCTCTGGAGATCACCTGGTCCAACCCTCCTGCTCAAGCAGGGCCACCTAGAGATGATTGCCCAGGACCACGTCCAAGCAGATTTTGAGTATCTCCAAGGATGGAGACTCCACAACCTCCCTGGGCAAGCTGTGCCAGGGCTCAGTCACCCTCAGAGTGAAAAAGTGTTTCCTGATGTTCAGCAGGAACGTCCTGTGTTTCAGTTTGTGCCCATTGCCTCTGGTCCTGTCACTGGGCACATAATAGTCCCAAACACTCTGGCAGTCTTCTCTGAGAAGGTAAGCCTTGATGCTAGGGCAAAATACAGCTCATCTATGTTTACTCCCTTATGGTGGGTCCTTGGAAGTCATGGTTTCTGAACCCTCTGCTGGTGGAAGGACCTTTAGAAGAGAAGCTGGAAACGCTCTTTCTATTTATAGTCATGGAAACTCCACGTCCAGACACGTCAGTCTGGCAGCTTTCATGCTCTGCACCAGAGACAGGACAGGTTTTAGTAAAATATCAGCCATTTTGACACCAGATATTTTGATTTAGAATAAATAAAATCTATGCAAAATAATGGTGTATTCACTGAAACTTCTTTTATTTGTTTTGGAGAATGAAAAGGATAATACCGAAGCTGTTTGAGGTTTTTTTATATGGCTATTATTTACACATTGGATACGTACTTTAGGGTGGCAGCAATGCTGCTACATGTGTATCAACAGCTGAACAGCACTGCTGCCTATTTGCTCTCTTTGAGTATCGCCAGTATTTCTTAAAGCTCCAGCTGCTGGAAGCAAAGGATTAAAAAAAATAAGCTTAGCTTTAATTCTGAAAAATCTGTGGTCAAGCATCAAAAAGGTGCCCTGAATAAAGACTGAGGAGCCAGAAGTCCCATTAAACAAGCTTCCCATTTCATTTTTAGTTCTCGCTGTTTCTAAGCCCACCTTGTAACTTTGAAAGCTGGATTCCTAAATTTCAGTCACTGGGGCTTGTAACACCTTGGCCAAAATAACACAGGGAAAGTGAAAATCAAACCCTTTTAGATAAAGTTGGGTTTCCTACTAATTTCTTAAGTCCCTGAAGAACGTCTAAAATTTATTTTTACCACTTGTGATGTGTATTGACTTTTGTACTTCACTCAACTTGGACAATGAAGACAGACCAGCCCTTCCGAGTGCTGTGGCTACTGTGACCTGCAGAATTACTGCTTCAGCACCTGCCTACAGCAAACCTAACACATGCAGCAAATGAATTCATGTTCCCTTTTATGTCATCCACTTCCCATTGTATTAGAAGATGTATAATAAAACTATTGACGCAAAATAACAGCTACTAACCCATACATCTAGGTTGAGGATTAACATAAATAACTTGTGCCCTTCTAACAGATGAGAGGATTATATGGTATCCTATTGTGTAGGCAGTAAATAATCAACCTGATTTCTTTCAGACAAAAGCTAAATTTGAGGCCTGAATTATTACTTCTTCCCTAATGATAAAAGACAGCTGCATAAGGCAAAATGTGCAGTGATATCTGAGCACAAAAATGAGAGCAACTCTCAAAAGGCTTTGCAAAATTCAAAGAGGAGCAATAAATACTCCTATTTAAGGGAAATAAAAATTGAGATATTTATTAATTTTATTAGAACTAATTTTGATATCTCACTCCTCTCCTGCCTTTGATCCCGCTTCTTCTTCTTGAGACTAAATAGATCAGACTGCTAATGAGACACCTCAGGATGTAAAATTACCTGCAAAATTGCCCTTCTCCCTGGGAGCTTCCCAAGCCCAGGCTCAGAGTTACCATTACCATAAGCCGCAGAGCAACTCCTGAGCTTGGGATTTGCATTCTCAGGAGATGCACACAGCGATGCTGTTACCTGAGGGAGCAGAAATCAAAGTGCATGAGGTCAGAGGACAATTTTTATCTGTCTGAAGAGACACATGTTTTTCAGGGAGATACAGGCTCTCCTCTCCAGCTCATGCAGAAACTTTTCCATGCAGTTCTCTGAGAAATGCCGAGTTACAGAGCATACCTGCTATGGGGCAGGGCGGCTCACACACACTTCTGATGGTTTAAAATAAAATTATGATTTTAAAATGATGCCTCAGGTTTGATGTAAACATTGAGAAAAGAGAGTGACAGACAGAGACTCACACCTTCTTTTACTGACTCGTACAGCGTTATTTACAAATTCTCTATCTACTAGCATGATCCCACCCTTCCAGGATGCCAGCTGCTGTTTGCAGGACTGCCAGATAGAGGAGGGGGGGGAAAGTAGTATAAACTTCTGGTTGTCACGATGCTGTATTTTACAGAGTCACTGCTTTAGAAATGAGGTGACAACAAACTGGCTTCAGTTTTGGCTACCCTATTTCAAGAAAACAATAAAAGGAAGGAGAAAAGGCCCAGAGAGAGGCAGCAAAACCAACCAGAGACAAAGAAATGTCTGGAAAAAGACAGACTGAGCCGATGGGAATTCCTCTGTCTATACTGGAGAAAAATAACACAGGAAGTTATTTTTTTTTTAAAAAAAGGCAAATGGAAAAGTAAAGCAGAAACTTCTGTAAATACATTTGTATAGAGGTTATACTGCTGAGCGTGATTACAGGTATTACTCTGTCACAGTTTATAGAAGACAGAAATTGCTGTGGTCAAAAGTGAAGCAGATGCTGGTCTTGAGCAGACTGCAGCAGTCCATGCTTCAGGTTCCAGAGATGCCAGGAGAAACACGAGCACATCAGCCAAGGCAGTGATCATGCAAAATCTATTTACTGAACCATTTTTGACAACTTTAGGGTTCTTCCCTTTTCTTCCAACACTTTTTGGCACTGCCTAATGTCAGAGTGACATCCAGGCTGAGATGGGCCAACCTGGAGCAACAGCTATGTATGTTCTGTGTTACTGTTGCTGTTAGTCTCAAACATTATTTCTGTAACTTTTCCCGAACTCTATCAAGCACTCCTGGGTTTCTGTGCTCAGTGTCTGAGCCCAGTGCAGGTTTCCACAGACCGTTTCATTATCCAGCTTGCAAAGCTGCAAGTTCACGAGACGATCTGCACCCAGCCCATACGTCATGAAGAGGTCCCTGTGCATCATCACCTGCAGCCAAAGCCACTCCAGAATCAACCAAAGCACACCAAAGTTGTAAGCCCAACCATACATTTTTAGGCAACAGCAAAAGCACGCCAAGTCCCCTGGGCTATGGGCTGAGAGCAGGACCAGCCAGTAAGCACCTGCACTTTGCTCAGCCTTTCCAGTTTGTGCAAACCCCAGCAATTGCAGGATGCCAAATTTAGAAATCAAGGCAAAGGAGTAAAAAAGTGTGGCTGAGGATTCAACCCATTAAAATATGCATTAAGCTAAGTTAGCTTCATAACTAAGGTGGGAAATATCACACTGCACTTTTCTTCATCAAAATAGAGCTCACCCATGGTGGTAAAACTCAGAGCAGGAGGAAGACACTGCTGCACTGCCTCTGCAGCCCTTCTGCCTGCCACGCCTGGCACAAACACCCAGTACTTGGTCTCACTTTGACATAGCTCCATGCGCCCTTAACGGCCAGCTCTAATTGCAGCATGATATACCTGCAACAGGCTTAAAAATATGTGTTGCTATTTGCGCTAATGCAGGTGGAGTAAATAGGTTAGGGTGACACATGAAGGCCAGCTCCAAATCAGAGCCCCCTGAAAGTCCTGGGATACCTGGATCGAAGTTCCCAATGGAGGATTTTTGCAGTAAGGAATGCAGAAAGTGCAGCCCTGAAGAGGCACCTTCTAGGTAACACAATCACCCAGATATTTGGAAAGCAATCAAAGAATCAAAGCAACAGCTTTTGTTTCTTTGGTTTTGCCATGTGGTATGGTACTAAGCACTGGAAATAATTTTTTTCCCAAAGAGAGCTCTTTTAATCCCAGGAGACATTTTAGCTGACAGCTTCAAGTGACTGATGATGCTGGCAGCACTGGTTTCTTTACCATCCAAGCCGCGACACCCAAAAAGGAGTTTCTTTTCTGTTGGTAGAGAATAGTGCCTCCCAACACGCCACCCCGGAGGGCTAATTGCTTTTGGAAGTGCATACCTCCATCACCCAAGGTGAAGACTCTGAAGGGAAATTGCTGTAAGAATTCATTAATGAAACAGGAAGCCATTATGTCTCATTGAGTATATGGTGTATACGGTGTCCTTTAGACACAGCACAGGGCTGGGAAACAAGACCCAGCTGAGATCATGTGCTGGCTTTTTCCTCTCAGATAAGAGCATGAAAACTGTAGTAAACAAAGCACGCTCTGTATTGGTCTGCCAAACACCGGTATTGCCGGCTTAACGCACCCTGAACCTGCGACAGACAGCAGCCACTACTGAATTCTTTCAGCGACCTTGGAAAGGAATAGCTGGTGTATCAAGTGGCAGCCCTGCATCCAAGCCTTCTGCCTGGCTGAGCTTTTTTAGGCACATCACTCTTTTCTGCAGGGGTGGAGCGAGGTGGTGGAGGTACACTGACTTCTCTGCTACCTCAGAAGCACGGTTACTTTTCTTGAGCCATGTCTTCCCTCCATCGTGGTCCCACCGGAGCTGATATAGTGCTTCCTTCTCCGCTTCCCTCCCTGCTGGGCTCCACATGCCGTTTGCTGTCACAGGGCTGGGCACGCCATCACTGCTCTGCTACTGCTCATCCCCACAGGGCCAGGGGGTCCTGTGGCAGACAGATGTTACCTGCGCATTTCCCAGCTGTTATATCCATGCTCCACTGAAGACCACAGCAGTGATGAGTAAGTTCCCTACATGAACCAATGATGGGAAGTAAAAAAATGATGTTTCTTGCAGGAGCAGCCTAGCTAATGAAAGAACCCCCTCTCCCTTCTCCCTCCAAAATCAGGTAAGATGCAATACATAGCCTTGGTCTTGTCTAGCTCATCACATTTCTGATGCATAAAGCATCCTCAAAATGTCCTCAGATAAGACATTCTTCTTACCTTGCGCTATTTAAGTTAACAATCAATAAACGTGAGCCAATTCAGGATCTAACTGGGAATACCAATTCGGCATTTAGCAGCGGTACTGCTGGGATAACACAGCTGGGACACAGCTAATGCTACTGCTTCCAGACATGTCCCTAAAACTGTGGTCGCTGAGGGGATACTGGGCACTTGAGAGCCTGCTGCAAGCTGACCTCACATACCCGAGGCCCCACAGATGCATTTTTTTGAGGGCACACTGTGCCCGAGGAGCTGGTGGGGGAGGTGAAACAGGAGAGAGCAATGAGACCAGCAGGTAAAAGAGCTCAGATTCAGCTATGGGCTACAGATGGCCAGGGATTTTGTCCATTTGTTAATTTTCCTTTATTCTGCTTTGCTGCAGAAGCCATGTAAGCATCCCATCTAAGTGAGCATGCTTGTGAAGAGGCGCTACCTTAAAAACAGCAGAAAGATAGAAAAGGACTTTTGAAGCTTCTCTTATTTCTTTTCCTTCCCACTTCCTCTAAGAACTTTTTTTCTAGAGCAGGAAGATGAATCTTTTAAAGAAAGATTATTGGGAACGTGAATTTAAATATGGAGAGCCAATCTAGATTTGCATGAAGGCACCCCAGAGTACCATCGAATTGTAAAAACTAAGAATGGAGGAGCCATCTAAATCCATCCCGCTGCCGATGCAGAATAGCTCCCTACAGGATATTTACAAGTTTTTAACTCCTTGGCCTTGTGCCTCACGTGCATCAGAGACACATTTTAGTGCAATAAAACATCCCTTGTCATGGCTTAACGCTGTATTTATCACTAATTATTTCCTCTTATAAAGCTCTGCTCTTTGGATAGCTGTGACGTAATTCTTAAAAAAATCAGACCAGTTAAAGAGAAGTACACGGCCCCTCCAGCTCCCTGCCCATGAAGGCCAGCCATGCAAACGTGTTCCTTTTCCCAGACTAACTTCAGCTCTTGCAGTTGACAAGTGGTCAAACCCACTGATGATGGGGGTGCTGGGGGCAACGGTTGGAGTCCTCCCCTGCTGCTCCTGCATCGGCACCCTCCGATCAAGGGTCTGCTGGGGGCTGGGAAAGGCTTTCCCTTCATGGCGGTGCCATCCAGGTTAGAGAAGGGGGAGCCTCCTCGGCCTTAACCACAGAGCTAGAGTCCAATTTCTGTCAAAGTGAGGCCTGACAAAGTAAAGATGAAGTTCTGACTTAAGTGAAGCCTGAGGAAATATGATTTCACTTTAATTCTCCCTCTTGTACACACAACACCAACGTAGATGATTTCATCTTCCATAGCTGAAGGTCAGCCATTTCAACACTGGGTTTTTTCCACAGCGAGTCACAGTTTCTGCTCTCCTGGCAGATCTACACGATCGACATCCTAAATAAACCACAAAAGCAAGGCAATTTGAAGTTATTGGATGCTTTTATTTTAATGCAGCACCCAGCTCCATATCACATACATTTTCCAAAATTAGATGGGCATAGTATAGAACACTATACATTTTGCAGCTTACCACGTGGACAGTCTGCAGCTGTGAAAACAAATTGCTTAAATCTGGCTATCTAGTTTTTAAGTTAAAATTCAAATATATAATAGCCTCAGGGTACTTTTTTTTTAGATTAACAATGATAATGCTTGCAATATGATTTTTTCATATCAAAAAATCATTAACAGAGTAAAACATAATGCATATGTTCACAGCACATTATCGTGAAAATAACTGAAAAAAGCTTCAAAATACATCATCTCTTCTCAAACGTACTATACCACTTAGATCTGGGTTTTTTCCTGAAAAAATATTTCCACTCTTTAGTCAATAAAATATGTGGCTTCATGAGTCCATGTATTTTCTCGTCAAGGACCGTGTGCGCTAAAGGGCTGATGGTGCTGGCAAACAGACACCCCTCATTCCCTGGCTAGAAACTTTTACTGGCTCTCCTTCTCCTGATCTAAAAGCTCAGCTGGCAGAAAGCAGCTTATACACCACCAAAAGGCAATTTTCTTATCACGCTCATCCTAAATGTTTCCCATGAAGGGTTCCAAGTCCCAGCCATGCCTTTGGGGTCATTTTACCACGCAAGCTGTCACCAGCCCATGCTGGTTAGCCCTGGGAGTGTCAAGCTGGGACTGCGGATGATAAGACGAACAAGTTCCTCTCCCCAGTCTGGGAATTCTGTATCCACCAGCAAAACTACTGCCACACACATAAAAACAGTTTGGAGATAATCTTTTGAGTTAAAAAGGATATTCACCAACTTACCAATAACAAGGCTGAATCTACTCATCACTGACATTTTTGCTACATCACCAAAACTCTGGAAGAGAGAGCTGAAAACTGTCTGGAAAGAGGTGGCATTGTTCCACTGCATCCTAGTATAAAATTAATAACTAGGAGAAGGACATTGATTATTAAGAATTAATGTTTGTTCCCAGAGATTTTGTTTAAAGGAATGCCTCTGAAATGAATGGAAGCTGTTTGCCTTGCTTAATTACCAGGTCATTATTTATATTTAAAGGCTCACATAAAAATGGCTTGATCTACAAAGGTAACCAGTCACTACACTTAGCTCGGAATTCTTCTTTTTCACCACTGAATTACCATGTATTGAAACAAGTATTTCAAAGAAAGGTATCAGGTGATATGAATATTAACAGATCCATACAGAAATGCATGATCAAAAGGAAGACACATGAGTGCACACTCACACACACACAAAGATTCTTATCTGCTCTGCCTAGTCTTGGCCCGCGGTCAAAAGTATTTAATTGTCCAAACCAGAATAGCTGCAGGAAATTGAAGACTGAGCAACAGGCATCAGGCTCATGGTCAGCGCATACTCTCATGTGCAAGGAAGCTGTGCTCCAGCTCCTGTTCCCAGTTACCCTGTCTTGCTGGGGATGTTCTGCTCTGCATAAATACCTACAGAAACCATGCAACGAGGAGAGCGAGACCTCATGCGTGGGAAGGGGCTCTGGCTCCTTGGTCTCTTGGACTGACTCTGCCTCAGTCAGGCACGTCAGGGGCTTAAAGTTGATTGCTCTCCTGTAGCTCAAGAAAGTGCCCTGAACATTAAGCAAACTGCCTGTGAGCTCTCCCTTTCTGACCAGATGGTGTGTCTTGGGTCTAGGAGCACCTCCCATCCAAAGCTTCAGAAAGTAAAGGTTTCTGCAAGAAATGACAACTTTGCTGTACCCATATTTTTCCAAAGGAAAAATTATTTTTTGAGAAAATTTGTGATGCTGCATTTTGACGTGAATTCTGACCAGCCAGGTTCTGTTATTAGTACTCGTGCGCATAGCTGCACGGAGCAACTGCCAGAAGCACTGCCTATAGCTTCATGATGCTTTCTCCTCTCCCTCTGAAAATGCTAACAGACTCCCAAAATCAGACACACTTTTTCATTTTGCAGGGGCTTATCATGAATGCTTAAGTACTGAGATATACAGAAGAGTAACTTCCTGCATCATATGTATAACACACCAACATTTCTCCTTGAATATTTCGCTTTACTCTCTATGTGCAGTAGTGTATCATCATCATAGCTGACAGTTCACCAAACAGAATATAAATCAACTCACACTGCAGGCCTTGAAGTGGGACATTTGAAGCCCAGTGGGGCATTTGATTGCAACCCTGAAAACGCAGGGATGGTTAAATTTTTAATTTATTAAGTCCAGTGGTAGAGTAACAACTGAGTAAATATTTCACTGTTGGCCAACCAAGTATCCTAATTGCCAGTGAATGAAACCCCCTCCCTGTACGTTAGAAGGGACGCATTTGAGAAAGACATAAAGCAGACTTTTCCACTCTTCCTTTGAACAGCATCTGTTCCATGAATAACCCAAGTGAAATAAATGGGGGATTATTCTAGAGGAAGCTCCTATAAAACATGAAAAAAATCCTCCACTGCCTTAAAAATGCAATGTGCATGCTTCTCTGTGATCATTGAAAAACTGTCCTTAAAAAATCACCCATAAAATAAAAAGCAAATGTGCCATATGATTTCTTCCTATTGAATAGCAGGGGCTTATTAACCAAATGACAATATAAGAACTAAAAAGCAAACAGAGCAAACACTTAACCTCATTAAAATCTCAGGAATGACTCAGTGTTATGAACATATGAAATAAATGATTGTAACTTCTGAACAGTACCACTACTAGCAAGATGGCAGCAGCTCTTTTGCAGCTTCCCGGAAAAGTCTGCAATTCCTGCATTTTGTCACTGACCTGGAATGACCATCTGACCCCAACTATGCAACAGTCACACAAAAGAAGTCTCAAATCCAGAGAAACGGTTGTTACTTGTTGACATAGTGATATTTAGTTGAATCAAACCCAATGCATTACAAAAATAGATTTGCAGTAACAGTTCTGCAAATGCTTGTCACCTTCAGACTTCTGGATCCATGTCCCACACCCGTATCTCTTTCAGCAAAAGTAGGCTGCTTCCTCATCGCTTTGAACATTCCTATTGATGTCTGCCTTATCTCTCAACAAAACTTTTGGCTGATCTGTATCCTCTGATATCTCACCGCAGCCATTCCATAATACATCCTTGAAGCAAGGCTACCCAGCTGCTTCAAATCTGCTTCTCCTTCCTCCCAGCCCCAGGGCCACCCTCTAGCTACAGGGAGAAAGCATCACACCAACAACAGTAAAAAACTGTTGCACCATTTCTGCAAGGCAAACGCATACACTTAAATTAGGTCAGTGAACAACAGGATATGAAACACGTGCAGCGTCATGTTTAAGATGGATAACAGGCAGGTGACCCTCCCTTGCAGTGAAGCACACATCATATCCATGGTGGGAGCAGGGCTGACATCGTTATGTCTGAAGTTGCCCAATCTAAGAATACTGGCCCAAGAAAAAAAAAAAGCAACATTAGTTAGCAAGCTTCCACTGCGAGAACTGAGACCGAAGCCAACGACCACTGCATCCACAGAAAAATCCCTACAGGATCCAGTTGGCCTTGGATCAGACCCACGTTAAAAACTAATCTTTGCTTCTTCATTTAGAAAATAGATGGATGGGCATTATAGCAGCTTCATCCTATCAGCAGCATCTCCAGCGAGGTGCAAAGGAACCTTAATGAAAGCCTGTTGAAGGCAATTATTTCCATCACACATTTTATAACCTCATATATAGCACTTTTGCTATCTTTCTTCTTTTGGAAGTACAGTTCTTGTACACCTCCTTACAACAAATCAGCAGCTATTAAGACAACAAAGCAGACTAATATAAATGTACATAGAACAGCTCTTATAAAAATGCCCTGAAAGCATTTTTAACCTCTTGTTAGAAATATGCTGTTTAAAAAAAAAAAAAAAAAGCTGTAAACCAGTGATCTCAAACACAGTAAAAGTATGGAGAGACACTGGCAGTTGCAAGCAAGTGATCAAACACTGGTGATATGAAAGGTATAGCTCAAAAACCAATTTTTTTTTGTAATTTCCAAAATAATTAGATTTTAGTATTTTTTTACTGTTCTTTCATATGATTTGAACTTATAAAATACAAGTTCTGTAAGATTAAAATATATCCATGATTGCATAATAAACAGTACTAAGAAAATAATTATCTGGCATGTGATTGCGGATAGACTCTGTATGTCTAGTGAGTTTTATTCCTGTAGTACATTAAACCCACAGATACTCCACCTTGATATAATCCTACAGGAATCAGTAACATCCAGGTGGTCATCTCAGAAGATGAGTTTTATATTTAAGTAAGAATTCAGGAATGCTGTACCTCCTAATGATTGGGGCAGGAGGTGCTGCCAGAACACATATAAATCAGGAATTCTTTACATAAATAAAATACTCTCAGGTTATTCATTTCAGTGGTAGACTGCATTTACACATCAGCCTGGGAAGAGGGAGGAAAGGCGGCAAAGCATCCTCCCACGCAGAAATATCCAGCAGTCAGGTATTTGTTTTCTGTACCTCCTTCACCTGCAAAAAGGCAAATGCGTGCAGCGGGGTGAAGGGAGGCCCCACAAGCCGGTCCTTCCCACCGCCGTGGCTGAAATCCTGCTCAGCCACACCGCGCTCCTCTCCTTGCATGGCTGTCAGGATCCGTGCTCCGCTTTTGCTGCTGCACGGCGGTGCGGGAAGTCACAAGACTGTGACGGGACGTAGCTGCTCCAGCTGCGTTTCCAAGGCAATTCGTTCCTTGTGAACCTCCTGCAGGAGGAAGAGATGTGCTGTAACTTTTGGGATGCTCGCATGCACCACCCCGCTCTGGTGGAGAGCAGCCAAAGCAGACCACTGGCACTGACTGGAGGCTCGGGGCTCTGCTGTTTAAGTAACTCTTCCTGAGGTCTTGAAACACCACACCGATGCCCTACAACCACCCCACACAGCCATCCACTGCCTCCTCCTTACAGCAGGCAATATGGAGGCTCGAGCACTTGCTTCGGTGATCATGGAGAGGAGTCATCCACTGGCCAGTGGAATAAGCTTGGGATGCAGCGGAACCATTTTTACCAAAGAAAATCAGGTTATTTTGAAATCACACTTCCCTCAAAACTGCTTATTGAGAAATTCTGGTTCACACAACCAACCTCTTTCCTTTTGGAAATGAACAATACTTAGCCTTTCTAAGACGACACAGGCTTTGCAATCTACCTCTTCGGCAGCTGTGGCAGGAAGATCACCAATTTCAGCTAGAAGCTAACTGTGAGGGCTTTGGGGATCAGCAATTTTGGGAAAGCCTTTCCTGGTCTCGAGGCTGCCCCTGTGTTGAGGGGCACCTGGCTCTCGCTGACCTCCCATCAAAGGGCTCCCTGGCCAGTGTGGGAGCCAGGCTGCCCTGTGACTCCTCCAGGCTTTGGTACCCCATTCAGGCAGGCTCAGACCCCCGGCACCGGAGTGCACTTGAACACTCCCTGTGCCTCAGTGAAAGCTGTGCCTGAGGGGTACCCATCAAGTCTTCTGCTCTCCATAAAAACAGCAAAGCTCTGCTCCCATCAGAAAGCTTCTAGGCAGCAATATGACTTGAAGGACAAGTTCAGTCTTCTGCTCTTGTGTGAACTTAGGCAAATCCCTGTCTTTCTGTGCTTCTTTCACCCTGCTGTAAAATACAGGTAATAGTACTGGCCTGCTTTGTGAAGGTCGGGGAGTTTAAGCACGCTGAAGGTAGTGCATGGAAGCAAGTAAGACCTGAGCCAAGGAATTACGGCAATGTGCTGTCATTAAAAGCCTTTATCTCCATGCTTATCTCAACTGCTGTCCTCCATTTTGCTATGATTCCAGTGCAGAGCACCCACCCTGCATTCCCCTTGTGAGACTCTTGAAAAGCAGTTAAGAAATTGCATTAAGCAAAATTGAACATGCCGTCAAACTTTCACCTTGACTAAAGAAAAAGTGCAACTGGGGGGTTCACCTCCGCTTCCAGACAAGTGCATTCATAATATGCAAGGAAGAAAAAAGCTGTAGCAGATGAAAAACTGAAGTCTGTACTACCTTTGGACTAAGACAACAGAAAAACGAGAACTGGTATTTGTAAGAAAACAGCTCCTTGAGAACATGTTAAGAGACAAGCCAACAAACATGAAGAATCAGTGTTAGATGTTCATGTAAAGCATGGTTTAGCCACTCCATGCATACCAAATGCCTGACTCGAAGAGACAGTTACGTAGCACAACTGATCAGAAGACAAGAAAGCTACGCTTGAATTGCTCTCCTGCACTAGGTGACACCACCATATTATCAAACTTTCCAGAAAGACAAAGTTCACCCTTTAGACTTACTCTAACTGCCAGTGGAGCCATAGGGCCATTGGTTATAACTTTTCCCAGAAAGTCTCATCCTACTCACACATACAGTACAGTTATTCCCTTCCAGAAAGCAGGAATTAACGCAGTAGGTCTCATCTGAGAGGATGAACAAGACTCTCTGCTGGAGGTGACACGTAAGTGATTGCAGGGAGCTTTGTCACTAATTTTCAATGCACTCCTTACCTTCAGCTGCTGCTGGAGCTCACTGTTCAACCTGGCAAGCACAGCATTGGCTTCTTTGTTTTTTCGTATAGCGGTCTGAATAGCCCTTTTCTGCTTGGAAGACTGTCTGCCAGACAGATAAATACAAAACATTTCAATTAAGAGCCTCAACAGTGGCTGATGCCAGAATATCAGCCATCCATTTTGCATGTCTGTACTCTATACACACTGGACTACACTTCAAAGACAAGGTACAAACTACAGAGTTAAGAGAAAAAAATGGTAACACTGAAATGAGATGGCTGAATCAGGTAGAGTATTTGAAAGTAGAACAGCCACACTTGTTAACCTAAATGACAAACATTTTAGGCTGTCTCAATTATTTCAAAATCTCTGCACTCTGATTCAGCTTAAGAATAATCCCTGCATAGCTGTGCTTATTGCAGCATTTCTGCATTAGCTGTTTTCAGACACTTGTAAATGAGTTTTAAAGATTCAGGAGTGGTTAACAGAAAATACAAAAAACATCCTATGTGGAGAGAAAGGACATCTGCATGAAAATACCATTTCAGATTTTCTGGGCCACTGCTGATTCTGATGCGTCTTTACTTCAAAAATTAATCTTTCTGTCATTCAAAGAAGTAATTTCCACCAAAACCATCTGATGTCACAAACAGGAACAGGTAGATGCCTAATGGACTTTCCTCATCTCTCTTGCTGCTTAAATAAAAGATTTCTCTCCTATTATTATTATTATTATTACTCTCTAGCCCATGGTAACTAATCTGGAGGAAATTAGAGTTAGGCAACAGTTACAAAAAGACAGTTCTATACATAAGGACCAATCTATTCTGTAAAGCAGGTAACAACAGGAAAAAGGAAATAAAATACAGAAAATACTGGCCAAATATCCAAGCCCTTTTCCAAATAACTTATTTTAAAGTTTTACATGAGGCATCAAGAGCTCTTTAATGACAAATTTGATCTAAACCAGATGCCCTATTTAAAGAAGGTCCATAGTGGTACATAGTCCCCATTAGGTCTTCTCCCAACAGGGCTGATGGCACTGATCTTTGCAATGGAATCTGTTTTGCAGCACAGGCAGGTCTTTATGGTGTTATCTTCCAGTGAACTGTCAGTTTTCTGCTTCACAATTTTGCTTCAAAGTACTCTCCATAGGCTATAAAGCAACAAATGATAGGAAAAACTAAAAACCAGGGCGATATACCTCTGTGGTCATGTAAACATTTTAGGAAAGATACAGACAAGGCAGTATTAAGTTGAGATGCTAACAAATGCTGTTATCTTTCTTTGAACCGCTATGGAATATGTACTCCCAAAGCACAAAAATAGCACTTTAAGAGCAGCCTAGGAGTCTTACTACTTATTCTAATCTCCAATTATGCAGCACAGATTCAGTCCACTGATAAACAGTTTGCCAAGAACTGCTCAACTGATCTGGGCAGCTTGGTTTTGTTTCAGACTGAATCAGACATCCTTGCAAGGCTTTGGGTGAAGGCGGGCTATAATGTTGGCACATTGTTTCAGCTGTGGGAGATGTATAGATCCAACAGGGCCTCAAGTGCCTTTGCTTACAATTTGTACAGTCCCTTCTACACTGCCACTAAATAAATACATAGTGAAATCTCTGTAAGTCTTTGTTGCTGTTAGTTTCAACAGCTGTATTTATGACAGCAAACAACACACACTGGGTTTGGCAATCACTGGATTATCAGAAGTGGTCTATGGCTCAGGTCATACCAGTGCCTAGCTCATTTCCAACCTGCCTTGTGATGATGCAACATCAAGCATTTTGTGACTCAATTTCCTACGTATTTATCTGGTCGTATCTGTCCACATGAATGAGCAAAATTCCAGAAGATATGTGCAAGGCAAAAGCATGCACCCACAGATCTAAAAGGAGTTGCGTTACAGATGCTGGTTGAACAGCTAGGCTCGCTCTTCAGACATGTCTACCAGATACAGAGGCAGAACACCTTTGAAGAGGCTATCAATCAAGTATTTCCAACTTACACAGTCACTACAGACTTAAGTCTGCATTTGAAAAGACAGACGCAGATTTCAGAGACCTGTATCTTGTGAAGCATTCTCAAAACCAGAACTATTAAGCACAAAATCATGCAAAGAGCAAACCCTGCCACATCAGATCTCATGGTGCAGCCTGGTGTGCTTGGTACAGGTTTTTACTTTTGGACTGGGAGGTGAGGCTTGACTGCTGGCAGGGAAGAAGTCACATTTATAGTGGGAGAAAGCTCGGGAGTCTCCAGCCCCTGTGCCTCCGTCCGGAGCTTCCTGCGAGCAGGTTTGGAGGGTGGCTGAGCGAGAACAACCTCCTGCAAGAGAGAAGTACAGCAACATTAAGTCAGGCCATATGCATCCCATCATTAGGCTGGGGAGTACTTGTGACACAGAAATTGCTGACAGCTGGCCTAAGATTTCATAATTTAAAGAGGTACAGAATTCAGATTTGGTAATAGCTTCTCAGGTTTCTGACTCTGACAAAAGGAACAATAACTCCTGCAACCCCTTAATGAATGAAATGATTATACTGGTGTTTTGTCTTCATCTGGATGACAGGCTCTTCAGAACTGGATTGTACAGCTCTGTGTCCATTTGTGGGGGGAGGAGGGGCAGACGGAGGGGTATAAATACATATACTAGCCCCCAGTTGACCCAAAAGTATTAAAACCAAAACAAGATTTATTTTTAATTATGCTCAGTGGGTAAGAATCAATAACCAATCACTTGCATCCCAACTTACTACCTCGCCCATCTGGCACAGAGTCTCCCCCTTCTCCCTTCCTCTCTTACATGAAGCAACACTGAAAATAGCTTAGAAAGACAAACATATAAAACTACCCATGCAAAATGAACATGTTGGAAGTGTAGAAGGCCAGTTATTTCTCTTGATAAGCTGCATGAAAGAAATAGTCTGTTTTGCAGGTAAAACAGAGTCTTGGATTTTTATGACTTCAGTGGTAGGAAGTGTTTTCATTATTTTAAATTAAGACATCCTTTCTTGTGCAATAAGAAGTAGTTTTAATGCCTTATAGCTGTTTTAAATCTAAAACATAAATATATCTTTTCCAGTGTATTTTATTATTAGATCTCTCTTACAAGGGATGTAACTGTTACTGCCCCATTTCATGAATGAGAAAGCTAAGACTCAAAACGATGAAGTGACTTGATAAAGGTCATACATTTAGTGTCACAGTCAAGACCAGAGACCAAATTTTATTATCACTTGCACAGTGCACATTCTACTGGGCCAGACTATCTTCCTGATTATATTTTGGCCAAATGTTAGTAAAATAAGAAAAAAAACACCACCAAACAAATGAGGAAGCATTTAATGACCCAGCTATCCTAAGAAAAAACCCAACACTGCAGTAAGCAGCCTGACTCAGCAGAAGAGACTATTACGAGTGATACAGAATGAAACCAACACAAACCCACCAATACTTCTTATT
The DNA here is from genome assembly GCA_035590275.1 of Ibycter americanus. NCBI lineage: Eukaryota > Metazoa > Chordata > Aves > Falconiformes > Falconidae > Ibycter > Ibycter americanus. The sequence goes on from JAVJGI010000014.1 coordinate 92,432,210, forward strand.
AGAGGGATTACAATTATTAGAGGAATTCAAATTATAAGGAAACAAGAGGTTTCAACATTAAAAAGCAGTTCTGCCATTACTGAAAAAAAAAAATATCTAAACATACTATGAGATCTTTTGATCAGGATATCAGCACATCACCGCTGCACAGCTCTTGGATCATACCATGCTCTGAAATTCTACGCTTATGTGCAGCTCCCTGCAAACACACAACGTAGGTCAAGTGAGGAACTGCCGTGCGCCTTCTACAACTATAAACTGGTGGGATGAAAAATGCACAATCCCAGTCTACCTTGAAGTGGCAAAACCCTACGAAATCCACAGGATAAATCCCTCTTCCATTTCAAATGCAACACTGGAAGAAATGATCCAATACCTAAAAGCAGAGCCTTCTGCAGGGGCTCTCTGGCTGGCTGCTGTTGCAGCAGGCTTTGGAAGGTAGGTCAGCACTGCACCAACAACCCGGCCTTCTACATCCCACAGCCTGGTGCTTCTCTGTATTTTGGGGATCCAGGTGGGACAAGGGTCAGCATGAAGTAGGTGGACCACAAGGATTTCATTTCCCCAGCAGGGCTGCAAAGCAGAGCAAGGAAGAAGCGGGGCCAGGCTAGATGCAGCATGTCATGAGCACAAGCAGAGCAAGGACACTGTTCAGAAAGCCCTATTACATATAGGAAATGACACTTGACATTTGTCTGTGCCCCCTGTTAGGGTAAGAAGTGCGATGATGCTCCCTGGGCAAGGTATATACTACATACAGCACCTCCAACAGCTCTTGGTTGGGCTGAGCAAAGGTCTTGCAGATGCTCCCTGGCTGCAGGAGAGGTTGGAGTGGGAAGGATCTGCATTTCCCCCGTCACCACCTGTTCTGGCTGGGGCTGGTAGAAGGAGGTGGTGGGAGCATGACCAGGAATGGGGAAATGCTCACAGCCACTGCTAAGGCCACTCCATCCTTAAGCAAGGCCCTTTGAAGAATGCCACTGCAATTTCAGTGCTTACTTTATACAAATGATACATTCATACAAAAAAAAAAAAAAAAAAAAGAAACTGCACATCTTGAGCAGATCTGTCCCAGCCTATGTACCTTTAGTGGCAGATCCCAACCTCTAGCAAACAGGTGTGTTTACATCAAACCCGAGTCCTCAGAAACTGGAAGCAAGAAGTGCGTCACAATTTGGAAGAATTACAATGAGACAGGGGTCGAGTACAATCAAGCTCTTTTTTGTCTTCCCTAAGGCTCCACAAGCCCCAATTGATTTGAAACAAATGGCAAGCTGCCTCTCTCAAAGCACGTGCATCAATGTGTATGTACTAAGACCTTTCTTAATGATTTATCTGAGCTGATGTCACACGCAATCCCAGTTCTCTCTAGCGTCTTGACCTCCAGAGAAGGTAAACATGTAAAAACGTAACCCTAACCCCCTGTTTAATTGCTTTAAAACTTAAAACAACCACATTTGTTGATGAAGGCAAATCACAACAGTACAAATGTGTGCAGGTCTCACCTTTTTTGCTGAACTGTTTTCTTCTGCCTGCGACGGGGGTCTATTCATCTGAGGATGCAATTCAACCTCAGATGGCTGCTCTGTCTGCAACAACAAATCAGTCACTGCTACACCCAGAAAATGACTACCAGTCACATACAATAAAATCAATGAAAGGAAATGTTATACACAAAAGAAAAGTTACTTTAACAATTCAACAGTAGGGGAAATGGAGATCTAGGGTGACAGCTGAATGGATGACATATGTCTTTTGCAGATTTTTAATGAAACCGTTTTCTTGCATTTTATTGTGCTAGGAAAACAAGAGAAAAGTTTTCCTGTGAAGAGTTAGGAACCATGTCTCTGAATGCAAATGACCTAGTACCCAGAATTTCTTCTAGAGTTACCCTTATGGCCTAAATACTCAGAGGAAGACTAAGGGGGGTGGATAAAAGCTAGAAAGATCTCCGATGCACCCTATCACCTTATTATCTCCTGAAACCAATTAAAATTCATTGGAGTAAGCCTCCGCCTTTGAAGTTTGTAAGGTTGGAGTGCGAAAGTCTGAATTATACCACAAATTCCACTAAAGTTACTGAAAACAAGTCATAAAAGAAGCCAAGTAAGTCTTCTCTCTTCCCGTCTCATGTTTCAAACAGAAAACGAGCTGAACACTCACCGCACAGGTCTACATTTCAGCAAAACAAAACACCCACCCCGCAGCATATCCAACCAAACAGCAAATTAAACCAGAGGGCTAATCCGTTGCTTTGCCTCTCCTGAAATCTTTCTGCATCTTTCAATTTGCTTCACCAGGACAGGGCACGGCGCATAGCAAAGGGAGGGTGGCAGGACTCGGAGCCAGGCACATGACAGCAAACATGGTGTAAAGGCAGTGTGGCTGTTTTCTGTCCGAAAGATAGGGGCCTGGCTCTCCAAGATGGAGAAGGCTGGCAGGACAGGAGGTTGAGGGCACTTGGCACTGGCAGATGGCCTCTTCTCCTCTTTCCCACTTCTGCCAAGTTGGAACCACGCTGACAACGGCCCCCAAGCAAGACAGGCAACCTTCCATCCTGCTCCCTCCTCAAAAAAGGCTCGTTTCTACATAGGTGAAAGCTTGCATTTAAAATCAAGTTCAATGCAAAACCTCAAACTTTCAAGGAGCCAGGATTTTAGCCATAATAGTAGCAACAGTAACCTGTCACACACTGAAGAACCTAATTTGCTGTTGCCATGAGGTTTCTGCACAGGCCCATCAAGCTCTGCAGCAGTCACAAGTTTCCCACTGCTTAACCGTAAGTTAAACAAAAATGAGAGAAAGCACAGAACTTGGTATAAAAAGAAGGAACTTTTTCGCACCACTTCCATTTCTTCCATAACCGACATAATAAGACCTGTACACAAATATGTAGGGGAAATATGGTTCTGTCAGGCTACTCCTGTTCTCCAACTATAAGGTGCATGTGTGCACAGAGGAGGAAGATTTGGGATTTTTTTTTAAAATGCACATGAAATCCCTAAGGAGAGGAGGAAAAGGTGTTTTGGCTGACAAGATCTCTTCTCCCCCCTCTTCCAAGTGTGCTACATCTGTAGTGTAATGCGATGGTTAAAACCAAAACCAACCCACCCTGTAATTTTCCCATATTTGAATATTAGTAGCTCAAATATTTGGATTTTAATAACTATTGGATACTAACATTTGAATTCTGGAAAGCTTTTCATGGGTTGAAGTCCTCCTTCTGTCTGTAACTGTAGACTTCAGGTTCAAATGGAAAAGTTAAATGAAAAAAGCAATCTCATTTTCTGTCTACAAAAATCAAAGACCTTTAAAAGTCTATTTAATGCAACAGAGCGTTTCTTTATCAGCAAGCTGAATAGCCCATAACCTCCCTGACTTCTACAACCACTTTTTATGTATTTGAAAGCAAAGAAGGCTCAAAGCACCGGTAACAGTAGCCTGGCAAAGTCCATGAGGCTTTAACGAATGATTTGGGGATAGCAAAGCTCAAATACAGAACTACATGATAAATTTGGACCCAAACCACATCACTTTGACAAATCATTCATTTAGGGACAGCAAGAGTAAATACAGTCTTGCAGAGAGCCACATAATACGCATACTATAAACTCCTCATGGTATAGCTTTGCTGCACAACACAGAGCAATGACAGAGGTGTAGGAGAGCCAGCTCTTAATGATCCTTCCTGGACAGGGAGCATTAGAGAGTCCCCTAACCTGGCCAGGTGGGCAGCTTCTGGTGCTCACGCTCTTGTTGGAGTCTATGCTAAACCTTCCATAAAAAGCAAGAATATATTAACTTACCCCACAGAATGAAAAAGAAAGGAGACCAACCCCATATTCTTTATGCATAGATAAAAATGCAGCTTTTCAAGAATCAATGTGTTCAAACAGCATAGAAGTAACTAAATAGACTGGTACTCTACAATGTCAATTGCAAATAAGCAGGGAAACTAAAATCACAGTAAGATAAAGGATGGGAGGGGAATGGGGAACCTCAAACTTTTGCAGAAACATGCCCATCCCACCCCCCCTTTTTTCTCTAAATGGTCTCATTGCAGGAGAACACTGTCTTAAACCGAAGGGAAGTGAAAAGGGAAAAGAAGGGTAAACTTTGTGTTCTGGTGGAAGCAAATATAAATTGGAGTGCTGATGCCAGAAATGGTAAGACTTCAGAATTTCCAACAGTTTGATATCCCAGTCCTTACTGGTGCAAGGTACAGTTTTTCCTAGCCGAGCACTGTGGTGTGGCTGGCAGCCTAACAGCTGTGGCAACCGCTGTGCTGCAGGGCTGTGGTACCCGCTGGCTGAGGCTGGGCCACGGGGCTGGCCGCTCCTCCCTGCTGCCAGGACCCCAGGATGGCAAAGCTCAGCAGCCAGCGGGGCTGGGGCTGGCTGGAGCAGGCAGGTGGTAAAAATAAATCAACAGTTACATTTGGCCAAAAAAGAAAATAAAAATAATAATAATAAAAAAACCCAGAACTAGTTCGGGTGATGCAGCTCAGACGGAACGAATAAAACCAAGTGACTGCCATGTCCCTAAAGTGCCACCTAGTGGCACGTGGGACAGGCCATTTCTCAGTGCTTTGCTTGAAGGAGAGTACCAAAAAATAGCTGTTTGCATTATCCTGAGCCTGCAGACCTAGCCTGCCCCACAGGCTGGGCAGACAGCCGGGCTGGGCACGGTAAGCTGCGGCTCCTCGAAGAGTCTCCTTTCCCTCTCATGCACAAGCCAGGTCTACACATAATGATCTGCCATCACAGCTACAAGTTCTCATCTACGAAAGACCTCCGTTCCTCAGAGCAACATGCCTCTGACATAAGTGCCCAAGCATTTAAAAAAAAAATCAGTATGCTCTTACAGGGGATTTTGTTCAGGGACAGACAGCATTTAACCCAAGCAAAAATCTTTTGCTAACTGCAACGTGCATCAATGCAAAGAAGGGTTGCTAATTCAGCTAACCCAACAAAGTCCTCTAGCCAAGGCCTGAGAGGCTTTACAAACACGTTTGCAAGCTGACATCTCCTCACACTGGCCCCACATAGATTTTAAAGGAAAAGTAACTCTTGCTTTTTCACTTGGCAGAGGGATTCTTCACAGATTTCCTTCCCTTCACTGGTGTGGACGTGGGGTGAAAGCCAGTCTCTGCAGCCTTCTGGTCATGGGCAGAGTGGGACTGACTCAAGGATACTCCAGTCCAAGCTCCCACAGTGGAGCGTAAGGAAAACGTGATCCATCAGGAGCAGCTGAGGTGTGTTCCCTTTAATTCTCCATTGTTTCTATACCACACTTGGTAAAGTCTCTGGGCAATTCATTTCTGATTCAGAAACACAGCAATAAACTGCCTCCCTCCATCACGACATCTTCAAATTTAGTCACATCTTAGAAACTTCTCACCATTATATTAGGGTTTAAAATTCTTCACCACTGGTTTACAAAACTGAAAGATTACACTTTAAGCAATATGGTCTTCCAGAGGAAAATTCAGTTATAGCAGTGTAAAGCACTCTTCAGTGGAAGTGTCTCACTCACATCCACAGAATGGAGCCAGCCACTGACACAGGACGTGCTGCTGTGCTGGCTGGTACGGCCGGGTCCACATCCAGGGTTACAGCAGATGGGCACAGAGCATCCTGCTTGTGTGCGCTACCTGCAGTGCAAACGAGTCTGCACACCAGGCCTAAGAGTATCTTCATTTTACGAAGAAGAGTAAGTGACCACGGAAAAGAACAGGACAGTGTCCTATTCCAAATCTCCTGGAGAGCTCCTCTTTGCAAAGACCAAAGCCCAGTTATTAACAGGCAGTATCTCCTTCTTCCCCAGCGCAGTCTCCTATTTTCTAGGAATAGCCATACCCTCCTCATTCTTCCAGGCAAAAGATAAAAATGGCCAACAAAGTTTCAGTACAGTGGCCACAGCCAGAGACCAACCTGTGGCCTCTGGCCAATATTGAGCATTAGGACAGGTAATTCCTCATCATTAAGGAGAGCACTAGGAATCACAAATGCTCATTATTTCACCACATGATCCTTGACCAGTCATTCATAATCTCCTCACTGCTCCATGTGATGATACTTAACAGTACCTTTCTAAAAGAATATGTAACACTCACTTAAGCACTAAGTGCTTCGAAAGCCTCAGATGAAAGATTTTCCTAAGTGTAAGAGAATGCACTACCTTAACAACTGGCTCTCCGCTTACATTTCCAGTTCTTTTGCTTTGCAATACTGGAGTATATGTAGATTTCACACCCATTTTTTGACACAATCCGTAACTGGTCTTCCAGAAAAGAAGGTCTACGTGGAGCTTTCATATTTCAGTCACCTTAGAGCCTTTTTGCAAGAGGTGAAGTATATATTCAATCTTTCCCACAGTTCAATCTCACCCACACTTACGCTCCATGCTAACTTTACACATGGAAACAGTCCCATTGTAGTCAATGGCACTACTCACAGAAATGGAATTATCTCTATGCATTCTTTGGAATGCCCATAATCATCACCTATACAGTGTCACTGCTTAGCTTTGCAAAAAAGTATTGAGAACAGCTTATCTGTAAGAAAACGTAGGATACTATATGTGCTTAATGCTCAGTACGTGCCCATTGCAATCTTCTATCATCTCTACATAAGTTCATTAAAGAGGTATTTTGCTCCTTTCTAAACATTCACATTTTTCCACTTAATGGCAATTTCTAAGAAGTCGATGTCTCAGTTCCAGTTTCTGTGAGTCTTGTGCATCCCACACTGAATCATCAATTCTTTTTATTGCTCATTACAAAAACTAAAAATGGCAAGACAGAAAGAAAACCCAAAGGGATGCAAATGCAACAAGCTGCCAGGGTCTTAGTGTGCTGCTTGCTTTCTCAGCACTATGCAGCCCTGAAGTTTTGATAAGCTTTTTCTTTCCCTGAGCTATCTGAGGGCTGGTGATAAGGTTGAGGAAAAAAGCTGTAAATACAAACAAATTGCTGCAATGTTCAGCCCATTCGCAAGGAAAGAATAGGACCCAGATGGAAGCATTAACAATCTGTTTTAATACTCCACTTCCACAAAACCAGATTAACATAAGCTAGAAATGGGTATGTGCATACCACTAGAGATACAGGCACTGGATTTTTTTGTTGTTGTTGTTGTTGGTTTTACGATAAATGGGAAGCCAAATTCAAAAATTATTACAACATATTTTAATTAAGATACTTGCCCTTCTTCCACTCTCCCAGAAACCTCTTTAGAAAGGATTTTATGGCATCCATCAACTACTCCCCAAATTCAATTTTAACTGTACTACTTTCCACCACTTCTTAAACCGCAATTTATTTTGTCTGGCCGTTTTAGATTTAATATATAATTTTCATGAGAGGAAGATAATCCACTTGTATTATATTAAAGTAGCAGATGGCAAAATCTTTCATGTTACAGAGGACTTTCAGTTTTATTACAGTTACACGCTTCTTCAGTACCTATTGCACTGATTATACAACATATGTTATTCTGCAGCCAAAACTGTGGAGATGATCAAAAAAACCACCCTCTTCTTGCACAGTGGTTGTAAATGCAAGCTAAAAAAGTATTCCTTTGGTTTAATATAAAATGATTGTCTGGGAGAATACCATCACATGTACAAATAGTATGCTGCCAAAAGCAAAATCTTCACTTTCTTTTTTTTTAAAAAATCATTTTTATTTCTGTAACAAAAGAGTTAGTTCCTTCCTGTAAAACTCCAGGTGTCCTGCCAGCACGTGAAATTCCTCACATATTTTTAGAGAGTAAGGCAGTGCCTGAACTGGCGGAGTATTTTCTCTCAACAACCTTGTAACAGAGATAAGCAAAGCCTACCTCATCCTCGATGTGTCTCGGCTTTACCCAAAGATGTTGGCAGCGGGGGGACGCCCTGACCAGCTCCCAGCATGGAGCCTGCATGTGGCCATCCCACTCAGGAGGCCGGGAGGTCTCAGCGGGACAGACAGAAGGCCTTCCCCACCTCCGCAGACCATGGAGTCAGAACTTGGAGGCATGTTAGTAGAGGCAACTTCTTGAACTGGGTCCCAGTTTTCACTTGCAATTCTGGATGGTGAATGGTCAAAAAGCTTCAAGGAATTATGAAGTATCAAATAACATTTGGAGAACGGAACATTCGATATATTAAAAAGAATAATACCTTCGCTTTCCAACACCACCAGGTGTCTGTGACTGGGCAGGGTGAGCCACTCATCTCTCACCGCATTTTGTTTCCATGATTTCACAAAAACAGTAACATCTAACAGTAATGATGGCCACTAAACGGACAGCCTAATTCTGAGCTCATATAACAGCGGGAGTTTAATCTTCAGAGCTGCACTGTACCCAGGATACTTCAATTTGATAATGTTAACAGCTGCCTACCTACTCCACTTCATCTGAACACATCTTCGCTCGTGATTTTTTCACTGCCTGTCAAAACTGCCAGCATGGAACCAGCAGGAAAACCAGGTCCCAAGGCCTCCAGAAATAAAAGTCCAGCACAAACCAGTGTGAATTCACAAAACCAACAGGCTTAAAATTTAGACTCTGGGAAAAGAGACTAGGAACATTAGTTTTTTCAGCCAAGATACACAGGGTTTTCTTCCAGTCCCAGAGTTTTCAAATTCCCTTATGCAGCACAGGCAGGATTGAAGATATGCCTTCATTACTGGACAGGAAGGTACTGAAATAGAGGAATTTAAATAAAGGAATGTTGATCTAATTGGGCAGAGCTGCAGATAGTGAGCTGATGTTGGATAAAATCCTGAAGTTATATTTGCTCTTCAGTGTTCATCTGTAATACTTATTAACATAAGTATGTTACTAAATCTCCCACAGTAAGCAGCTGTGGTAAATGACTTCTGTAAGCTTAAAAACCAACAGTAATAAAGTATTATTTTGTTTTCCATTTAAAAAAATAACAACAGAGGCTTATTTGAGATGTGCATACACATGTTTGGTTCCAGTGGAGTGTTATTCATGAGCACCCAAAGTTATTTCCTGCCTGAAATCTGCGTCACTGCAAATCAGCTGCACAGCTACTGCCCTCCTGTCATGATTCTTACTGCCTCCAAGGTACACAAATTGTCTATGTACAGCCCTGGGTCCACACAAAAGTTTTGGGGCCACCTTTATGCCATTTCTCCTTAATGAGTCAAGTTTACCGTTAAATTAGAAACACAGAATGAGGAAAAATTACCCGAGCCACTGAATCCAGTCCTCTACAAGCCCAGAAAAAAACCCTACAGTAGGTAGGTCAACAAGCTACAGGTTATCTTTCTATGTACCATCACTCGGGGGGGGAGGGGAGGATGATGATGGGGATGACAGAAAAAAATCCTAAAAACTTAAGAAAAATTTTTTAGAGAAAGAATTAAATACAATAAAATAAATAAATGAGTGGAAAAGCTGTAACTATAGCATGTCACGGGAAGTGAGCAAGAGAAGTAAGGCGTTGCCAGTGAGTGTCCTAAGTCTGTACAATAGCTTGTACCATATTAAATATTTATGGTCCAAAGAAATAGGGGAACTGATACAGATGAAGTTGTCCTTAAATCCAAGCAGCTATTGCAGACTTGCTAAACATGAGATGTGCTACTAGGGATTACAGGAGGTGTCAGCGAAGTTACACACAGGCATATGCACAGCAGTAAAAGGAAAACACTTCAAAATAACACATCTGAAACAACACTCTAGTCCTTGTATAAGCCTGTTTCCATACATAATCTTTCCTAGTGCCCTTTAAAGAATTTAGGCAAACTTGAATTACTTTTTTAATAGGAAAGTGACATGAATTGACAATTCTAATAAAGCATTTCATACTGTGTTTCACAATGTCTTACTAGAAACCTCAATTTAAATGGCTTGCAATGCAGAGAGATATGGGCTGGAATTTGGGTTGAAGGACCATAAACTGGAGATAATGGTATAGCCACATTATGTAAACTTGCCTTTTTTCCATCTTTATGTATTAAATTTATTTACAGTCACCATAGGGACTTCAGATGAATGCACCACTGCTTTGCAGAAATGTCTGGTGAAAGCTGAGGAAAACCTAGGTACAGTTCATGGACTGATAAGGTCGATATAACAACGACTTTAGCAATGGAGAAAAATCCCAAGGAGACTGAGCTACCGTAGTCTTTTAGTGGCCATCAAGAAGAAAGAAATGCAGAGTTAATCCACTAACTCTAAAACCCACTGTAAAGGCAGGAAGAGATGCAGCCACACCTGTAAAGGTGTCTACCCACCAGAGGTGTGGAACAGCACGGGCTGGCAGCAGCAACCCAGAGCAGAGAAGCCAGCACTGCTGCTATTTCCCCCAAACCCAGCGAAGTCCTCACAGCATCCTAAGACTTGAGCCTCCCATAGTAAGCCTGTGCATCCACTGAGCTCCGGAGTCAAGGCCACAGCAGTATTAGCTCTAGGTTTTACCTTGTGCTATGCTCAGCCGGTGATACAAACCTCCTCCCTCGTTACTGAGCTGACTGCACTATGGAGGCAGAGTTGGATGCGGACATAATTTAGTAAGTTTGTGATACGACTAGAGACATTTGGCACACACTGAATAACCAGTGTTCAGTAACCTACCGAGCTTGATTACCTTGGAGGTTCTGACAGGAAAAATAATGTTTTCCTAAAGGCTGAAACAAATGCTACTAAAACCAACAGCAACCCAGGACCAAAGTCAAGATGCCATTTCTACATTGCTCTCGATTAAGCTCACAGAAGGACTTGTGCTCCACTGAAATGTAACACCCACCCCTTGGTAACTCTCTTTTACGCACTTTGGCCCTTACATCCCATGAGCTCTTTAATCTCACTCTAAAGAGCCAACTGGTTCAGGCTGCTTCTCAGCCATCCATAGAAAAGTGTAGTCCTCAGAAGAAATGATTTTCCTCTCCTCCTCCATCAATTGATTTTGAAAGCTGAGCCAAAATAATCATACCACAAGCATAGTCATACGGTGCACAGCCACCTGAAATATGTAGGGTTCGCTTCATTTCCAAGCTACATTTGTCATTCACAGTGCTTAACTGCAGGCATATAGCAAAATGTTATGGCAATAAAAAAGGATTTTCAATAACATCGTTGAAAAATAAGTTAGAAATTTAAGAAGAGTTTGGTAAATCTTGAAACAGGAAAAAGCTGAATGTCATTTCAGCATCATGGCTTTTCTTCCGTTCTTGATCCTGCCTCAGTTTTGAAAGCAGATCTCTCCCTCCAACTTCTTCTTGCTCTTTAAATCAAGGGCCCCACCAGACTAATGTAATCCATATGCTTACTATGGCTTACATGCTATTCATAAGGGTCAGCTCAGCTGAATTACGACCCCATCACACATACCTCCCTACTGTCTGTTACCTTTATCACAGAAAGGCATGCTTGGAGATAAAATAAACAATATGACAAGTGTGAAATTTATGTCCTCAAGAACCAGTTCTATGTACATTTTTGGTAGACGTTAGAACAGTAATACTTTTTGAGATATTTGATCAAATATTTTAAAAAATCATAAGAAATAAATTAAGTAAATATAAGTGATGCATGTAAGCAAAGTATCGGCTATATATTCATTACTGAGTAGACACAGAAGCCACTTCTTTTTTCTTTCAGAAACCAGACTTTTGTATTGGAAAGGACTGGATCAAGAATTTCACATGTGAATCTTTTGTGTTTATCATTTCAGAAAGGTCCTATATTCTGTACGGCCTGGTACAGAATGAGCAGTTGGTTCAATATTTGTGAAGTGGTAAGGAAGCTGCTGGACATGCGTAAGTAAGTTAACACCTCTCCTACTGCCCTGCTAAGGAAATGCAAATCTATCATAGGACAAGAAAATGAACAATTAGCAGAACCTTGCTTGAAAACCATGGGTGTCTTCCCCAAGAACAGGATTTGTTATATTTACTGCTTTTCCCAATGGCAGCGAGAGGGTTTGCACTGCATGGAGCTGGCGTGCTGCAGCAAGTCCAAGCAGCGGCAGGAGAGCCGGTGTGGACTGCAGCAACAGCTGCTGCAGGCACAAGGCAGGGAGCCGTGCCACGGGATCTGGGAAAGCCAGAGGGAAACTGCTCTCTGGGGAGCGTTAAACAAAGCAGGAACGTGATGGGTACACTAAGGAGCATCTGGTGGTAGCTGTACGGCTAATGCCTTGCTGACTCAGGGGAAGCACGCGAGCTCAAACCAGAATGCTCTACAATCCTCAAGGTAGAAACTAGATGCATTCAGATGCTAAAAAGGGCTGGGAAGAGAAAGAGAGCAACAAGCGGCTGGTGGAAGTGGGGGTGGCAACAAGCCTTTTATCATGTCTATCATAAGCACTGTGCAGTAGGAAGTGTTCAACAGCAGACTCTAAGAGTAGATCCAAAACTCAAGTGATGACTGTTTCTGGCTCAAGGAAGGTGTCTCAGCAAGTTTTTTTATGTAATGGGCTGTTAGCTCCCCTGTGGACTTGTTTTCTATTTATACGCTTCATGTAAAGGCGTAATATATGAAGCATACTGCTGCCTAAGACTTAATGGAGCCAACAACATAAGAACAACAGGATGCTGATCTTCTATCATTTCCTAAAACCTGAAGTATCTGGATGCAGATACACTTGGCTTAGTCAATTTGCATTGTGTCATGGTTGTGTGATACTCTAAAAACAAACAAAAAAACCCCTCATCCAGAAAGCAAAACAAAAGCACACCACTAATGGTTTGAAACTTAGTAACATAACTGACATGGCTTTGCTTCCTTTCAGCATTATTTTTTAAACCTACAGGTGAAATACACTTTTACATGCTGTGGCTCCCTTAGCAGATGCCCTCTGAGCATTTGAAGCTTGAGAAGCAAATAGCAGGCATCAAGCCCATGCCTTTCTGGCATGAAACTTATTAGTAGACTAGCCTTACTAACCTTTAATTTACAGTTTTGCCTAGTGGGTGCATGTCAGCTCCACTACAAAGAGATTTAACTAGTCTGTAATTTCACACTGCAACACACCAGCCAGGCAGATCGATGAAGAAGGACATGTGTAGAACTGCAGATTTGTATTATCTTGGAAGCAAGAACAACTGCCACGTCCAAGCCAACTTGCACTAATCACTGCAACCGTTAACATAAATAAGCGAATAACACACAGCAAAGTGCCAAACCTTTGTCCATACCTGAGATACAGAAGGTCGAGGAGGCAGTGCAGGCGGTGGTGGGGGCAGCCAGGCAGACCTCACAGCTGAACAGTGAGAAACGAAGATGATAAAAAACCAAAACAAAACAAATAAAACCACGTTAAATTAATTCCAAATATAACCAGAATTAATTTCCATGATAATTCCTAGTGAACAGGCAATATTCAACATTGTAGTAACAGAAACCAAACTTGACCTTTATTGAGCAAAACCTTGTTTGAAAGAACTTCATGAGTAGTGATTTAATTGCTGTAAAACACCACAATGTTATGATAAAAAGCAGAGATGGAAGCCAGTCAGCCACAAAAGCTGGAGCTAAAGCAATCCAATTCTAGTTACAGAACCCCAGAAACAGGGTCTACTTGTCCTTGGGACTTTGCTCTTTGGCATTAACATTATTGCCTTTTTTAAAAGTGATGCTTTAGCATCCAATGCAGACATTAGTATTCACTCCAGATAAAACACACTATGTGATGGAGCACAGCCTTGAAAAGAAAACATCTCCCACAGAATTAATAGGACAAAAGCCTAAACAAACCAAAAAGAAATCCGTTTCTTTGGCTTTATGTTTTGTATTTGCATGCTATTACTCATTGGAGGTACTTCAGAGGGAGAAGGAGAAGTAAGGGGAAGAAGACAAATCCTAATGGTTAGTTCAGGCCCCTTTAACATAACGCAATGTCAGCTTTTAGTCTGAGCCAAAGGGAGGGAGGGTAACAATCATGTAGGTCCAGCCACTGTACTTCTCAATTTCCTTAAAATACCTAAAACCCCTCATGGGACAAAACTACAGGACAGATGATGGCTTCCAAAGGCAGCTGCAGAGAGGAGGACTAGGAGAGCTAGGCTACCCCAGAGACACCAACCAGGACTTGCGGGAGTCCTTAGGTGGGTTACCCTCCCCAAGCTCCTGTCCCACTGAATACTCAGCACTTGCACTGGCAAAGATACAAGTCAGTCCATCTTGCACTGGTGGTTATTTGTATAGCAAAAAACCCCCAACAATATTAAACTTAGAAATGCCTTTTACCACAATAATGTTAAGTAAGCAATTACATTTATATACTTTTTATTTCCATGCATATTTTAAAAAGCCACAAAGACCATTATGAGCTTTGTTACAGCTTAGCTGTTTACATATTTTATACACCAAGTCTAAAAACATCTATGTGGTTGAAAATACGAAGACAAAAGATACTAACTATTAAGGACAACAGTGACATGAGAGTAAAAAATGTGTGGGTGAAGACCTTGAGAACAGTCATATTGACTACACAGAGCTATAAAGAGGCTTATAATACACTGGGGTTTTTTTCCACCTTCTGAATCATCTTCTCTTGAATCAAAATGAAGCCTAGTATCACTGCAGACGAGGCCAAAGAGAAAGGTTGAAGAATTAAAAAATAACTTAAGTGAAGCAAGAGAGCCACTAACACACCTACAGGTGTAAAAGATTTGAAAAAACATGGTCATTAGGATCCCTTCTCTTGTGTTTAGTTAGTTCTGTTTATAAGACCACTGCAATACCTGCATGATGTCATCACTACATTCTCCATCTCTTCTGCACAACTGATCTTTAGAAAGGAACAGTGGAGTAAGAAAACTTCCTTTCCTTTAGTCTGAACTTCAGGTTATTACTTCATGTACCTCAGCACCAGCAGTGGCTTTGGCAATTACAGCTAGTAACAGTATTTGAAATCACCATCTAACTCAAACCCACTGCACTCTGTAGGTCCAACAGCTGTATCCTGTAATAGCTGACTAATATGTATGCTCAACACGACACATTTATCTTCAGGAAACCTTGTGGGAGCTGTGTGCGATGCTCCATGGAAAACACCTGTGTGCACCTCACCTTCCCACCACCACCGTGATTATCACTGCAAGGGTATCACCTCTGCTCTCCGAACAGCTCTGAGGTCACGGGGGAGCATGAATCATGCACACTCCTTAGCAAGCCCCTGGTAGCCCAAACACGAAGCTGTGGTGTGCACTGCTGCCATGAGCATGGGGGTCCCTGGGAAGGGGCTCACGGAGCCAGGGGCAGCGGTGCTGCGGGCGGGCACCAGCCCCAGCGGCTCCCTCAGCCCTTCCAAATATGCGTAGCCCTCTCCAGGGCCCATCGGTTTTGTGTTTGCTGGTTGACACTCTGGCAGGCCCTCAAAAGCTTTAGTGCAAAAGCTGCATCCATTGAGAACTCGCCTCAACTTCGGCTGTAGAGGATACAGCACCTACTGTCCTTGTTCCCTGATTCTTCAAACCCAGCAATACACACCTAGGAAAGCAGCAGTGTAGTCTTTACAGAGAAAGGTGCTGGGCTGGTGGGAAAAGCATCTCTTGAAGTGGTTGCACACACTGTGAAACTCCACAAGTCTCCTGGGATTTGACCCAAAAATTCCAAAGGGAAAAATAATTTTCTGGCAAGATGGTCAAATAAAAAAAAACCCCAACAATAAAACACCACACCAAAACAGCCCACCCTCAAAAAACTACTTCTTCAGCTTTCAAAATACGACATAAATGAATTTAGCATTAAAGAAGTTAGATGCTTACACCATGTGCATTTGACCCAGTTTCCTCTCTTTAATCCTGCAAATTCTAACTTAAGCTACTCATGAAACATTCATAAAATTCCTGCTGTTGCAGAACATCTTTGGCCTGTTGCTGGAAGGAAATCATGCTTATGTAAGCACAATTGCTAGACAAAAGTTAGTTGACTTTCGAGGACTCGTAACAACTTATAAAAAAACCCTCACTTCTTTTTCCCCACAGGGCAATGAAAAAAATATGTAAATGACAGATGCTGCATGCTTCAGCCTCCTCTAGTGTCACTACCCTAAAAGAGGACACTATTAACAGATACTCATAGGTTTTTATGTGTATCAGCAGGTGACTTGCACTATTAGGCTATTCCACAATACCTTCCTTCCTGGCAGACTGCCCCGCACAGATCAGCTCTTGCTGTTAAGAGATGGCATCATTATGTTAGCTCGGAAAGCGAACACAAAGAGAGGGGGAGGTCTGCTTCCAAAATGAAAGCAAGTACCCCAGGACTGAGCAGTGAACAGAGAAATGTATTTCTAGGTGCACATCTCAGAGCCTGGATAAGCTGCACAGCATTGCTCTTTGAAAACAAGTCTTCACACCCCGTACAAAAGCAGAGGGAGCTGGCGGGAGCAGGATGGACCTCGCACAGGTCACCTGGTTACTGAGCAGCTTGCTGGCATTCAAACCCGAGCGAGCCATGCAGAGCAAATCTCAGAGATAGCACTGTGGAAAGGCCATACAGGCACAGTAGAATAGATTTAAGTATATCCAGTATCCATATCACATGTATTCCTGTAAACGATAGCATTTTCACACACTAGTTACTCCCACAAGGATAACAATAAGGCTTTCACTTAAAAAATCATGGCTCTTATACTTAGCATGTTTACACTTTAAGGCAAGTTATCTGCATGGAAAGCTTCCAGGACCATTTTTCTGCCCTATTTCAGCAATCACAAAGGTCTGACAGCACTAACAGGACACCACACTAGATAAAAAAAAAAAACAACCCAGGTTTTCCAATCTGAAGCTAGATTAATATTTTGAAACAAACACCAGGCTATAACTGTACACTCTGGGAACAGGCCATGCCACCCTATCTGGCCACATCGCTCTGCCTCCAGCCTCCCTAGGAGACAACACAAACCCTCAGCACTTTCATTACCCATGGCAGTGAAAAATACCAATCATGGCAACCAGCCAGACAGCTCCTTTACTTGACTTAATAGATCTAGGAAGAAGAGACCAAGGAAAAACATAAAGTTATCATAGTTCAGTCAAACCTATGGGAAGTAGTTCTTTAGGCTCACAAGGCACAGCAGCAGGGGAGGATACCAAAATTAGGGTGGAACAAATTTGGGTCCTTGGGATGCTTTAGAGCAACCTGTAAGAGCATCATGCTGCATCTCTCTCACCCAATGACAGTCACTTGCCCTCTTGTTTCTTGGTATTGAAGAAAACTGCCATAACACACTGAGCTTCTGGATGCATACTGTTTTTTAAAATTACTAATACTGGAACAGCAGCATATAAAATTATACTTCCTGAAACACTTGCATGTCAGATATTTTATTGTTTTATTGTTTTTTATTTATATTGTTTTATTTCCATTCTTTGCAGTTGTCTTCCTTCTCGATTTTATATGTCTATCACATCACCCTGGGTATCACTTCAGACAAGTTAAAGCTTTGCGTGAAAATAAAGTGTACTCCTTTTTCTCATCTGAATTGAATACGTACATAAGTAGTGTCCTGAAAGAAGGGTGGTTTTCCTAGGTCAATCGCTAGCAAGGTACAAAATGGCTCAAGTGAAACTAGACACCACCTACCAAAGGAGGCTGACCTCATCTCACATCAAAACCCTGCACACCTTTCATCCCATGATCAAAAGGGCACCCAGAGTTTGGTCACTCCTCTTATTTCAGCCACCATTCCCAAAGGGAGAAAGAGGCCCACATTTCTCAGCTCACACAGAGGGTACAGCTCTAACCAAACCCAGCCTAAATCCAGGCTGACCTGGATCCAGGTGACCTAAACCCAGGTTCTTGCTTCTGTTCGGCTTCCCCACCACCAGCCCACCCCCGTCTTCTGCAACTGGGTGGGGACCACCCAGGGTCTTAAATTGGGAGAAAACTCTGACTGGGTTCCTTGGTAGAGTCTGGCTGATGTGTTTGGTATTTTTCAAATAGATGGTACAGCACTGTTGGATCAAGGGAGAGGCTGGTTGCACGGCAGATTTACACCAGTTTACGCTGCTTCAGAGTGCTCAGCTCCCAGATCAGGTTTAACAAAAGACCAACCAGTTCGTTTTATCAGGAAGCAAAGGATCTGCAATACTGAAAACAGTTCAAAAAAGCCAACAGAACGAATTACTTTTCAGTTCCTCAAACTACCTAAGGCTTCAGTTCCTTATGTATTTTGGGAAACCGGCATTTTCACCCTTCCACTCTGACACTATTTTGGAGAGGTTTTTAGATACTTTCCCTGCTTCTGTAGCCAAAGGCAGACCACAGAAAAGTTCTGTGTCTGTGTTGGTTTCCGTTTACTCCCGTCTTACAAAACCTCCCTTCTTGTTCACTGAAATTGGTACTTGGATATCCCATAATACTGATACCATTCCCTGCACTCCATTTATTTACATTCCTGACAACACCATTAGCAAGGTGATTGTGAAACAAGTGTTTTTCAAGAGATCTGATTTATTAATTCACACTACTATATCTGCAAAAAGTTGCAATGAGAAGAAAAATTTAAAGCTGTAGCCAAGAACATAAAATTTAATGAAGGATTCTAGTAAGGCAGTTGTGAAATACCTATTTACCCAGAGATCTGTTTCAATAATTCTTATTAATGCAAAAAAAAAGATTTTAGACTCCTAATATTAATTTTGTTACCAGGTTTGTAGAAAGACTGTAGAAAGCATCGCCAGTGACAAAGTAACCTTTCCTCTCACAGTTACTTTTGGGAACCTGCTCAGCAGCAAAGCTTCATGCATCACAGCAGGTGATACACACCCCTGATGTCACAGGCACACTCTTGTTACAGCTGTGTTTCACGTGTCAATCACAGAGAACATCATTCATAGCTCGATTGTGTGGAAAATTATCCAAGTACTGGCCAAGTAATTAGGAAGAAATATAGCCAGACCTTAAGCAATTAATGCTTCTGCACTATGAATTTGCAGGTGTGACCCCACTTAGGACACTGGTGTGCTTACATATTTGATAGGTCACTCTCAAACCAAACAAGCAAGACACCATTAGAGGTGGCTTTTACGATGCCTTTTTTAAATGCCCTATCCATTAAATTCAGCACGTTTTAAGTAAAATCTGTAGACCAGATTTTTTTTTAACACACCTATTTTCTGTTTTGCATCACACATCCACATCTGTATTTTCAGCTTCCTGTCCCTGATTTTCCCTAAACCATTTCATTTTCTAGTTACTGTTTTCTCTACCCCTTCCTTTTTTGTGTGTTTCTATTTGGCAACTGTTTCTGCCTTCTCCCTCCCCCATTAAATGAAACTGTTAATGATTTTGTTCCCTCTCACTTCACGTTTAGCTTCGTTCTCCACCCACAGGGAGGCACAGTCCCTCCACCTACCTCCCTCAGATCCATGTTGCCACAGCTTCTTACCCTCTGGAGATGCTGGTGGGAGTGCTGGAGGCTCCAGCACTTGTCACCTGTGACCATTTCCGACACAGAACAACTCAGAGCACATGGGAGTCAGGAAGAGCACTGGGCTACCACACACCACCCCTCCTGTCCCACTGCAGCTCAGTCCCTTCAGGACATCTGCATCTCCGAGGTCTCGCCCCCAAGGGAGGCAACTTGCCCCCACTGTTCCACATGAGCAATAGCAGACCCTCTCTTGTTTAACCTGTAAAGATGTTCTACGACGGACTAACATTTTTTCATGAAACAGAGTAAGTCACATAGGATCATGAAAATAGGTCAGTGGGGCTGGTAGGGCCAGTCAAGAACATTTCAACCTTAACTATTTTCAGTAGAAAAGAGTTTTTGCATTAAAATGTCATTTTTAACAACCTGCAACAGAATGAAAACAAACTGTAAAACATTCCTCAATTCCAGAAAGAACCATGATTAGAAAAATAGGAAAAAAATCATTTAAAAGAAGTTTCACGTACACAAATTGTCAAGAAACAGTTTCACTTGAAAGGCTGGTAAGATTAACCCCAGTGTGCATACAAGTACTCTTTGGACTGAGCCCTTAGGGATAGACATAAACATTTAAAAGTCTAAAAACGCAGAAATAAGTTACCCCATCAGATTCCTATAATGTAGTAACCATTCATCCATTTATATCCTCACTGTTTTCTCCAGCCTATTCAACCTTAATTATGTCCTTGTCCAGTTGGGCAAAGAAATAAGTTACATAGTTGTAAACACACAAATCCTTCATTAAAAAATTCTAAAAGGCTGGGAGGCGTAAAACTCTTCCATTCAAATCAGAGGGAAGGCATTCATATTTTATTCAGAATAAGCTCAGTTCAGTGATCACATACAGATTGTGAAGGGGAACAGGGCTAGAACAAAACAGCAGCTCCAGTAACAGATCAGGAGCTGAGTCCCCCCCCAAAAAATAAAATCTATTCCATGTTTCAAAAAAAATGTTTTTGCAACATTTATGTTAAGAAAGCATTTCACAGTATTTTCATTGCAGGGATACAGTGTTGGAGCAGAGTATGAACAACAGCTCAATTTTGTGTTCTCTATGGTTTATGCATAAAAGACATTTTTAATTTAAATTGCAATTGTTGTTACAACCTTTATAACCAAAGGTATTAACTTGACACTACACTCTTAACTCAATGATGCTGGCAACATTAGAACTCTTCTGTACTGTGCAAATGATATTCAGTGAAACGGCATATTTTGCTGATGGTATTTGCCTTTATTCTAAAATAAAGGTCCTTCAGAACTACCATTCTCCTAATGTAATGTTTTGGTCTGATTAATCAACACAATGCAGTAATATGCAAGATAGCACAGTACTACAGCATGAGTGAAATCCAGCCCTATTACCCAAAGAAGTAGTTGGATTTTACTAAATCAAGACCAATACAAGAGCAATGAGAGGAAGTGGTCCTGAAAATTAATTACTTAATTAAATTCACTGTGATCTAAATTCAGCATAAAAAAGGACATTACTATTCTAGGTTCCCTTTGCCACTTCGGCTTTGAACCAAAACATTAGTGAGAAATCTGTATTTATGGTAACACAAAAAACATAACCTCCTGCATAACCCCTTAAAAGCTTGCCTTTAGAGACTTGTAGACAGCTAACCTCAATAGATACAGATATTTCCTAGCAAATACAGTTAAGCATAAAAGAATACAGAAGATAATGCAGTAATCATACTTATCTAGGTTAAGTTTGGCAGGTTTTTTAGTACCCAGTTCCATGTCCCCAAAAGGGAAAGTCACCTGCATTGGGCTCACTAAGCTAAAAATACAATGTAGCTGAAAACAGCTGGAAAGAGTGTCAGAGTAACTATTTGCACCTGTGTATGACAAGGTGTGATCAAAATGTGTATGACAATGGAGCAACAATCATTTAAATTCTCCAAATCTTCTTTTCCATACAATTACAGAAGTGTTTTGATACATGGACTGAAAACATTTAGAAATACATAAAATTTGGCTGTGGTTAGGCAAATACGAAAAACCAAAGACATCTCAACACACACTTACTGTTCAGAAATCTCCACACTTGGCACATAAAACCCACCAGGCCTGTACGTTCAAGGAAAGGTTGTGCTAATTGAATAAAGTAATAATTAATTGAATAAATGAAGATTTGATGAAGTAAAGGAAGTAATAATGAAGAGTTTTCTTCAAAGGTATGAAAAAGAGGATAAAATGTGATGCTGAACACCAGTCTTCCTCTAGCACGAATAAAGTTGAAGGGTGCAGGAAGAAGTTTGTACTGACTGAGTCTTATGATAAAAGTACCACTTTAAACTGTGTGGGTAATGCGTATATGAAAGAATACAGAAGTGATGTGGGGGCACACTTATATCACTTACAGAAATGCTGACGCACACCAATAAATCTGTTCCTTTGTTCCTTTTCTTTGAATGCTACATTTAGAGCAGAGGGAACATTTTCTTGTTTGGCAGCCATCACTAGCTCAGCAGAGGTGAGTAGAGGTTAACAGATCTGACTGTAGTTAAAAAAACATCATCTGTAACAGACCACACTGCACTTACAATAAAATGCTGAGTTGTGTTTCCCTCTTATCAAGTCTGGTACTTAACACCTTCCATTTCAAGAAGGAGAAAACCCCAAAAATACTAGCCCCATGTTACTGGCTGAAACCAGCACCCCAAAGGAGTGAATCCAGGTTACAGCGAGTATTGGCTTACAAGCAGACATAAGAAATGGTGCCTGCATTCCAAGCGTTCTTTGCTGCAGGCACAGCCGCAGCAGGAGGCAAGTTTCAAAGGCAAGTAAGTGCTGAAAACCTTCAGTCAAAAATTCATTTGTAAATACTTATATGGCTGTTTTGGTGAATTACACAGAGATATTAGATCTGCTTCCATATCAACATGAAGTACACTGTTTACGACAATTTTTTTTTGTTGTTTCATCAAAGCAAATTCTCTTTTCCAAACAAGTATCCTCTGTTCAACAGAAATGTTAGTTAAAAGAAGTTATGCAACTCAGAAATGAAACTAAATGGGAAGTAAAATGTATTTCAGAGGCATCTGTATCAATCTAACAAGATCCAGGCTGTTGCTGCTGCCTGTAATTGCCCAGAAGTAAATTCTTTAGTGGTTGTCATGGGCAGAAAACGTAATGGAGCAAAACGCCAGAATACAATGTATATATATATATTTGGGTCTTAATACTTAAGCTGAGACTTGCCCCAGTCCCTCAGTTACCCCAAGTCAGACCCTAGCTTACTGCTACTGTTGAGGGTAAAAGGTGGCTGGGGGCCTTGCTGCAGGACCACTGGGCTC
This sequence comes from Ibycter americanus, assembly GCA_035590275.1. Lineage (NCBI taxonomy): Eukaryota > Metazoa > Chordata > Aves > Falconiformes > Falconidae > Ibycter > Ibycter americanus. The sequence continues at coordinate 92,454,922 of JAVJGI010000014.1, forward strand.
CGAGCTGCGCCAGTTTTGGCCCCCTCAATACCTGCTCACTCACCCAGGTCACAGGACAGATGGAAGGGAGCACAAGGAACCCCAGAGAGCAACTAATTCTGCCAATGACCTTTGTGAACACTGTAGGAAAGCTTTGCGGGCTTACTCTGGGAGTTCTTGGCTTGTACCCGATTAGACAGGGGGCTAGAGAAGAAATGAAAATGTAAACCAGGTCAGGTACACATTTAAACTGACAATTTTGTTTCTACTTAAAACTTGCTGTTGTCTTTCCAGGAACACATACAACCTAGACAAGTATTTACTTCATATGTACGCAGGCAAAATGCCACAGATTATATATTCAACAAAAATAAATACATCGAGAATCTAGCAGTACAGAATTCTTTTCAGATGCTAATATAAAGACTACATGATTTTTTTAAAAAAAGAAGAGACTTCTGTCTCTTAACAGAAATTCACATATGGGCATTTCAGAAGGTGAGGCCTTTCAGTAAATTCTCTTGGGTTTTTTTATGTTTTTTCCTGGGAAACACTATGTTGCAGCACTCTTCTGGGACACTAACTAGTATGAATGAAGGTGCCTCCTTCAAGAGCAGTTATGTCCCAATTCAACAATTCTAAAGCACAGTTTCCATGGTTAACGCATTGCTGGACATCCCAGCCATCACAGATAAATGCTCTCTGTGTATACTTGCCAGGAGAGGGGCAATCAATGGTGGCAAACATGCTACAGCAGTAGTAAATGAAAAACAAAAATAGCCCCCCAAAAAAACAGTGCCCACAACAAAGACCTGCCACAGTCTTTGGTTGAATTTACTTGAGGAAGAGAGATTTTTCTTTTTCTGGCCTTTAAATATGAAATACACAAAAAAATGCTCCAAACCACTCATGGCTTTACAATTAAAGAAGTGATACCTATAGATCAACATGACCAACAAGGAACTGAAAATAAAACTCAATACTACTGAGCGCCCCTTTGCAGGCGTGGGAGGGAGTAGATTACCCACCAAACTCCCAAAATCAGAATTATTTCTTAACAAGAATTAGTAGGACAAAACGTAATGTACCGAAATTGGATTATTCTAACCACATTGGATATACCCTGAAAGCTATTAAAATGGTTGATTTTTACAGTCTGGTTTTCTGTACTGACACTAGGCAATATAGTGGTGCTAGAAGGGGTGGTCATTCCAGCTAATTTTAGTGGTTCAGCTGTGACAATGAGACTATTTTTGAAAACCCAGATAGGAAGGAAGGCAGAGAAAAAAACCTTTGCTTTAGCAAAAATTCTGTCGAGAGTACATTAGGACAGAAAGTAATCAACGGAGCTGTAGATAGAAACACATCAGGTTTGATATCTATGTCAGGCTGTATTACCCCAATAGCCAAGAAACCTAAATAGTACATTGCCACCATGTCATCTGTTTGTAAATATGTAACTGTATCTTCTGATGGCAGATGGAAATTATTTTAACTTCATTTTTTTATACTGTCAGCAGAAATAAGAATACAGCTTCTTGTTATACAACTGTGTGTAATTCACTTCCCACAAACACACACATACATGTTTTTTTGGGCAAGGCTCTTTGGTTTAAGGTAACAGTGCTCAATGCCTCTGCCTTCCTACTAACTACCTTTTCAGAAAGTGCAAAGTGCACCTTGGGAAAGTGTTTGGCTCCGAAATAATGATCATTTGCTCAGGAAGAACTGTGTCTAGATGAAAAAGGTATCCAAAAATGATGAGACTAGAATTTCTACTGAAAAGCAAGATCAATAGGGAAAAGAATGAAAAAGGGGATGAAAAAGTGATCAAAACAAGAGAGGTTGAAGAGAAGAAAGCAGCTGTATAAAATGCAGCCACACCACGCAAGCTGCAGAAGACAACAGCAGTGACTGGGAGAATGAAGAACCACCCACTGTTGGAGAAGATCAAGTTTGAGACCATCTAAGGAACCTGAAGGTGCACAG
>JAVJGI010000014.1:92458296-92507819 GCA_035590275.1 Ibycter americanus
TGGTCTACTGGAAGGTGTCCCTGCCCATGGTAGTGGGGCTGGAAGCACACAATCTTTAAGGTATGTTCCAAGCCAAACCATTCTATGATTTTAAGTCACATTAAGAATAGGATGTTGCAAAATAACAAGTATTCAGGGCTTAATGACAGGAAAAGAAAAAGCCTGCACATATTTCTGAAAATATGACTTCCAGCGCTGACGTTTTACTTCAAAGCAGAGTAAGGTAAATGCACCACGGTACTTTGTGCACTGGAACAGGTTGATTTAAACCCCTCCTTCTGATGATGCAGATTTATTTTAATTGAAACTCTTCTTTGGGGGGGGCTACAAATTTAGTAAGTTCTTCCTTAAACCCTCCCAGGCTACGAATTCCTCCTTTTTCTTTCACAATGAGTATTTACACTTTTGACACAAAATATAACAGCTACATTAGAGGAAGACAACCACCACAAATATTGAGCATTGCCACCAGGGGACATTCAAGAAAGCAAACAATTACAGGCAAACACCCTGCAGGTACAGGAGGAAGCTGAATCTCTGGAAGACCTTCCACATTTCTGCAATTTGGTAGCAGACTTTACTTCAGGATTTGTCAACCTAGAGCCACTTTTTGTTCCAACTATAAATAGCCGTAAACTTGAACTGAATATGGTGAACAGTTTTAGGGTGAGCAAAGGACCTTCTTTTTTTGCAAGCAATCAACTGCCTATCCTTATTTAATTGCCCCATTTCTAGTGAGGAAACCCTCTAAAAAGTACTGATAGGACAAGTTACCCTTTCCTGCACTCACTGCAATACTGTCAGTTTGTTAAGTTGTCCGGAAGAAATCATTATGTTACTTCAAAAGGAATGGTGACTTTCAAAACTATCCATTTCAAAAGCAAGATGTTAATTTTCATTCACAGAATGACTTCTTTGAGAATTTGCATTCTCCTTTCATTTGTGTTCCAAAAGAAACTTAAATTCAAGTTTACTTCCTTCCAGTTATACTTTTTATCTGGATTCTGAGAGGATTTGCTGCCTTGGAAAACGTGTGCTTGGCTGTGTTTGCGTTTTTATTTTGATGTATAATGATATCAAAATTGGAGGCAAGAGATCTCTGAACAGGAACCACAGTCAAAGATCAGGAATTGCTTCTCTGTGTAAGGGAGAAAAAACAAATGTTTATTCCTATTGAGTTTTAGGGTTCAGCACACATAGCAGGCTTCTTGAATTCTCTCTGGTGTTTGCACAGTCCCATACAGCAAGAGGTGAAACCCTTTCTTTTCTACTCCAACAACCACATTAGAGAGCGCAGTTAAAACATTCCTTGACACAGTCAAACCTTGGCTTTCTTCTGAAGCATAAACATGACCACGTTTAACCTAGTCCTTCAGTCAGATGATTGGTGTGCACCACATAAAGCTCTCATCTGGTTCAAGGACACTGCTAAAGCACAGCAATGCTGGGTGACTGCTGCCCTGAAGAAACAGCTCCTCTTTCCACCGCTCACTGTGCAAGGCAAGAGAAACACTCAAACACTAATGTGCTGGTCAGTCATTTTCTTCCAGTTCATTCCAGCTACTATTCTACATTTTCATTCTCTCCCCTCAACATGCACCCATGTCAAAAGAAATTACCCTTTCTTTTTATTCAAAGAATGGTTTCTGATTGCCCCCGTGCATATGGTAGACTTTAACATCAAAAATGTTTGCTCACTTTCTCCCAATTTAAACATTAAGGGGTTTCCTCCTGCTTCTGAACTACAAAAAGTAAATAGTAATAAAAATCAAATATATTGTAGTTACTGATGAGAGTTGTCTAAACAGCCAGACTAGTTATAAACAGTCAGTGATGACAGACTGCCATATGTTAAGCTTCCCATTATCGTGCCAGAAAACATTATAATCACCTTAATTATAGCAACAGCGATTTTTCCCCTCAGTGGCAACGTAATGCAAAAGTGCAGCTACTTCTGTTCTGTAGCATATTACTGTTTATAGCAAAGGCGAGCATATGCACATATTGTCAAGCATTTGTGCAAACAGACCAAGTTGCCAAGTATGCAACTAACCTAAATGGTCTCAAAAGGGGGAAAGAAAGCAAACTTTACCTTGTGTGTTTTGTTGAAATATTTTGTTCAGATCCAAAGAGGAAGCTCTGGAATGTGATTTCTGCGGCCTTGGAGGTGGAGTAGGGGGCTCTTCTCCCTTTTTCATTGCATCTTCTATTGATGTGCTAGAATAAGACCTAAGGAAAAACGAGGAGGGGGAAGGCAGAAAAAATTTTATTTCAGAAATTAATTTTAAACAACTACAGCATATGGTATCTAAAACCACACTGACCAGAACTCAGATTCATGGTGGAAATTCGTTGCCCTAATGACTAAACGTTCCCCTTTTTAACAAGACAGATTTCTTCGGCAGCAGAAGAACCTATGCATCTGCAGAAAGGAACGTGTCATGCTTACAGGGCTAGTATTTTTTAAGGCCTTTTATATCACAGCTTCAGGCCTTCTTATGTAACTAAGTGTCAACAGGGTAACTGTAGCAACTGCTCTGAATAAACCTGAGTAAAATTCCACCCCCTGCCCCTTAGTTTCTGTCACCTTTCCCAACCGTGAGGGTAGTGTTTATACAGGTACAGCTTCAACCCACCTCTTGCAAGTACACATTTTGTAAGCTACAATTTTTTCATAGCAAAGTCATTGAATTCCAGAAAATCCAGAAAAACTGAGTGGCTCCAAAGTGACCAAAACTGGTCAAATCCATGGTTCAGTACATCTTTCTAGGCTCTTCCACATCACATTAATCCCAATGCAGTGCATTTGCTAAGAATTTTGATTTTGCTGAATAGTGTCCAATATTTTTCAGCTGTTGTAGTTACTAGCTTTTCTGCAAGAGCGAGAGCTTTGTTCAAAATGAGCATTGACAATGTGAGATGTTACACTTACTGTAACACATTATGCATGACAGGCAAGACCAAAAACACATTCAAGTAGAACAGAAATAACTCCCACTAATGGGAAACGGATCATTTTTTTGCCAAACAGGCTGCTGTTAGAAAACAGCTCTTTAGCAGGACAGACATTTGGCAACGCTGATCCTATGTTTCTGATGTAAACTCTTAATAGATACAGGAGTGAAAGCCGTAACTGCTTCAAAATTTACATGTGACAGAAAAACCTCCGCTGATGCTGGGTTTTTTTGTCTTGGTGGAGTTTTGAATTCCATAGCCTTATCATATCAGACCTAACCCTACCCCCCTGAAATAAATGTGAGAGCTTTGAATCTGGATCTTAAGGTTTTATACTTTTACTTTCCATATTATGCATTGTATATTTTACTTGCATTAAAATTGTACAACCTAACAGTTTGAGATTTTCAAATTTTTTTTAAAGATAGAGTAAGATAGCAGCTACCAGGCAAAAATATGCCTGCCCCAGCAGTGCCAACACTATGACAGTGAATCGCTGCTAGCAGCAGGCGGACCTGGCACCTAAAATTCAGGTAAGAGCCAGCAGCTAAGAATCTGCATAACTTAGGCTAGAAAGCCAGGCTACAGAGCCAAGAGCCATAACAGACTTGAGTCATAGCCTCTGGTGGTCAAGCACACCTGAAGACAGAGACCCTCCAGGTTATAGAGCTCTCCAGGCTACACAGGACAAGCACAGCAGAAGGTCTGAGTTCAAGGATGCACTCAGGAACCTTCAGTCAACTTCTGCATTGAACTAGTGACATATAGTCAGGTGCAAGACAGTCATATGTGACACAACAGTCACATTCAAGGGACTTTTTGTTTAAACACTTGCTATTTTATGCATTTTTGCACAAAATACTTTTACACGTGTTTTGCATATTTGCAGTTTATGATTCAGTAGCAGCAAGAAAATTTAAAACGGTATGACAACTAAAAAGCCTTGGCTAGCAGCAGAAAAATAGCACGCAAGGCAGTTCAGCCTTCCTGGATGTAGGTCCTAATAACAGAGGATTTCAATCTTCATTTATCATGCTTATAGCTGATTCTGTCTTATTAGCAGGCTTTGACAAGCTTCTAAGGAAGGAGGGGGCTCCTGATTATACTCTCATTACCTAAGAAAAAAAAAAAAAGCTAAAACAAAGCCCTCTAACTAGCACCAAAAAAAAAGTTCGAAGGTGAATGCACAATACAGCTATACACCAGAAAGGTGAACAGTCAAACCCAATGCATAATCCATTTATACATTATATTTTCTGGCACAGGCTTCCCTTTTCTTTCAAACATCCAAATTCAGCAGGTGTCATTTCTAGTGCATGACATTTAAGTCCATTAAGTTTTTCCATCACACACCAAACAGCTGCAGTCAAGTACACGCACGCCAAAGAAAGGATTCACTCACCCACATCTAAGAACTGAGCTACTATTGCTGCTTCTGTGGTAGCGTGCAGTGTCTCCACACGCAACCACTGTGCAGGTTCCAACAGCACAAAATTGCTGAGAATGTTCCCCACAATGGGGTGGTCCCCGCTGTCCCACCAGGACACCCGTGGGGCTGGGCTGGAGGCAGTCACCTCCCTGACAAGGCAGCAGGGCTGGGCAGACAGGCAAAAGTCCCTGTGTCTCATGATCAGGGATCACAAGGCCCTAGGGCAGTACTTATGTAGGGTCTGTAGCTTACAGATCCCTCCTGGTAAATCTGTCTTATGTGAGCTGTACCTCCAACACAACACCAATTAAAAAAAAATTAGAAATGCAACACCAGTTCTTACGCCTTCTGTCTAACACCAGAGGAAAGTATGTCTTCTCTTGAAATAGAAATGAAAGCAGTACCTGGATCGTGGTCTGGCTTTAAGTGCATTAGATTCCTGAGCAGCTGGAACAGAAAAGAAAAAAGAATTGCTAAAACATCATATTTTAAATAAACGCCTTTAGCTGCAGAATCAGTGTTCATTAAAAATGTGTGTTGCAAATGTGGATGTTAGTGTGCTCATCCCACATGAGCAACGGGGATTGATTTTCACTTCTCCTTCCCCTTGGTTTTTGCAGTGTGTGAATGACCTAAGAATTCAAACACCCACATATAGTCAGACCTTCACCTTTTAATTTGGTTACCAGAACACAGGAAAAGCAATAGGCCTGACAGCTCTGACCTGCACTCCTGGATGTAGTTGTGACAAAGCAACACAAGGAATAGCATAAACTTGCCACAGAAAACATCTTACTCCTAGCCCAGACATCTGTTAGTTGTTCTGCCTCCCAAAGCACAAAGGTTTATGTCCTTCCTAAATACTTTAAGTACTATAAAAGCACATCTTCATACCACCCATAGAAAAAATTAACACATCAGGTTGAGACTACTTTGACATTGGGAAGGAAAAATATTTGAAGGTAGAAAGCTTTACAGGCTAAGTGTTGATCAAATACATTTCTATCAATGTAAAAATCTGTTTCTTTTGTTTGGATGAATTCCAAATATCCTGCCACACACAGGTTTTATGGGATAGGAAAACAACAGTGCTGACTTATCTTCTCTGGGTAATTCCTTGAGGCTGTTCCTTGGTTTACACAGTCCTTTTGTGACTTTTCTGTTACTCTCCTTACTAACATCAGATAATTTTGAGAAAACATATCTGTGCGATTGCTTTCAAACCCAGCCCACTGAGATATCCTCAAGGTATCACAGCAGCATGAATGATCCCAACGCACATGCAAAGTGAATCCTTGTACTTTTTCCATTATTCTGCTAATCAAGGTACAACACTTAAGAGAAGCAAGCAGGCTGGGGGAAAAAAAAAATAATAATTCTCAGTTTCTCACTTCCTTCAGATATATACCTACTTTCAAGTCAGACATTTATCACCAGCTACTACACAGCACTACCTGAGAATACAACAGAACCTCCAAAACGCAGAGGAGGAGCTATCTGTGGTAGCAGCTGGCAAATGCTGACTTTTTAATGGCTGCTGCATAGAACCTCCATAGGATGCTTTAGGCTCACAGAAGCATATGGCACATGTACAGCCACACACTTTGTAAAAGAAACTGCTTTCAGGGTCATGTAGTGCTAGTTGGTGCTTTGGATGGAATAAACCCAAATGCAGCTGTCAGTGACACAAGCGACGACTTGTAAACCAAGTTCCAGTAGATTATTGTCACCACCAAACCAGCTCACAGTCATTCCAAATTTTTGTGCAACAAACTCTTCCTAGCAACTAAGGGAGGAAGAGGGAATGATTATTAAAACATGCAGTGGTGATAATCCTCCTCTCTCTCTCTGTGTCAAACTCCCAGAGAATACAACTTCAGACACTGCTTCCCTACAGCCATATGACCCAATTTTTCCAATGCTGCAATTGCTGATTATTAAATTACATGCACAATTATTAAATATATGCCACTTAAAATAGGAAGTATAAATCCTTTCCAAGCTAAGCCATGTTTAAGATGCTTCAAATTTTCCTTCTTTTATTGAGGCCATAATTCTGTTCATACTTCTTTTAGAAAACCTTTCATCTAAAAACCTGCAGGTAAAACTGACATTCAAATTCTCCAAGGACATCTTGTTGAGGTAAATAGGAAAGCACATAAGGAAGAGAGAATCCCAAAATGACTATTAATAAAAAAATGATAGCAATAGAATACTACTGCCAAGGATTTTCTTTTAAGCTTTTGAAAAATCAGGAAATTCAAGGCTACAATTACACAATACTCAAACTTAGCTTTACCCTTCAAAAGTAGTAGTACAATTTTTTTTTTAAAGTAATTATAAAGCAGGTAGTTCATTACTAGGACATACAAATAATTGTGGCAGGATTTCCACAAAATGTGTAGTTATTCTAGTATGCTCAGTCTGTGTATACTTTGTGTTTGAGGCACAAGTTTATACACATACACGACACAATCATTCAAGACTATTAAAAACTATTTATTCAGTTCATGAGTTTGCCATATTTCTATTGCTATGGATAAATAAGCCTAACTTACATGAAACTAATTAAAACTTAAAGCTGTTGAGTAAACTAATACATTTATTATTTTAAAGTCTGTATGATTCTGGAGTAGTAAAGCCCGATGAACTCAACAGCTTGGTCTGTGCTAATTGAAGTCATACGATCACAAACTCTTATATTTACTCATTCACAGGAGAGCGCAAAGGTTCCCGTTTTCAGTGTTTAACTACTCCCATGTGCCTCTTCCAATACAACTTCATTTTAACATCCCATCTTGTATTCAGCTGATGACTCCTTGCTTTACAGCTGAAGACTGGGTGGAAAATTGTACCACAGAAGGTGCAAGTATGCCATGTGGCTAAAGAATCATCCCAGCAGAGTTTTCATCCTGAGGGTTAATGATTACAATGACCTTTCAGGACCGGTGACCAATTCTGAAATAACCACTCCGTTACTGTGCTGTATCTAGCCCACTGGATAAACATCTTAACTTCTAACATCAACTGTATCATGCAACCTGAGAATGTGCTCGCTGGAACCCTTAATGAGCAGGACAGCATGGGTGTAACCCCTACAGTGACAGGAGTCATGACGATGGGGTGAACCTCTGCCACTGCCTCCCCTGGTATACAAACACCACTGCTGGAGGAGCACAGCTGCACCGGGAAGACCTCCCTGACTAGGAGATGAATGACATAGGGAAAAGATGTCAGTAGCAAAGGAGATGTGCAGGTGACAGTAGGTTTTTTTCCTAAGCATACCAAAAATGGAATTACTGAACTGAAAACAAAACTCCCCGGGGCACTCCTGGGCAAAACCAGGGGGAAGGAGAACACAACTGAAAATCTTGCAACCACCCTCCTCTCCCCCTGAGAGGGAAGTGCAAGAAAGTGTGTCTGTGTGACAGAGAGAAGGAGAAGCAGCAATCATTTGAGAATAGGAGCTCCAGATAGGAAATCTGGCAGCTGCCAAGTGTTTGGGAAGAAGCCAGGAAAAAAAAAGAGTTGGGAATTGAGGCATGCAGCTGTTGAGCAGCCATGAATAAAACAAGCTATAAGACAAAACTGCTGTGACAAACATGTGGGGTCAGTTTTCTTAATCAAGGGTATCTTCACGAGTAAAAACATTTATGCAAAAGGAAAAGAAAGCAACTCCAGATTTTAGCTTGGCTGAGACCAGGGAGGACTTGCAAACACTCTTACCACTCCAGGAAAGAGATTAACACAGAGGAAGGCAAAGGAGGTCTGATGAACTGAACAGAATGCATGGCAAGTTTCTGGAGCAACTAGGTAATTTTGACATATGCTGTTCCAGAAATAACATTTTCCATTATGACAGGAACAAGGAGTTTATGTTGGAGTTGGAGAGAGAAAAATCAGAGGTGGTTTCAATAAAGAAACACCCCCGAAACAAATGCTTGCGTCAGTGCTGAAAGTGCCTCAAGGTCTGTGTTTCCAAAAGGCTATCTATCCTTAAACTCCTTGACAGAAAATATGAAAGCTCAGTTTTCACCAAGAAACTGGCCACTTCAGACTAGTTACTGAAATGTTACTCTGTACTTTAGGGAGAGGTTTTACCAAGATGTACAATATTTATTCTCTTTCGTCTTGTCTGTAGCACAGAAAAACTCCAGACTCCTTAAAAAAATGCTATGTTAAAAACATTCCCCACATGTGAAGAACATACACTAACCATGAGGGAAAGAAAGCAAGAAAACCTTTTGACAATCTAAAGTAGTAATTAATATTTACCTTGCAAGTAGTAATCATTATGAGGTAAAAGCTGAATTCAGTAGCAAAACAGTATGAGAGCAAAAGGATCTTTAAAAATTAATCAAATTACACTAGTCTAGGATTATTGTGCTATAAAAATATTTGATCGAAATTCTAATGGAAACAACACATGAGATTTTTTTCCTCTTACCTGTTTTCACAGTCAAGTGCTGAAATTCCTTTGGTATTGTTTTGAGAGCAGTGCTTACTTTAAGAGCTTGATAAAAAAAAACAAAACAATGAGAATTACTTTAAGTACATCCAGGTAAAATCTACACGTCTCAGCTCAGGGTAAGGAGCATCTAAACCAGTATTAGAACGTCTAGTAACGCCAAACATACTTAAGGAAAAGTAGCCAAATACTCTCAGAACACCCGAGCACTCAAAAAAAGTATTTCTAAGAGCACAAAAGTCAAGAACAGAAAGGCCCATGCCCAAGTTGTCAAATAATCTTAAATTCTGAGAATTTGGGGGTTGAAGTGCCTAAAACCAAAGATGACTTCTACTTCAGAGATGTAGCACTCCCACACAGACAGCAGCTAGCAACACTTGGTAGAGCTGGGACTCATCTCTCCCAAGTCCCAAACCTGGAAAGCCAGGACACATGAGACACTGGCTCCTTCTGTCAACTCAAACCTCACCAGCCTGCCCCAGGAAATGTCACATGGCACCAACAGAGCAGGAATTAACATTTAGGAAATTCCAGTCTTCCAGTCTTTGGGCTTATTCCCCTTCCACTGATGCCTACGTGCATCCTTTATTAATTACTTTCTTAAGGTGTTCTTAATGCACTATAGTGTATTTTCACATACTGTAATGTACAGTATTATAAATGATCACTTGGAATGAAGTCTCTTATCTCCATCTGCCTTTATCAAATAAAACGTGGGAAAGGTCTGGTTCTCGTGATCCAGTTCTATTTACACTATGTTCCACAGTTAACTGCATTACAATTCGACAGAGAGGACCTAATTTACTTGTATAGTTTTGAAAATGCAGACAAATTTGCTTCTGTAGTCCTGAACTACAGGTTCTTGACTTCTGGGGAGATCTCAGTCAGAAGAGCAACCCGATCTTACATTTGTCAGAACAGCAATAAACGGTAGAACAAGAGCATTCATTTTTTGGTTGAAAAGGCAGGAATCTATGTCATAAATACAGCAAATATGCAGCCCTGAAGGACTGCATGTACCAAAACAGCCTGCCATCTGACTTAAAATGTCAGCTACAAAAAGCAAAGCACAAGTTCTTCACCTAAACAGGTAAGAAAAAAAAAATAATCTCTCAGTAAAAGGTAAATCTTCCCTAGACATTTCAAAGCAATAACCTTCAAGGTTCAAGTCCTGCTTTGGTTCATTACGAATTTTACAACAAAACAACTCTTGTCAACAAAACATTAATTTATTGGAATACATCGAGTCATCAAAATGTTTTACAAACACCTGTCAACTCTGACAACCTTTCTTTGAATCAGGGTCACTGGCAATCTGCCAAACACAGGCACACCTGAGTGTGGAAGGTGATTCAGGAACATGGACTACCTGGTCTCATAGCTCTGATGCAACTGTAACATGTGGCCAGCTGGGAGGACATTATTTTTTTTAATTAATGTATAATCCACAGCTCTGAGAATCAGGCAACAAAATACCCACACCTGTTTTGTTTCCACAACCAAGGCAGTGAATGACTGTGTGATGAACCAGTGCCAATTCTGGAAGCCCTAGAAGCTACTGAGTGGAAAAAGAGAAAGATCACTTCAATTTCACATGGCTTGCTGCTGATGGATTTCAAGTTAAATAAATGGATCGAGTATTTTCAATCCAGTTTGTCCAAAACTTTTGTTTTGCAAGAAAATGTAGGGAATTTTTGTTATTCAAGAAAGAAAGCAAGTTTTGAAGTGCTGCTATTTCCTGCAAAAAGGGAAATCCAAAATTTGGCATAATATAGTCTTTACTGTTACAAAATTCCTGATAACAATAATTACAACTTTGTTTAAAATAAGAAGTGCAATATTAATTGCCTCAGGTCTAGACATACTTTAGAAGATGGATTTCATATCATTCACATACGATAAAATTAATTTTGAAGGAAACCCATCCACTTACTTCTCTTCAACTCAGCTGCTGTCAATGAGTTGTCTGTACAGCAACACATACCCAGCTTAGAAATTAAATATACCATTGCTTCTGTCAACAAATATATAGGATTATTAAAACCACACAGATTTTAACCCATAATCAGGCAAGGGGAAAGTTAATTATTTCAATACCTTGTTTGTCATCTTTCTTTCCATCTTGTAACAGGGCAGAGTTATCAGGTACCTCTTCAGCTGATGTTTTCTTAAAGAAAGAGGATTCATTTATTGTACTGATTGGTAGCGCTCACACATTTCCACAGTTAAATATTTAAGAACACAGATCAACACAAATAAAGGTGATACTCTCTCTTGCACCGCAATTTGTTTTGTCAGATAAAGAAGCATAGAGGACCTACAGAAAGATGATCTAACTCTGCTTTTCAAGGTACAGCAGTTCTACACCTGAAATTAGTTAAGAGGAGCACCTTAACAGCAAATCACAAGGAGCTAAGACTATATGCAAGGAGAGACTTCTCAGAACAATGTCATTCTGTGTATTCTCTTCTCTTTGTAACACCTGTGTTTGGATTGAGGAAACCTTCTCCAGCCCCTTCACAACAGCTATTCTCCAAACAACCTCTCTAGCCAAAACTCCAGTTGTATTGCAGAGCCCAGTAGTTCTACATTTAAAGTCTTCCTGCTGAGGTGGCTGATCCTTGAACGACTCTTTTCTTTCAACATGCAGTCGTTGAGATGTGAAAAACAAATTTCATTAGCCTGTCTGTTGGACAGGGAACTTCTCCCTAATCTTATTCCTTAACTTTCCTTTATTTCAGCAGTGACTTAACAGACATTTGTTGTTCTTGTAGCTTCTGATATGTAGCTCACAAGGAACCAGGAGCAAATTCTACCTCCATTATCTGCTAGAACAAGGATACAATCTGCAACCAAAAGAACAATAAAGCAAATGTCAGAAACCCCAGATTTCTCTAAATATTAAGTGATAGTGTTTTCTTCCCAGGGAGCATAGATGAGGTCGGACCTAAAAATAACCTGAAATCCATTGGGCCTAAAAAAAAAATCAATTGAGAAAAAGAGATCCTGTAAACATTTTAAAAAAATATCTTAAGTCAGTAATTCAAGAACGCCACGTCCAGAGTAAAGGTCTACAAGATCCGTTTTATGTAGATGCACATGGGAATCCCTAATGCTTCTGAGGAAGCAACACAGCAAAAGCATGGCTTGAGGACTCTGAAAACGTATGAACAGAACACTTCACATTCATAGCTAGCCCTGACACTTTAAAGTAAAGAGCATCAGACTAAAGACCCAATTCAGTGCATGCCTTAATCAATGGAATGACTCCCACCAATTTCAATGAGCTGTGAGCTTGACATTTCTGAGGGAGTTTAGAGCAACCCCAGCCAGTCATCTTATGCATTTAGTGCAAAATCTTCAGTGAAATCTTGTGTTTTACCTTTAAGCTTTTGGCCATGAGAAAGCTTGTGGAAAAGAGCCAAAGGAAGTGTGTGTGTGGAGAGGGAGACCAGAACCAGTGCGGGAGACAAAAACTTGAGGAAAGCAAAAGGGAAAACAAAACCTCCTTGGTTAACAAAAAGCAGTCACCCTTGTCATTGTCAAGCACAACACGAGCAGTCTTTATATGTTTTGCAAGTTTACCAAAGCCTAGAATTCCGGTGACCTGTCTCCTGCCATTATTTTCTTTAGGGATGCAATCAAGATCTGTTTTCATTATACTGCAGTACTGTAGTTCAGCAGTCACAGAGTCACAGTAAAAATGGTCTTCTGAAATGAAATTAAACAGCCAGAATGGATGATAGGTGGAAAGCAACAAAGACATAGAGATAATGCGTAACTGATTGCATTCATAATACAGTATTTTTAGTGTAGCGATCAAGTATCTAAACTATATTTCCTCAAGTAGCCAAGCTACAAACTAAATTGCAACAGTGAATTATTGCACTTCCCACAGAGGGAGATGAATGGGAGATTAATTACTGACCTTTCAAATGATACTCATTCAGAGTATTGATTCTGAACATAAAAACACCAGTTGAACAAACAAAAAAGTCAAGTCAAAATCATTCCCAAATCAGTTTTGAGAAGAGATATTAGAGTCCTTTAATCTTGGATAACAAAGAACCAAAATAACAAGGCCTTGAAACAAACTGAGAGCTTTGCCCTGCATGTCTAGGACCCAGACAGTGAAGAAACAGAGCAAAACCAGTCAAATGATTGTGATATAGTCAGGAAATAATATCTGTGCTTAGCCAGCAGGCAATCACGCTACAGATTCTTCTTTGTTTTCAACCTAGCCATAAAAAAACCCTGATTCTGCAGAACATTCTGCCACCTCGCAGAGCCTAGGAACAGAGCAGAAGATCCAGCTGTTTCCCCAAGAACATTATCTGACTAGAAAGGCAGCACAGTAACCTGCAGGTTATTGGCAGTTACGGTGAGAATGTCTCAGGAGGAGAGCGCAGAGATAAGGCAGAGGAGGTCTGAAAGCTTAACTGCTGAAAATCAAATTAAACATTAAACGGGGGATTTGTTTTTTACATTTCATGCTGTATACCTTCTACAGTTATTTAATTATTATTATAATATTCCTACTATTACCATATCCACCACAGCACAAAAATCTAAAAAGAAAAAAAAACCCATACAATTTAATTGCTTAGGAAATCATCTCCTAGATTTATCCTTACTCTGCACATACATTCAGGGACCACAAACAAGAAGAGCCTAAAAAACAGACATTTAGTTAGATTATAAAATTGTATTGGTTAGGTGACTAAAACGACATTTTATTTCTAAGAAACACAAGATGACTTAGAAATCTTGCTTTCAGAGCTTTCTGAAATATACATTCTAATCCACAGTTCCAAAGACTGTGCTACTTCAGAGCAAACTTCCTCACAACTCTGCAATAACCGAAGACCACTCTGCACCTCTGGGTAATCACTTGTGAAGCCAGTATCCTAACAAAAATGAGGACTCCCTAGGCCACAGAAATACTGAAGTAGATTCTGAAGTCAAGAAGCTTTTTAATTATGTGTATAAAATATACATAATTATATAAATATTTATATTTGTAATATAATTATTTATTCTATCTGTATCTTTTTTTATATACGTATGTGTTTCTGTATATGCACATGAAAATGCAAGTGAGAAAGAGAAGCTGCCACTCAGGGGTTTTGCTTACCAACAAAAAAACATCTGAAAAGGGATATGAAAGTTTTTAAGCAGAAGACAAGTAATTCTCTCTAAAAGCAAGTATCTTATGCTGATGCAGTGAGGTAACTCAAATACTCAGTTGACTTACTGCAGTCTGGAAATGGAGTTATGTATATACATACACACATGTGCTGACATCAGCAAATGAGTTTCCAATGCAAATCACCTTGAATTTTGCTTCTTATGCTTGTTTAAATTGCAAACCAATACTCACGTATGCTAATGAAGAACACTCAAGGAACTGGTGAGCTTTGCCACACAACTGCACAGTGTGTAAGTGCTAGTGCCATGTGGCCTGTGGTACAATCTCATAGCCCTCTGCAAACCACCCTCCCAAAATAAAGTCATATGCAAGGGACAAGGCTGTTCTACCACGGTAAAGGAGCTGCCTACACTGCCAATGTACCAGCAGCCAACGCTACCAGAATAGCAGCACTGGCTTCAAAACCCAGCATGACTGCTGCACTTTAGCCAAGCTGCTGTACTACCCAGGGAGACCTCATACGTTTTAACAGCTCTAGAAGATAAACTGGATACTCAAAGCACTGGCTGCAACATTGCCCAAAGTGAACACTGCACTACATAGCAGCTTAGAAGAGTCTGTTTGGTGGTACCACTACCAAGCTGAATTTGATGAGGGAACAGCTGGGTTCTGACCTAGCAACTCCCCAGAGCAAGGCATAGGGAAGAAATAACTGGAGAAAAGCCTTGCTGAGCTGCCATGACACACCATTACCTTTTAACTTTGAAGCAGTGTCAGAAGGGCCTGTTCTTGCAGGCAGCCTGCCATTTGATTTACTGTCTTAGATACTAAACCCTTAAATCCCACAGTGCATATATTCAGAGCTGCAACATCCAGGCACAAATCAGTGGCTGTGGTTAGCTCAGCTTTACAGGATCTTTAAAGTTTCATCTTTTAACCTCAGTGATAAACTCTTCTCCTTGATTTAGTTTTGCTTGCAAGTCTTCCATTAGAAGGTTGGTAGCTGTTGTGATATTGCTACAAGGGATCTCCATTCTTCCCTCACTCTTCCCAGCTCCTTACAATTACTACCTAGACCCTTAGATAGTAGTTCCTTACACTATGAAAATGCTGGATATTAAAAGGGAGACTGAATCACTTAGAACAGAACTATGCACGCCCATACTGTAAAAAAACTACGATGGTTTCAGCCTGCAAAGAAGCGAAGTAAAAAGAATCAGGACAAGCCAAGACATTCTTCTCATCACCAAAACTGGGAGAGCGAGTGTGGAAATGGAGCACCGTAAATGGAAGAAACACTCAAGAACTACGTGGTCAGGACTGCCTGACTAGAACAAAGTCTGCACCTGAAGCCTCACATTTTTGACCAATTCAGATTCAGGAGGTTTTTCACCTGAGCACTGTCCTTGCCCCACAGTGCCCCTCCCGCAGCACCGGCTCTGCCCTCATCCCTGGCTCCCAGTGCCGGAGGGTCCAACACAGCCCCGCAGGATGCGAACAGGTAAGGTGCATTTCTCTGCAGACCCCAACACCGCATGAGGCTGGAGTCCCTCAATGACTACTGTGAGCTCTGTTATGTGGGAGTATTTTTTGAGAAGCCTGTCAGCCCTTTCCACACACTGAAGAAATTGCTGAGAGAGGGGTCTGAGATGGCTTAACAGGAAGCTTAGAGACTCGTAATGTCCTCTCAGAGACTCGCAGTTCTGCTGCTACACATACCACAGTCACTGTGAAGCTGGCCTGTTCTGCACCCTGCAAGGTAACTGCCCTCCCTGCTTACACCTTCTCACCTCCGTCCGATTGAAGTCCCAAGTCTGCTGACCACCTGGCAATGGCTCAGAATAAGAATCAAATAGTGCGCAGTCATGCACGGGCTTCAAAGAAGCTGCAGGGGAAAGAGAGAAAGGAGAAAAAAACCAAAACAAACAAAAAAAGAGCTAAGTCCTTGATTAATACGTAATTTTTAACAACCTGTTCCAGCATCACTTTGCCCTTCATTTCTGCCTATCAGGACTGATCTGTAAGCCATGGATGACAAACATCATGACGAAAATCTTTCAATCTTGTACGCTGAATAAGTTATTGTCGTGAAAGGGATAGCATGTTTAGTTTCCGTTGGAGAAATAATTGTGAAATTTGGGAGAGTTATTCTTAGTAAACATTAACTGCCAAGCAACCACCATTTATCTGCATTTTTACTCTCCACAGTCCAGTATCAGCTTAGTTGGCCTTATAGCTTATATCTTGCTGTCTTAGGAACGTTAAAGGTACTTACCAAACCTTCAGCTCCAATTTTTGGCATTTTGAATACTGAAAAGTATAGTAGAATCTACCATTATACACTGAAATTGAAGGGCAGCAAAAAGCAAGGACACTAAACAAGCACAGTAGATACTGCAGTATATACCATCTTTAGTTAAACAGCATTGAGAGCTGGGGATGGGGCAGAAAGAAAAGGAAAAAAAGGTTCAGCTCTAACTTCTCACAGGAATATTCACAAGAACCTCATTTCTATTCCACAAGCTAAGGTCCTTCTGCTGATGCAACTCTGGCATTAGTTCCTCCGAGATAAATCTGTCTTAATAGCTGGGAAACAGCTTTTCTTAAAGATCAATATATTGAAAGGCAGAACAACAGCTCTCACATCAAATTCCTAGTTTCTGGCTAGCATCTAGTTTATCTGTATAAATTAAGCTGTGGCAAATCCGTCTTAATCTACAATACAGTGGGTTACATACAGGGCAAATAGCTTTACAGATTCTGTAAATCAGTTTTAATAAAAACTTTCAGAAGAGAAGGTGGTGGGTCAAACTGTCAATGGAGCTGTGCCAGGACAGGATTTGAACCTGCACTTGTAGTTTATAGAAAAAGCCATAAAACTAGCAAGATTAATTCATTCTTAAATGGTCTGTCTTATGCTCCAAGTCACTTTATTTGAAGCTTTAACACTCTTATCAAATGCAAATATTTCACTTGAACCAGATTCTGCCTCATTCTGAAACTAATACAACAACCTAATGAAAAACAGTTTCCAGTATTCTTCACCAGGTTACTAACAATCACCCCCCCAAAAAAAAAATTTCTAAGTTTCACAGAAATCAAATTATGAAAACACGAAAACAAGATGTTTCTCTTGAAAATCTCTTTTACTAATTTAGGTAAGTGTATGAGGCACTTGCTTACTTATCAATGCTTTCATTTCAGAAGTTGATAAAACCAGGGCTCTATGCTTTCTTGTGATTCACAGTGTTATAATGTGTTGAGATGTTCTGCTTTTTATTCATGCAAGTCTTTCAAAAGACAGATTTCTGACTGCTGACGAGGTGGCAAAATAAGGAGGAGACATTTTCAGACCCTCAGGCTAACCAGAATTACCATATTAGCTGAGGTATTTAGAGTGCCCATAATGAACAATTAGTCCTTTCACCTCTTGCACACAGATCAGCTTGAAATGCTTGGTTGTGCACAACACCATGAAGCAATAATCATCTATGAAAATGGTACAGACCCTAGTGCTGAAAGGGACAAGTTAGGGAAACAAAAGACTTCCAGGGAACAACTACAGCTTAGCATGCTCTTCCTCCCGTTGACACAATGATTCCCTATTACTAGATAGTTATTTCCATTGCCCTTTTACCCAAAAAGGCTTAATGTGAAGACAAACCAACAAGAACCTGCATGGAGGACCTTAAAAGCTAATTCATCATGAGAACAGGAGTGAGAGTAGCGAAAAAAGTGGTGGTCCTGGAGGGAAAAGGGTAGTTGTAATTATAACAAGGGAATGTAATTAGAGAGACTAAAAGTGATAAAGACTTGGAAGCGCAGGTTTTCCAGTAGCTTTTCGCTTTGTATATGAAGACAGTGGATTATAAGGAACATGACTCCATCAGAAATCACTTCACAAATCTGATAGAGGGTGAACATTTAATTTTCCTAACTGCAGCTTGATTTGCTCTTTTCCTGTCTTTTAATATATTCAGTGTCATCAAATTTAATGGAGATTTTATTAGGTCTTAAATATTATCCCTTAGCACTGTAATTATCATCTGTGATTAATCCTTCTTGCCCTAGAAAGTCATGCACATTTTTTAGATGAAACAGTATGTATTTCAATGTTCATTTATAATTAAGAGAGACATAACTGAAGAGGACAAATGAAAAGGCAGGTCGCTCACTGCACATTGTTACTGAGGTATGTTATATTTTGGATTAATTCACCCTTGTGCTACACAAACTATTGCAATCCCCCTACCATTACTGCAAATTACTTACAGAAGAATCTGTGGATTACATAAAATTAATTGCAAAAAAATGTAACCTTTGAAACAAATATAGAACCATAGTAAGTTCTAAAGCAGGCCAGTAGCATTTTCAACACATCTTCAAGAGACAGATATTTAAGGGAAAAATCATCAAAACTGTTAAAAGCCATGTAAATCTTGTTGGATTATCTTTGCTACAGGTAATTGTCTACTGCTTTAGCTATAATGACACCTGAAGCACACTGGAGCAGAAGCAGACACACGGCAGGTAACTGTTCCACTTCGCATCGCTATTTTGTGCTTTTCTACATTCCTTCTTCAGCAATTGCCTCGTAAGCACAATTGAAAATGCAGGCATTAAAAAGCAACTGGAGAGCCATTACGCAGCGTAGAACCCCATCCTACCTGCAGGATGGAGAAATTAAACCATTCTTACACCCACGCTGGGTTCCTGAGGTGGCTACAGGAACACGACCGGCCGCAGGGACATTACCTGCTTGAAGGTACTCAGGCAGCAGTGTCTCTGGCAGTGTCTCTGGCAGCTGGTAACCATTCTTCCTCGCAACCACGAGGTGGAAAGCAGCACAAAACTCTGGGAGTGTCAGCGCCCCGTCACAATCCACATCGCTCAGCTCCCTGCAAGTACAACAGGCACACGTTTTCCAAGCCATTACCTCAGGGAAACATAGGTGTGCCATCACAGGGGAGACAGAAATGCAACTGTGGTAAGGGATATTTTAATACAAGCCAAGCACCTCTCATTTGCACTCGATCCTAACTTGTACATTTGTCTCGGGGAAGATGTAGCAAGCTAATTTTCCAATACTGACTTGCCACTTTTTTTCTAATAAAGTACATTTTTTGTTAATGCATCATACCATACCATACGATGGTATGTATGTATTACAACATGAAATACATATCCCATACTTCCAAGGGGGAAATTAACTTTCTGATGGTTGGAAGCACTTTTGCCCAATCCATGCAGGATCTTAAACCAGTTCAAGCAGAAGAAGTTAAAAATGGACTTCAGCAATGGTTATGTAGCCCCATCAACTATCCTCAAGAAAAGAGCTAAATTAATGCTCTTGACAAGTTTCAATGTTATTGGTAACTTTTCACTAAAGCTGTTTTAATTCTAGGATGCTTCTCAAACACTAAACCCGGACCTCAGAAATTAAAGAATTCAATTTTATAAATTAGGTCTTTGCAAGAATTGAGTAGTATTTTATCACCAGCACATGGACTAAAACAAATGAACATATAACCTTCTACTCTTTGAAAGTAATGTGCATTTTTCAAGCTTTTGAGGTTACAGGGACAAAGACTGAAACATCCCATGTGTTTAACACAGCAACACAACTTGATAAATTGTATCATCACAGAATTATAATTATCTGAAAGGAATATTTTTCTTCAAGTTTTGCTCAAAGAACAACTTGTGTCAGCAATAGAAATAAAATGTGTTTTGTTAACATATTGGGTTAATCCATTCTTCTTAAGTAATGTTGAATTTAAACTCCAATATTCACTTCCCCCAACACTGTTTCTTCAGTTTTGGGTTTTTTTTTATTTTCACAACTGACAATCCACTTTGAAAAGATTCCAGACATATTCTTTGACCCTGACAGATGTTTAGGTTCTTGCAAGCTTTTCTTCTCATCTCTCTTCATGAAAGCGTATATAAAAGTAAAACCTCTATCATAATTTCTGATAAACATTTTAAAAATTCTTTGTTCTTCCTATCTGAGATGCAAGGACGACACTGAATTACAAAGGAGCACATCGTTTATGAAAATATAATAGAATCCTTGTCAAACTTTATCATGTACAGTTCCATCCACAAACATTTCTAAATAAGCTCATTAAAAGTAAGTGTACTGGCTCATCAGAAAAGCACTGATCAATCATGTAGTTGTACTTACTAAAAATTAGGCATTAATTAGGTCTCCTCTGACAAAACACAGCCAAAAACATATAACCAACAACACATCTAAAACATTCCAGAGGTGCTTCTCCTCTGTGTCATTTTATGACAAATGTCAGTTCGTTGACCTAATAATGATGCTGCTTACAACATACTTAAGAACAGCTCTCAGTTATATCACTGTTCAAGCCTTCCCAGCCCTGCTGAGTAGGTGAACATCTCTCCAGAAAACAAGCGTGTCAAGAAGATCAACAAGCACCCTGCTGCTCGGACCTGAAAGTGATCCTGGCAATAACAGCAATAATTATAATTGAAAACAGTTTTCAAAATTTAACAAGAACTCTTGAATTAAGCATCTTTTAAAAAAAACGGATGCACATCCCCAACACTATTACAGTACTTACCAGATGTGAGAAAGCTCTGGGATGGGCAGCTTTGATTTTGTGAAGAAATTCTTTGCCACAGAACCTGTTGGGAAACCATGCCTTATCAACCTTGGAAACAAATTCTCCAATTATTTACTTTTGGTCAGGGCTGCCGTGCCAGAAACAGCTGGTTTAGTCTACGTCCAAGAGATGCTCAGATTAACTGGATGCTGATACAGCTGTTGGACCATTTGTCTTTTGCTGAATAAGTGACAAAGCCAGACAGAGCTGTAGATCCCTCTTCCCCATTCCCTCCATACGGGAAAAATAAATCAAGGAAAACACACTTTAGTACTAGTAACTCTAAGCAGCATAATTAGGACATCACCAATGATGAACTAACAGACACAAAAGGCTCTGCTTCACCCAGAAGCCATGTGTCTGGCTGCTCTCCCAAGATGCTGCTTCAACCATGACTTTTCCCTGCAGTGACTCAAACTTTATGGAAAAAAAAAAAAAAAAGAAGAAACCAAAAAACCTGGAGATTCAGACAGCACATAGCTGCTCACCTGCTGCAGACATCTGCACGCACACTCTGCCACAACACCCCTTCCCATTCTTCTCTTAGCTAACAAATCCACTTTTTCACCATCCCATATGCACAGGCTATCAGGGGTACCCTGGAAGCTCTTCCTGGATACAAGCTTACAAAACATAAGGCAACATAAAGCCTAGACTTCCAGACCTATACTCCTCTTCCCCTTGGGCATTCTCAGGTCAGATCACCCACTGCAGTACATAAGAAAAGCTGTCACTGGGGCAGGTCCAAGACTCACCCAGCGCAGCATGTCCTGTCCAACACCAGATGCCAAGAGAGGAGTACGTGACCGTGACAAAGCCACGTAATAATAATGTACCTCCAAAATATCCCCCAACCTCTGACCACCTGCGACTCAGGAACTTTCTCAACCAAGGGTAGCACTTAAATGTTCAGTAACTTCTGACACATTTTTCAATCACACATTTCTCAAATAACTTCTTAACCTGGACAAACCTCTAGCATCTGTATCAGCCTGCAGCAAGGGTTTCTACAGCTTTATTATTTTAGGATGTTGTGGAAGCTCAAATTTAACATTTATAGATAGTAATTCTGGATATGCAAGGACTGCCTGAGAACATTGTTCAACATAAAGGAAAATGCACAACTACCTGAGAGGCTGTATATGTCTATATATATGCATACACAGTTAGACACGTATAAGTCTGTGAGGAAATAGAATGTTGTTGAACAACCATTTTCTCTTTCAAGCAAATCATATAAAGGAGACTTAACTGAGGTAAAGAACTGGTGAAGCACTGACTTCTTTCAGCAGCAGGCAATTCATTTAAAGTGGCTGGATCCAAGCCTCCTGAACCCCAGTAATACAGCAGGGCTCAGTGAAACAACCTCAGTTTAAAACTTGTGATGTTTTCCGTGCCAGCCCAACTGTGTGTACCTGCAGCGACTCCTCTCATGAGCAGCCTGATCCTCCTATTCAGGATGGAAATGCAATCTCAAGACACTGTTAACAATACTTTTATCATGTGCGTGCTCTCCAGGATTTGCTTTTAATCACCTATAGGTCAAAATCTCAGTGCCTCAGAGCCATAAGCGCTCAGGCTTGACCACAGAGGACAGTTAACTGAATGCTTCACTTTCATCATATGGACGCTGCCACATTTCTGCTGGGAAAGCAAACACAACCCCTATGGGGTTTTTCAGCTCAATATACACTGCAGGTGTGATCCACAAATACTGTTGGTCAAATACACAGCACCCATTTTAATTCTTACTGATTCACCAACACTTCTTCCTTAGATGTAATTATTTTTCTAAAATCAGAATATTTAGGAAAAAGCATAATGAACATAGTATTGGTTTGCTCTTTGAGTTGTCTGCCTTTAAAATGAAAACACAATCAACTCTTTCTCATAAACTCACTCCAGAGAGAAAAAAATAGTTTATCTACTCAACATTTCTCAATCCTCAGCCTGGTCCCTCTACTCAAGATGTATGGTGTTTGGTAAAAACTACCTGAAATAAAGGAGTTCAGGTCAGGCTGCAGGGACCTGAACTGGTTGATGTAGTAGTCTCGCTGCTCCTCTGTTATTCTCCAAGGGTCATCTGAGTAGTGGGTGCCGCTGTCCTGCTGCTCCCGCTCTGCTGAAAGAGACTGAAGGGAGGGACAGTGGCACCGGCCGCAGCAGGAGCCCAGAAGGGCAGTGGCAACCTCAAGAAACCAGATTCACTCTCTTCTATTAGCAGGCACATATTTTAAAAAGACAAGAAGCAGAAACGGCCACGCTGATTACCGTCCCACTACTTACCTGTTAAAGCTCAGGCTAGTACTAGGTACCTCTACCCAGGCAATTGAAGGAAGTTTTACATGACCAAAGCTAAAAGGAAATCTTAACTACTACTGACTGCAAAAAGAAAAGTCCAAGTCATATTTTATTACCTCTGGATTCATTCTGGGGGTTCATTCTGGCTGTCATGCATTACAACCCTGAAATGCATACTGCACACCTGAGAAGGATGGAACCAATAAAGGACCTACAGCTGTATTTATGCAGCACTGTGCATGAAGATTCGGTATTGCTAGAAACTACATGTTTAGTCTAGGAGTGGTGCTGTTAACTACAGAGCTACACCACTTCTGGACCCTCTGCTCACCCAGGTAACTCGGCACAAACTATGCTGAGCCAGGGAGACATGCAAACCCCTAGAGACCTCCTCAATCTTCCATCACTTCCCACAGTTTAGGTAAAAATCCTACTTTGGGAAAAAGAATATTCTTGAAGAGAAGGACATTTTATCAATTTATGTCTTTGCTTTCTGACAGACTTGTTTAAGGGAGGTCTGTATGTTCCACAGGTTGGGGGTGGTGTCAGCACAATTAGTGCTTTTGTCAAACTGGAATGACTTAGTAATCAAGATTTAGGCCTGGGTGACAACACTCTTAGAGAGGGAGGGCAAGAATGAACAGTAAACCAGGCTCCAGCCAGCTCTGAAACCCTTTCTCTGACATAACTGTATATTTCCCAAGAATCAAATGCAAAACACTGGTTCTGAAATACATCAAAAGATCCCTGGAACAGGCAACATAATAAAGCTGTAAATTGATTTTCATTTCAAAGTGCTGCATAAATGTAACCCATTTCATTTCAAGTTAGCATAAATTATGTGACACTACCTGTAGATGTTTTCCTGAGGCTCAGGTGGCATTTTATTATGGGTGTGGGTTGCTAAGCACTCAGGAAAAGGTAGAGTCTCCAAGTCTTACTTATTTAGGAAAAGCTCTCTCTTAGGAGAGCTTTGCCCTTCCTAAGGGCAAACTACCTGTTTGCATAATAAATGCACAGCAGGCATACTGGAACATTGGAAAGATCTGCTTTTGCAACCAGCAGGAAAACACAGGACCCATCCCATAAAAGCAAAGAAATGCCCAGAAATTCATTTATTCTGTTTGAGATGCAATTTAACCAATCGGAGTAAAAAAACAGAATACGCAGAGTATTAGGCCATAAATTCTGTGCATGTGTTATCAACAGCATTCAAAATCAAGCAAGAATCCCTGTGAAACCTCACATATTTTAAATAAAAATGTTTTACTTTTGCTAGGATAACCTGAATTTTTTATTTTTTTTTTACTTTTGAACTGAAGATTCTCAGTCTAGTTTTGCTATCTATGCTATTTGGTGCTTCTCATGCTACTTAGATTCAGCAATTTAATTAATTGTATTTGTTTTAATATTTCCTTCCCATCAGCTTTTTTTTTCTTTTACATACGCTAAAAATGTATGCTTCAGCCTCTAATCTAAAAACACCATGGAGAACACTATTTTTGAAGTGAGAATTCTTCCTCCCTCCCCCCCCTTTTTTTTAATGTCTATTGTTTTATTAGTAGTATTACTGAAGAAAAACATGCAATTCATTACCCGATTAGGAGTTGAACAGGTGAATGCAGGTTTGGCTCCATAATTCCCTGATGATGGTCCATCTTGCTGGTGAGTTGAGTGTCTGACTTCATAAGGAGCTACAGGCATTTAAAATAAAGCATATAAATGAAAGGATAATCAAAAGAGTTTCTACTAGGCTAAAGGAAATCATTAAATACCACAAGGTCAAGAATCCAGCTTGTGAACCTAGTATCACAGTATCAAAGTCCATTTTGTCTTTTGCAACAAAATTTCAGCCACACACTTGTCTCTCACCTCATACCATTCTTCTTCAGACACTACTGATAGTCACATCAGTAGATAGAAACAGTCAGTTATATATTACTAGGTAACAGAAATCATTGTTCATCATGTTGAAATATATATTTATATAGCCTGTTTATATATTTATACATTTTATATACTTAGTCATAAATAGCATGTGAATGCATTATAAATAAGAAGAAATAATTCAACTGAGCTGCAAAAAAATATGCTTTGACATTCTATCAAATAGTAAAACACTAATTTTCCATATACTCTTCTTCCCCCTTCCCCAGTTTTCAAAAATCATGACTCACCACTTCGCATTGTTTGGAGTAAAGCTAGTAAAGAAAAGTAACAATTACTTCCTCTTTTGCTAAAATAAGTCACTTATGTTCCACTGCAACAAATATAGCAAGCAGTGACATAACAGCACGTTTAGGAACAATGTTTTAAAAATAGGTCAAACATGCAAACAAAAAGACAACTCACTTGCAAACCCTTACAGAGCTGAGAACTTCTGCTGCCAGCCTATTTAAAATTAACCACTACAAAGACAGTCTGCATTAGACAGACAGAACTTAAAAAGATTCTTGACGAAAAATGAGACCAGGAAATCTAAAAATGTTGAGCTCAGGAAGACCTTAAAAATTATACTCCTAACCCCCTCGCTTTCCTAAGTGATCTAATCCTGTATTGGTATTTATTTTTGTGTCTGTACATGTAACTTCTAATTTCAGGGGGAAAAAAAAAAACAAACGAGAAGAAGTTAGAAAACATACAGATGCCCTTGGAGAGGAGATTTAAGCACAAGGCCACACTGCTGTGTGTTTGCTAGGAAGAAAATCTTCTAAAACTATCAAGAAAAGAAGTAAAGAAGTACATAGTCACGGCCGCAGTGCAAAGCGCTGCCCTTGAAGACACAATGCCCAGTTTCAGGGTCAGAGTGGCAGCACAGAACAGCTCACCCAGCCCAGCACTGCGGCACTAGCACCTCCTGCACACACACTAACACAGGGGCTTTCAGACTTACCCTTTCCAGTCCTCTTCCTAAAACTGGAAGGGTCCTAATCCTAAAGGCCAGGGAGAACCAGTAGGTCACCGAGCCTGGCACTTGGTACGGCATGGGCCAGAAAACATTACCCACTTACTGCCACTGAGAACACATTTGGCTGAATCACCACTGGGATTGGATTAGGAGAAAATTCTTTCCTGGAAAATAGGAGAAATTCCCTTTCTAGAAAATAACCATAGTGTTCTACACCTCTAGGATTTTATCACCTTAAAAATTCAAGCAGTTGAATAACTCATTTTAGAAAAAGTTAACAGCTAGATCAGACACTGCTGTCTCTACTCACTTTGCACAGCTGCTAACACCATGAGAAATTTCACTGAAGTTATGTATGCAACCGCATTCAGAGGGGAAAAAAACCCCACCCAACACACACAAAACAAAAACAACATCTAAAATACCTGCCCCCATAACACTGTCAGATCTGGGACTGAGTCCCAGAAAACAGCAGAGTGCACGACAGGTAACATGGTCAGCCGCTCCCGATGGATGCCTCCTGCCTGGCTCTCCAGGGTGCAGGCTATCTGCCACACGTCTTCTTCACTGGAGCAGAACACATGTTGTACCAGAAGACAGCTTCGCCAGTGTTGCTTCTTTCAGAAGTCAACCATCACTGTTTTGATCAGCTATGCCAAAGGTGGGGTGGGGAAAAATCCCATCTCTGAACAAACAGCAGTTTACCCAACCAGCAAATGAATGCCTGTGACTCAGTACTGGCACAATTTTCACATAGAGACCACTTTAGAGTGTTGAACACATTCTTATCATGGCTGTACTGAGTTTCAAAATGTTGTAATAGCTCTGTTTTTCACTCATTTGTAAACAGGGACAACAGCTAAAGGACTAGCATGGTCCACTCTTTACTCACTGCAAACACGCTAGCTGAAAGCAGGAGGGATGATGGAGGGATGGCACATACCAACGCCTACCATTGCCACCATCCTGGTGACCAGATGTTGCAGTTAGGAGAGCACAGACACTTTACTATTAACAGGAGCTTGTAAAGCCTTAATAAAACAGGCTTCTGCCCCACTATCCTCTTACTAAAATCAGAACGTTTTGCCACCTACTCTAATGGCACAGATGTCAAGGTGAGAGCATCTATGCAGGGCCTTATTTTTGTCTGTTTTGCCTAAGTTACAGTGTCGAAGTGTTTTTATATTCATGTCCTATTGTCATCTCTGTTACAAAACCAGAGAGATCGTTATTCTTTCCTGCAAAGGAAAGTTCACTGCCAATCTGAAAACTAATAGAGCAGCTACTGAAATCAGAAGTGGGCTTTTCTTCCCCTCTAATGAAACCAAAAGCATCATGCACTCTGAAAACACTCACAGACACCCTGCCACTAGGACATATTGCACATAGTCTTGTCAGAGATTAGGTATTAGCATTTATCTGTGAGCAGCAACACACAAACCTAACTAATTTACCAGAAAGCAAACTGGAAGACAGGACTGAACAATCAAAATAAGTTGATCGAATCATTTTCTAAAACACAGGTCTAATTAAGTTTTAAAATCATTAGGCTGATTGCCAATTGCATTTGAAATTTGGATGCTTCTGAGAAAGGAAAAAACAAAGAATTTAATACAATGTGCACATCCCAATTTTTATCCTACCTCCATGCTGCTGTTCCAGCCCACTTCTTGATTTACCATATCCGTAACTCAGGGGTATTCTCTGGTAAGTAGATGGAGAAGCAGGAGGTGAGCAGATTGGAGACATCGGAGGAGACTTGGGCTCCTATTTCAAAAACACACAAACACAAAATGCAACTCTGAGACAAAAAAACCCACCAAGTAATCCTGCACAGTGATCCGAATGCATACAGCATGACACAGGTAGAGGCAGCAAACACTGCAGCTCCCTCAGACCCTTTATTTCCAAGAAAAGGCTCCTTAAAAAACAAAAGACAGAATTTGGCACAGAGCCTTCTACGGGTAAAGCATGTCAACGCCATAGCAAAGCTTTACAATGAACAGTTTAATGTATTTTACTTCCAAAGATGCCTGAAGAAGCATATGTAGAAGGCTTAATGTGAGTGGGTATCTATGAATTTACTTAACACATTTAGTGTGAGTGCATTTTGTGGGAGAGCATTTTTCGTATTAAAAAAAAACTTAAAATAAATCTATGAATCAGTATTTTAAGCACTCTGTGGATCTGTAGGTGCTATTGGGTAACCTAAAGCTTTCTCTTTGCCTTGACTTACAGAGATTGTTTAAGAAGAGGATGTGATCCTGAAACAGTTTACTGAATGAAAAGGAAAATATAGCACAACACAGATAACCTAGACAGAGCCAGGGGTTTGAGGGCAGCGTTCTGCTTTAGTGTCAGTACACACAGGCAGACATGCTGCTCTTCCCCATCCTGTAATTCCACCTGTGTACCTTGTCATCAGCTCGTTCCTGTTGGCTGACCTCAGGCTGGGCATGCCGTTACTCATGACACGCACCGTGTGATACATGTGTGCACACATTATGGGAAGATAAAGTGCCTGCCACCAGGCACTTACAACGTGACCTGATACAGTACCAGAGGAGAAGGTGTCAGGCCTGGGGAAAATAATGCAAATGAAGGTTGAGCTGTGAAGCTGGTTGTATCTGGGTAAGTGCTCCCAACTCTCCTAAACACAGGTAATGCAAATCTCCCTGAGACAGATTTACTAAATCGTCAACTCATAACAACGGATGCTGGGACAATGTTTCACTGAGGACAGAAGAAAAGCAGATTTCTTCTGGACTACTCCTGGGGGAGATTAGAATGGAAGAAAACCTGGTGGCCTTACCCCACCCAGAAACACTGACTTGTGATTCAACACCTTTTCTCCAACTGAATATTCCTGTAGTGACTAAGGATCATTCCGGTCATGAGAAATCGCTCGCTTTCCTGTTCTATTTGCCACCTCTCTCTCAGTCCTCTCCAAGAAACACTGCTGGACTAAGTAGGAGGACAACACTGAAGGAACTTGTACCGAATATTACAGGGCTGACAGATTTATACAAGCTCATATAAAGAAATTCCCTTCAGGAATGCAACTGGGATGCATCAAAATCAGAGCACAGCTCCGATGGGGAGTATCTGCATGTCAGGAGTTCATCTCCTGTCTAGTACTGCAAAACTGAGTAAGCCCATGTGAGTGTAATCATTTACAGGAATGGACCCAAAAGGAGGACGCATAACAACATATTGGCCTGAAGGAGACAAGCCCGTTACCTGTTTGTCCCCTTCATCTGTTCTTTTGTAGGAATTTTTTTCCACAGTTGCATGTGAAACCTGAAATTTAACTCCATGGAGTTCTGCTGGAGTTCCATAACGTACTTCACTGTCATTTTTCAGCGCCATAAACCGTGGCAGAGGTAATTCTTCATTAAAAGAGAGAAAAATTCAGTTGAGACCACAGAACATTAAAAGTACTTTAAGCAGTATCGTCTTGTAAAACCAATGAAAAGTTTACCTATAAAAGAGTACTATTTATATTTTGCAATGTTTATAAGTGTGGAACTCCTGTCATTATTTTATGTCTTAATAAAAATGTGAATGTTACACAAAGCTACACTCACAAGCTTCATACATATACTCTCCACGCAAAGAGAAAGAAATAAGCCTTGTGCACGTTGCTAAAGCAAGCAGCAAACTCATTTCCTGTCTTCAAGACGCTGTCTGTAACGAAAAGAATAGCCTCCCACAGAAACTGTGTGACTGATTAATTAATCAGGATCACTGCATCCTCAATGCTGCCATCATAAAGGGAACAAATTAAAAATGGGAGGGTTCAGAGACCACACCAAGGCCTGGTGAGACGACTGTGTCAAAAGGTCCCATTTCATGTCTGCTCTGCAGAGCGGAAGAGTGGCACTTTGTCATTCTTTAAGACAATTCACAGTTATTTTGAAGAAACACCATTTATTTTTGTGCAGTCACCCTGAAAGATCAATACAATTAAAATTAACAGAAAGCTCAAAACCCAGCAAAGCCATACATCACCTCTGTAATCATTTACACCTATAGCTACTAACAGGAAGAAAAAGAAATCAGCTGGAGTTCCGTACATGTTACTCACCCCACTCTAAAGGCACTCATGTATTTAAAGAGAAAATGTAGTTAGCACTGGAAGCGTTTCAGCAAGTAGGATATAAATACAAGGACTGCAAGTACCATTCTTCATTCATATTCGTGGATTATTTGCAGATGCTGGACTTGTAAAACACACACAGTAAATCTCACTTAGTTCAGGTTTCTAATTTAGTTTGTTGGGTTTTGTTTGGGGGTGGGGGTTGGTTTTTTTCCCCCAAAATTAACATCCTTAAAAAGGATGACAATGCAAGAGACGGCACACAAGCTGTCTGTAAGGAAAACTGACAGGCAAATCCAGGCTGCACTGCTTCATCCCTGGTTTAAACTCCCCTTCCAGCAAGGCGCTGAACCAAACCCTGCCAGCTGCACCTGATCCTCTCCACTTGGTTGGGAGCTCTGCACCGTGGGGGCTCAGCTCAGACGGGTCTGCACATGCTTGCCAGCACGGCTTCCCCACCTCGGGATGGGGCAGACCTGGGAACCCCCTCCCTGTGCCTTCTAATATAGCTGAGTGTTCACATTTCGTTGCCCTTAGCAGGGACAGCAGAGCAGAAGCTGCGCTGGGAGCAGTGACCCGATTGCGAGGTTATGGTACGTCCTGCCTTTCCTGCCTCCTCTCTGATCTCATGGCCGGTTGCATCGCTGCCTTCAGCAGGATGGTGGCAAGTACTCTTGCCCACAGCACAGCCTCACGGCGTGGTTCCAACGCCCACCCGGGATATGGGGGCTAAGGGTTCAAACCTGGTCAGGCTCAAGCCCAAGTGAAAAGCCATGTGTTTTGAAGCCTGAGCCCTGTTGAGGCAAAGCATGCGTCACCAAGGCAAGAACATAGAGTCCCTTCCATTTACTCACTATCAAAGTTTCACAGCTAAAAGGGACCTGCTTTCTCTCTTCACCGCTTTAGTTTGATAAGCCTCTTTAAAAGAAGCATTTTTTGCCATCAAAAACAGTACACTTAATCTTACTGTCAATTCACTGGGAAGAACAAAGCTGTTTTAAATTACATCTAATACACATTTTCACACCTACTGATAGGAAGCATTAGGATTTTGTCACCATTATGCATTTATTTCAGCAGGATTATTTGCTAAAACAGACGAGTGTTGCAAGCTGCCCTGCACAGGGGGAACCCTGACCTGCCCACGTCCCCTGTAACATGCCTCCACCCAAAGCAGCTATCACCTCCCACTCCGGACAGCTGTCAAGACTAGTGGCTGAAGGTGAGAGAGAAATGCATCCCCAGTACTGATCACCTGTCACTTGTGCCATTCCTTTGGTAATGCCTTTTCCAGAGGGGGATGTCATCTCAGCTTTGCCATACATGTAATTCACTGCAATTTTCTACCTTAGAGACTTAGACTTAGAGAATGTAACATTACCTTCTACTCCTTCTCTGCTTCTCAAAATACAATCGTTTCACAGACACATTAGAAGAAAAAGTTTACCAGCACAGAGAGCTGACAAGCATTAAAGAAAGTGAGAAACAAGTGCATAGTGCCACAAGGAAAATTTGCTACTTACCATTCTTAATGCTTTCAATCCGTACTGGGAACCCTGACTGTGCTGCCGCAATTAACTTCAAAGCAATATAAAATTGAGCAGGACCAAAATAACCCACACGCTTGGCTCCACAAAGTTCTGTAATCTAAGAGACGAGACACATTGCTGGTTAAATGCATTTCGCTCTTCCAGGGAATGTAAACATCTCTACATAAATGAAGAAAAATTCTTTAAAAATGCAAAATGCTTTTTGCTGTATTTAAAGTTTTCTATGAAGCATATTTGTTTCAATTCTGGACAGTATTGTCTGATCACATTCCCCTTAGTATATCGGAGACAGATAGGGAGTTGTTAAGCTTTTCAGAAGCATTTCTGGGTAACACTGCTATCCTAAAACAATATATGGGTTTTCATACTACATATGATTTTAATAGCAGATGAAATGATATGTTGTTAAGGTCACTGTCCATAAAACATTTCCATTGCAGAAGCTATGGTATTCACAGAAAACTGTACTTAATATTAGCCCTACAACAACAGTTCAGACAATGACTATAACAAACACAACAAGAAATACCCCATCACACCACTTGAGCCAAACATTTTTGTGAAACATTAACAGTCCTAGCACTGAAGCTTGATTTCTATATATACTTCACTGTTTGCTTCACTCAGCCACCTCTGTGAAGCAAACTGCTCCACATTCCCATGCTCAGACAACAGCTAAACAAACAACAGCTGTCTGCAGGTTTTAAGCACAGGCGCCAACTCTCCCATCCCCGGAGCTCCCAGATGTTCACAAACAAACCTCAGCAGGGCACTGAGGTTAGAACAAAACCCCATTCACTCCAGACATGAAGGAAAGCCACAAATCATTTTCCTGAAAATACACCTAGATCAGCAATGTCTCCTGGCTGGCGAGGTGCATCACCCATGTCCAGCATGACCACAGAGCTGTGCCAGTTCTTCATGGGTAAGAGCTGCTCTCTGGAAAACCATGTCTGTGGATCGCTCCCAAGCTACAACAGCATGACAGAAACTGTTCCAATGTCATGTATGAAAAAATAGCACAAATGAATAGTCTATTTTTTCAAACACATTTTGATATGTATATATATATACACATACACACTCAGAGTGGCAAAATGTCAGGTGAAACTGTTACTGAAAAAAATGTTTTGGAACAGTAATTCCTACCAATCAAAGAAAATTATCTTCAAGTGAACTCTTTCTTCTCTGGATGTGGCTTCTGCTTTGACTGAATGAGCTCTGACTTCCTTCTCTTCCTGCAAGTTCTAGAGATACATGGCTTAATTTCTTGACCACAAGACATATCAAGCAGCTTTCTTTTCTCTTACTGCCTGATGAAAAGGGAGATGGCTCTCTGTATGAGGACAGCTTCAGTTAGCCAGCAACATTTGCCAGTCCCTATCCTCTACATCATCCTTTTTTCTGAAGTCACTCTGGCATTTTTTTTTTTTTTTTTTTTTTACTCCCCCAACCCCATCACTGGCCTTACTTCTTTTATTTTCCAGTGGAAATACAGGGTACTTGGTATGTGCCTGAGACGGATGGTGCCGAAGCACGATTAGGAATGGGAGCATGCTGGAAAGGGAGGAACATGTGTAGGGGAACTCCTTGGAAGAGAGCTGCGCCCCATCCAGGATGTGAGAAGGAGCCAAATACAGGTCAGTGGATGGCACTATGCAGACCCCAGTGTGGCAGGGGTCTCCCCACTGCCATAGGAAGCAATACTGTCCACTACGGGGTCCCACTGCATCAGCGGGTCCCCCAACAGCAGCCTACCAGGGTGCTGCGGCAGGAGCTGCTGCGGCAGGTGGGTGCGCCTGCCTGCCTGCCTGCAGCAGGGTCATGCTGCTGCAGCAGCCCATCACAGTACCAGCATGGCTTTAGGAGGGCTGGGGAGAGAATAGGTACCACTTCTGAACTCCAAAGCAGGCTCCTTCCCCTCGTCCCTGGATGCTCCTAATTCACTCGGTCCTGCTGCCCACACCTCCCACTCCTGCATGCTCCTTCCCCGTCAGCGGTCCCGGATCTGCCCAACGCAGCGGCGCAGAGCACAGGCAATCTGGTTTGAGCCAGCACATGCAGACAAGCACCACCGCTGTGGCCAAGCTGGCTCTCCACAGGCACAACCACCCAGGCACACCAGATCCCGACAGCCGAGGAGACGATGATGCTGAGGCAGGTAGGCAAGGAAGCAGTCAGCTGGGGCTTACTGCACATCCCATGCACACAAAATCAACAGCCTGGGGAGAAGAAGATGGAGAAGGGCCACAACCAAGCTGAAATTCAATCTGGGTACACAGCCCTGGTTTGCTGTGGGAGAGGTTTTTTAAAAAAAGGCCAGTGCTAAATAAGGCAGTTTGCAAAAGCTAGACACCTACCAGCACCCAGGCCCTCCCATGGGGGGAGTGCAGGTGATAACCCCCTGCATGACCCACAGACAGTGCCAGGGATGGCAGCTGCTGTGGTGCAAAAACAGCATGTAAAATCCCTGGGTGTAAAGCCACCGGGTGCACAAGGGCTCCCTTCCTCCCCGGCGTCCTGCACTTGCTGGCATGGAGCAACAGCATTACCATGCTCTGCGTTTCCTCTCACCAGCTGCTGGAAGGAGGAAACACTGAGCAACTGGGACTTTCATATAGGGATTTGTGATGCTATCATCTTCCTGAAAAGATACTGAGAGTTAGTTTTCCGTATCTTTTTCTACACTTTGAAATACTAAGGTCACTGAATGTTGTAAATGCTCTGCTTGCTCCTGATACGGAAAACAAACATTTTACTCTGATCCAGCAGATGAAAAATTTTTACCAAGGATACACCATCTCTCAAAAATAAGGTGTTGTTTCTAAAGCATACTTAGAGCCAACCAGCCTGAAACTCTCTGTAATTTTGCTCTTTGCTGGTAACAACAGACATGTATTTTGTAGGCACAAGCTCCTCTATGTTATTTGTGCAACTAAATCCTGATCTCTTTGTTAATGGTTCAGAGCAAAAGATGCAAGCTGACAGAGTAGCCAAATTTTTTTACACAATTAATTGTGGGTATTCATATAGATTAATTGCAGGTACAGGCATTTAGTCTTATCAGGCTCCTTGTACGGTTAAAGGAGCGAGTATTGGGTTCCTTCCAGACAGCATTTCATACTACCTATATCAGGACCCTGATTAGAGCTGCTAACAGGCGCAGCCCCTCTCTCCAGCAACCACAGAGGTAGGTGGCAGATTAGCTTTTATCCAAAATCAATTCCTCAGAACATGCTGTCTGCTCAAATTTCCACAGCAGCTTAAACTGAATACTGCATTATATTTTTGTTACCCTGTTTTATCTTTTGCAGGGTCAGTGCGCATAGCCTCTTGATGGGCAGATGACATTTAGTGATACACAATACTGAAATTAAGCTAGTTTGTGCAATGTACTATGAAGAGTCTCCAAGACCCATCTGAATTAAAGGCACCGTATATGAAAAAAATACTGTCTCACATTCAAGCTGAAACTAGACTCTAATAAAGCAGAGAGCACTTTGGAACTAAGATATATGAAAATATTCCCTGAAACACAAGGGAAACAGCAATTCCGCTTTCATTAAACTGATGTTTAAAAACAAGTTCTTTCTGTCCTTTCCTGTTGTCAGTTTGGGTTGCATTCTTTTCAGCAAGCTACCAAGGTAAGAACTGGTATTTTCTATTCATGCGCTGCTAAACAGACACACATGTAAATCAAAACAACTTGCATACCTTGACACTTCAAGGGATTTTAATACAAAACTATTGGTAGTCAATTTTCATTGCAATTTTTTTTTTTGAATTCTTCAGCAGAAAACTGTAATCCTCCAGTAACAGCCAAATATTGAAGAAAAGTTTAATGAAGAACATGTTGGAAATAATTTTTCATGGTGGCAGGTTACAGGTGCTGCTTGCCAAATCTAACCTCAGGATGACAAACAGAATTAGTCAAAAACTGATCTATTCAATGGTTTGCGAGGCAAGAGTACAATGCTGTGTGGACTAAAACTTAGTTTAAATTTACTGCAAGATGTAACTCTTATATGAAACAATTTCACAGGTCATTTGCCAATTAATGAGAAACGTTGATTTCACACAACCTGTGAAAATAAAATTTCTCAGAGCAGGATGTAAAGCTGTAGTGTCTAATCTCATGTTTGTTCTCAGTCAGCCCTGCAACAGCATCTCCCAGTTCAATGGGATTGCAGCAGGTAGCCTTGAAACACCCATTCTGTACACAAATTGCACCACCTTCCCTATCAAGCAGCCATAAGAAGGGGAGAAAGCACAAGATCTAGATGACCACACAGACTTCTGACAGGCCAGAAGTTTTTCTATGGTTATAAAAATACATAACTTTTTTTGGGGGGGAGGGGGGTGGAAAACCCAACCAAAAACCAGCAAAACAATCTCCAACTCATCAACATTAAAATCTAAAATGTAGTTATGAGCTGTTTGGAAGAGGGGCTGGTTAAAGTTACCATTCTCTGTGCGAGCTTCTGATGGAAAATCTTTACATCTTGAGATGCTGGAATACAAAACAGATTTCTGTATTTATTATCCACTTATTATCCACTCACTGCTCTGCTCTATCAGCTGACAGCGAGTGTTATTTTTGTAATTGCTCCTTGAAGTCATCCCACATGAAGCAGCTTCTCCCAGCACAATCTGACATTGTTCCAGCTCTCCCCAGTTCTCTCTAAACAAGTTTCCACTGCAGTATCCAAGAGCACTGACCTCGCAAACACCCTGGGCAGGTCTAATGTAAATTGCAAGAGCTAAACTTCAGGAACTGAACATGAGCCTAGAGCTGAAGTCTGTTTTCCACAAGTAGAAAAAGAGATAAAATCAGAAACAACTATTCCATAATCCTATGGACAGGTTGAGATGACCATCCTGCAGCCTAAAGGGAAAGGTTAACAGCTGTAAGGCAAAGATAAAGCTGGGATTTTTGCTTTTTCATTTAGCCATTAACGCTGCTACAGCATCCCCTATATCCAGCTGGCACACAGTTTTTGTCTGTTCTGCTCTCCTATTGCTACCTGCCACATAGATGGTCACTGCTTGTCATCTGTGGGCAAACCCAGCCCAAAGGCGCTCAAACCTCTGTGTGGGTGGTGAGACTCTGCGAGGAACCCGTATAAGCTGAATGCATATTCAACTCATTCAGAAAGTAAAAGAAAATGAGCATCACTGACTCCTATGTTAAAGGAAGTTTTCTCACTGCACCTTCCATCTCAGTCCAGCCCCAGAAAGCACGATTTTTCTACTTGTCCTTGCTCAAGCTGCAATGAGAATGAGGTAGGTAGAAAGATTTTCCAGTTCATCAACTGCCTCTGCGTTTTAAGGAACATGTGGAAAAGCTTCTGCCATTAGCCGATGCACACCTTGGCCAATGCTCTCTGCAGGACGGCCAGCCGCGACGCCACAGCTCGGTCCTCAACCACAGAGCAACCCCAGACTCCCTTTTGGATCAACCACCCTCTTGTAACTGTTTCAAAGACAAATATTTGCAGCAATGGCTTATCAACAGCTTATCGCAAAATTGTGTCAGGTACCTGACCCACTTCACCTTTTTTTTTTTAAAAAAAATTTGTGTTTACAGAGCCTTTGATCTGTTTGTTACGGACAAGTTTTGCTACATTCTTAAACAGGTATTTCTTTGTGAACGGATCATTGTTCAGATATCTGTAACACTACCTGGAGCCTGGGGCTGTTTCTTCATTATTTAAAGCAAAGTAATAACACACCCTGGATCCAGGAGGATTACTGCCTGGGAAGGCAAGAGGAAGAGGAATGTGCTGGAGCAGTTACGTGCCCAGTTGTACAGAGGAAGAGGCTCTCCTATGGCTTAGGTTATTTAGCTCTGCTCCTTCATGTCAGTGGTCTTCCTATAACTTTATTTTATCCTGTCATCTTGTCTTTTAAAAACAGGTGTTTTATCCACTTTTTACTTTTTTAAACATCACCTGAAATGCTTACTAAAATCTAGCTATTTTGAGCAAGCAGGGTACTGACATCTAAACCAAAAGGAATTCAGAACAGCTTAGTTTATGGAACAAAAGTATACATAGTATATTTTTGAAGCCCCAACTACGAAGTATTCTCACAGTTTAAGCTCCATATGATCGTTGCTTTATAAGAAAGCACACCATAATTTTAAGTGCAAGACAAGCTACTAATAAACTGCCAAAGCTTAGCAACTTCAGTTAACACAGCAGTAAAAGCTGCAGAGAGCAACCACATCTGTTAGGCAAAAAGCTGCCAACAGCATCATCAGGGTTTCATCACACTGCCTCCTGGCACCATCCAGAACCACTCACAAGCGCGCCAGTGTTCCATGTGTCATCGCACCTTTGCACATCTAGGGGGAAAGCATTTCACTACAGAGACAGGTAAACACTATTGCCGGCAGCTCCAAGCAGAACATTTTATGCCAACCCCGAAAACTACAAGTCTTGCGATTCAGTGCACGCTTCCACGCACACGCACACACGGCCAGGGATAGAATCGCACAAAATAAACACTAAAACTATTTTCAAACAACTCTAAGTCTCACATTGAAGCTTAACGGCAGAAGTGTTTTATATACTAGAAAAAGTCAATTCCTGAGCAGAGGTTAAAAGAAACAACACACCAACACCATTATTTTCAATCAGTGAAGAGCCTTGTGTGCAAGCAGTGCAGGAGCAGGGCTGGCATACTTGGTCAGTGCAAGGGTCAGTCGAGTCCTTTCTCATGTACAACAGCCAGCTGCAGATGCCTATGGAAACACAAGCACGCGAACCACGCAGCACTTCTCTTCAAGTAGGAAGACTGGCAATGCCAGCATACCGCAAGTTACAAAAAATATTGATCTGAATTGTGCAGCTACCAGGACATGTGAGTCAGCATTGTTAATCAAAATATTTCAGTTATTAAGGAGTGTTGGGTAGAAGCACTCTGCCAGGGAATAAAGGCTGCTAATGCATGCTAGTATTTATAAGCATTGAAGTATACCTGAAAGAAATCCCACCTCCTACGCTAAACCTTTTGTCTTTAATATACAAACGCTAATGAATCTTTTACCTGCATCTGGCATGGAAAAGGTGGACACTTTCATCTAATGTCAATCTTATTGGGAGGTTTAAGAACCACTATTCCTGAGAAATATTTGACAGTCTCCATGCCAAGTAAATTATTTTCACAACAGTACTGCCTACAGAATTAGGTCACAGGTTGTTACATACATTTGCTGACACTTCATTCCATCTTTCCTTTGAATGAAAAACCTAGCATCATTTTCAGTAAACACATGCCTTTAGGAATGTGTAAAAAGCCTGCAGGGGTGAAAAAGATAAAGCAACTTCTTTTCAAAACCTTCTTGCCTTTTTCTCCTCACTATTTGGAAAATGAATTCTCTGAGAATAGCATTCATCCACCTAGAATTGTATCAAATTCATATAAAAAATATTCATATAAAAAAATAAATGTCAATAAATAAAGCTTGTACCAATAAATTTGTACAGGATTATGAGTAAAATTTTAGTGAAGCTCCAACTCAACATTTGGAACGCAAAAATAAAAAGCCTGAAAAGAGGTTACTCCAGATTTAAGAACACTGCATAAGGAGACCAACAAGCAGTATGGATTTTTCTAGAAGTATGAGTCCACTTATTCACTGAACTGCTTCACATTCTTTGTGGGTAATCAGGTTCTCAGCATCTGGATATGGAAACACAGATATTCAGCAGGTCACTCTCTGAAATGCTGCACACACAACCTTGCCAAAATCACTATTAAGACCTGAAATCCCATGGAAATCTGCAGAGTACACAGAATTGCATTATGGATGTTTTATCTGCTTTTCAAATCTTACTGTAGAAACAAGGGAGTAAGTATAACGTCCCAAGTAAAATGGCAAGCAGAGAGCTGTCACACCACTCCAT
Source organism: Ibycter americanus (assembly GCA_035590275.1). NCBI lineage: Eukaryota > Metazoa > Chordata > Aves > Falconiformes > Falconidae > Ibycter > Ibycter americanus. The sequence goes on from JAVJGI010000014.1 coordinate 92,497,701, forward strand.
CCAAACAAGTAGACTGCACAGAGCTTCCACAGGGCTTATCTGAATTTCTGCTGATGCAAGTCCCTGCCAAGAGCATTTCATTCTCTTAGACATGAGTCTCATAAAGCCCATGCCACAGATGGTTAATACTATGCATTTTATACATTGTAAATACAGTTCTTTAAAGGCATTAGTCATTCCAAGGATTTCTGTTCACTTTCCTGCTCACCTCGCCTCTTCCAAGAACGTATCTAGGGACATAACACAGAGAAGGCCCAGAATGTGACAGAAGAGAACCTAGACCCTCCAACTCTTGTCCATTCAGTGGAGATATTATCCTGAACCCGCTTACCCACAAGCAATTGACACTGCAGGAGGCACTTGATGGAGGCAGGATGTAACCATCCATACTGGAATTTGGCCAGGGCTGGCACTGGGCCAGGCGAACTACGCATCTGCTCCTAAAACTTTCATCTTCTAAAGGCTGAACTGAAAACAGTATCTAAACCTTACTACTACTGAGAGTGAATGGAGAGTTCCTCTTTAGCTCAAGTGGAAATGCTGTGTTTTGCACAAGAGCTGCAGCAGCACCCTGTGAGAATGAAAACACAAGATGATTACAGGAACATGAAAGGACAACACTATTTTTATCAAGGACAGATTTTAGGGAAAGGTGGCACGCATATCCTTGTTTTTTTAGCATTTTAGACCACTTCAGCAACAAAGCTGTTAATTATTTCAAGGAATACTTTACACAAGCAGCACATCCTTTAGCATATTTTCATCTTAAGAGTACATTACTACACTTACTATGAACTCCAATGTATTTCAATATGCTTATTTTTTTAAATCCATTCAAAACCCTGTGTATATATATACACACACAACTGAAATTAAATGTAACTTGAAGCTCAGCCCTAACAATCAAACCTTTGTAGAAAAGGTTCCTGCAATCCGTCCAAGCCTTTTTTATAAAAAGATGAATAGTCTCTCCATTGCTGCAATCACATACCCCGAGTTTAAAAAAAAACAAAAACCTAATAAATGAAAACATTGACATTTTATAATGGAGCATGAAGCCATTTATAATGCAGGACTCCTCAAGCCTGCTTAAAAACATTTGACTGAATTTTGTAGTTTGTTACTCATAGGGAGAATCCTTACCCCACCTTTTGTGAAATTTCAATCTCTCAACAGCATGCTACACATTGAGAAATCAATGCTTGTTTTGAAAAAAAAAAATCCCCACTGATTTGGGTTGAAGTGATTTTGTTTGTTGAAGTCAAAATTCAGTTTGAGTGTTACTCACACAAAAGTGTATTACAGAAAATTCCACTTCATTTTTATACACCACGAAGTGTTGTTAGACAGGATTTACCTTATTATCTGAAGAAGATAACATCAATTCTTTGTTGAGACTTCAATAAATAAGCTAGCTTACGAAGCTCAGCAGTACAACTCTATTTTCTTCTCATGTTAAAATACCATCATAAAAATCTTCAGTATAAGTAACATAGCTGGTGAAAACACCTCCCCATCACCCATAAAGCAGCTTGCCCATCTCACCTAAGGTGCAAAAAAGTAACTTGAAATGGCTGAAAAAGCCACAAGCTTTATGCTTAGCAGTAAGGAGATAACATCTCCTGTGAACACCACAACATTTTATGAACAGACAATCGAAGTATCTACTCAAAGAGACTCTTTCAGCACCTAAGGAAAAACAGTAGAAACAACTGCTAGATAAATGCTGAAGTCAAAGTACAATGAGGAAAATGGGCAGAAAGGCATCTAATCTCCTTTGCAAATGTATAAAAATTAACTGCTGTCAGAAGTCTCTTCTGATACTTCCACAGCCAAGGCTACCCAAAATATGGACCTTTTCAGTCAAATCTTTCTTTTCTCATGTTTAAAAGACTTAATTCTGTCCAAGCATCACTAGGGGTGAATCCCAGAAAACAAAGCTATTTTAATTTGCCATCACCATCGAGAGGCCTACAGGACTGCCTGCAGACGGTACCCCAGTATGCTTCTGCTGCCTCTACCAACAGCTGCCTTATTATTTCCACATTTCTTTGCAACTACAAGGAAATACTTCAGGAGTTGCACTCTCAGATGCTATGCCAGGATAACTTTACAATCTGTTCCATTTGCAGGCATTTTCACAGCTGAAAGCATACCAAGAGCAACCAACAGCAAACCTCATGACAATTACTGTTATCTGTACGCATCCAGGCAAAAACATTTACCTACTTATTTTGGAAAGCAAACAGTATTTTCTTCTCAGCAAGTGCGCTTCTACTTATTGATGGGACGCAACTCCTCCAGCCACCATCGCAGTCCTGGTGCACCCAGTCACACGTCTTAGCCTAATTAGGTGTAAAGAAATTCTTCATCTCGGATCATAATCAAACACGGCACCTGGCTCGCCTGCCCCCTGCGCGGGGACACGACACTCGGCTGCTGAGCCCCACGGGCCATGATTTAACTCAGCACACCTGTGGGATGAAATTGGTCGTAGGTGACGAGATCAAACACATGCAATACATAAAGCTGACTAGAAAGACTATAGAAAAACATCTAATGTTTATATTTTTACATTTCAGCGACAGATCACATTACTACAGTACAAGGCCTGTGAGGAAGTTCAGAGTCTTCTGGCTTTGAAGTTTCTGCATAAACATTAATTTCTGCTGTTTGAGATCTAGTACACAGGATTTTACCCCAAATAATGAGGTCTGGGAAACCAAAAAGCCACGGGTAGAGATGGCTCGGACACGGTCACTCCAGCCACTGGGACAGGCAGTAACCAAAACCCTCCTCTCAGCCTTCGCCGGTATTTTCCCTCATTTTGGCCAAGCTCTTCTGGCCGTGGGCAGCAGTAGCACCGCTGACCGCAAGCACGTTGAGCCATCCCCTCAGGTTTCCTCCCACAAACCCTTAGAAAAATCCATGTCCAAAGCTCAAGAGACACCCGCTTCTCCTTCCCGCCCCGCCAGCACTGCAGCCCTCCCGCAACGCCCGCGGCAGCGCAGGGGACAAGTGGCAGGCAGCACCCGAAAGCACCTGCCCGGTGCAGACCTCCCCCCTCCACGGGCGCACGTCCCCTCGTGAGGCTTTTCAGCACAGTCGGGAAAGCCCCTCGCTTGGAGACACAGGGCTAAAGCAAACATCGCTGAGCTTTGCTCGGAGCTTGACTCAGCTTTCCCACGACTTTTGGGATAAACCCTTTCAAATGCCAGTGAGGTAACTGACTTGTTCCGCCCACCACTGAAGGAAGGGCAGCCTTTAAAAACAAGCAGAGCTGCTGACCCTACACTGAGCTGAAATGTGAATTTTCTGCCGCCACACTGAGCGGTGTGCGTAGGTTGCATGACTGCCATTAGCTCTGGCTACCCACGGGATCCACAGGCCACCCTGCCAAAAACCCAGCTGGCACTGCCGCGGCTGGCTCCCAGGGAAGGCAGGCAGCCCCAGGCCAGGGCAGGGGGACGGACAGGCTACTGGAGCTCCTCCCAGTGCTTCCATGCGCAGGGCATTCCCGGGGCACGCACCTGGGAAACATTCCCAGATCCCACCAAAACACAATGACCCAAACCCAACCTGTGACTGATCTGTAGCAGAGCTGGCTGGAAAAATATAGCAGCAAAGTTACTAGCTGCAGGTTTCTGGATTTCACTGCAGAAAGCCTGGCACATGGATCAAAGCAGGATGGCCTCTCCCATACAAGACTCTGTTCCCAGAATGATTTTTCTACAAGACAAAACTCAAGTTAATCCCTCTGGATCTATTTGTTTTCAGTGGGTCTTGGTTTCAGTAAAGAAAAACAAGAATAAAGCTTTTCTTACACATTGATGTCTAACATATGATTTATACCATCCACCTTTTATCACCAGATTTTTTAACTCTGGCCAGTGCAATACAGATGAGCGCTTCAGCAACACCTTTACGTTTGTTTCGATTAGCCTTTCCTCTCTAATCTTTGATTAATGCTTAAAACAACCGTAAGACCCAAATATCATGATATGCAAAAATAAGTAATACAACACTTAAGAATCACAGCTCTCTTGCAAAAATCTTTCATAGCACTACACAAAGAGACTTTTAGCAACACGGGTTTAAAGATTCAGCAAACTATTTAGCAAAACAGAGTAGTTTTGCTAATTTTTTTTAACCCAGAACCACTCCTAAAAATCAAATTCTGTACATTATAAAAGGAGACAAAAAGTAATACAGAATGCTTTAAATTATCTTTTCCAAAGTCCCAGAGGGAGCAACTGATGAAGCTTGTTTTCCAAGTCTTGGTAGCAGAGTGAAGATTTGTGCAATTTAAAATTAATTGACATGTTATTAGGAGCGCTGCACTCAACTGAAATGGACATAATTCACTGACAGAGAGGTAAGTCTTGAGCAAAATTCTGTAAAAGGATTTTCTAACCACCAGGTTGGTGGCAATTTGTGTGGAACAGCTGAGACTGGTTCACTCTGGAAAGACAAAAGTCACTAATGGCGCAGCCTATTTCTCAGCTATCACAGATGCTGCATGATCCATCACGCATCACTGCCGCAGTGATTGCTGCTCAACCTTTCTCTCCCATCCTCAGATAAAGAGAACAATAGCATAATGTATGCTTGCAAGAGACTGTCAAAAATTGCTTTGGACTTCTAAAACTTCAATCAAATACTGAAAGTATCCTTGTAACAGCCCTTTCCCCACACAGGGTACCTACTGCGCCGCACCAGGGAACTATACAGGCTCGCGCAGCTGAGGGCAGCAACCCAATGGCTCAGATTTGCAATAGGTATGCAAATCCCCATTTAATTTCTAAACTCCTGGCACAACTTTCAACAAACATTTATGGCTCAAAAGAGCAAATTAGTAAGGAAGAACTTAACGCATTGGGCAGAGAAAAGGCTGCTGATTTATTTGACTCTGAAAAGATGGGTAAAACGGAGAGCGATCCGTGCCTGGGACTGCATGCTGATTTCCGATCTCCAAAGGCACTAATGATCACTGCAGGAGACATATACCATTACCTGCAAAGCAAGAAGGAAATGTCCAATAAAACCTTAGAGATTTTCTTCTAGTAGTGGAAATACCACACACCGATTTTAAGATTTTGTACCCTTTTCTACACAAAATACTACAACTGTTTCAAAAAATAATTCCTATGTCTCTGCTCCCTCCTCCTACACATTCACAAGCAACATTTAGCCATTTTTGCACTACGCAAATGAAGGCTTCTGTCCCTGCCTTTCATTTCCACAGGCCAATTTTATAAGGATACAAGCCTAGCTATTTATGATCCAGGTCTTATTTCACACAAGGTACATAAGCTAGCGCTTATCTTTAAGCTTGCAAGAAATCCTCCTGCAATCAAACGGGACAATTCACAAACCAAGCATCACCCGCGTTTGGATAATAACCGAAAACAGGGAGATAAATCTGCATTTGCATTGGGAAGACAGCTCTGTGCTTCTCTTCACAAAGCCTGTTCTGCTGCAAACTCAGTATTTACGATCTGCTCTAATAATTAATATATTAAGCAGCGATTTTGCATTGGTCCATCATTCAAGGAAAAGGAGCTCAGCAGATATGTACCATTTCCACCCGCGGCTGCTGCTGAAACACCTTCTCCAGCTGTCAGCACAGTGACGTGGGCAAGAGGAGCTCACAACTTCTTTGAAACACTAAATTATTTAGTTTCTCAATTCTTTGGTCTTAATGCACAACTAACAACATGATTGCTTTAATATACCTCCATTATTAGGACAAAACACACAGCAGGCAAGGCATTTAAAAATGTTAGCTGCAATGCTTTTATGACTCTTCCGCAGGACCTTCTGGAGTTAATCTAGAAAAACAAAAATACATCTGTACACATTACTACATATTAGAATTAAACAGGATTTGCAAAACCTTGTGGTGTGCAGCTTTTCTAAATATCTGTCCATTTTTAGCATTACTTTGCTTCAATATTGAAAACTAAGCCTATGCACCAGGACAGTGAATGAACTACTTAGCAATCATTTTCCCTTTCAATTGCTTCATTTTCTTTCTTGTTCTTTAACATTGGGAAGTTTTATATTTAGGCAGAAGTCTTTAGGCGAATTATTGCTTAACATACACGAAAGCTGGGTACCAAAAATGGAGCTTGTGTTGCATGCCAACTCCTGTCTTAAAGGCAGCTGCCTCTCTTCCTCCCCCTAACCCTGTGCCTTACACTTTGCACAATTTCTGCACTAAATGAAACAGGAGTCCTGCAGAGCAAAGAGTTTATTGTGCAATTAAACCCTGCAACACATTCACAAAAGGGGGGCAAAGTGCAGCAGTTTTAAAAAGAGCAAAACCACAGAGGACTTTTAGTAAGTGTATGTTCTAGTAAGCACATACTCTTGTGCATAACCAAGCTAGAAATTCTTTTCTTCTGTAAGAGCTGTACAATCCAAAAGATTTCTCTCGCAGAGACTCACATTAAACAGTCCAATGCAAATTCACTAGGAAAGCTCATGGGCTGAAAACCCTGAGTTTCTTTAACTGCTTTGTTAGTTTGGAGCCTAACTGAGAACAAGCAAAAGCATTAGTACTTAACAAATATATACTCTTTCCCCTATTTTCCTTGCCTAAACTATTGAAACTCCTAAGAGTGCAGGAACCACTTAAGCTGTTAATTCCCTCAGTGCTTTTGCACAGGAATCTGTTGGCTTAGTAGACTTACAACAACCACTTTGTTAAGCATGAGAAGCGAGATAACAAGGAAAGTCTTATTCCCAAGACTCCCCTTCACTCCGATCCCACCTAACAAATACTGCCCTACCTACCTGGCTGCTGCCCGGCAAGAGTGCTGCTACAGAAAGTGCCATCAACTTGGGATGTCTCAAGTTTTATTTTACAGTGGGAAGTTTCAGATGTTCTTATTATTGGCAGCTTATGGAAAGCATGTTTATATAGAACAGAAAAGTATTTAAATTAAACAGAAAACACACTATTGCTACATTTCTTCACTTGAAATCTTTTGACTGTGGCTGAGTTTTATTTTGCTGTTGAAAATAGGTCTTCAGCCAAAAAGCAGGAGTGTTTTATTCCACACACGTGAATACCCAAAATAAATTTAGACTGCATTTCTTCACTGGATTTGGAGGTAGTCTAAGGGGAGGAAAGAAGGCAGAAACAGCTGAGGTAAGATACTGCTTTTTCTTTTTTGCTTTACAAGTTGCTGGGGCTTGCATAGAGGCAGGGAAGAAATGCCAGTTTTATATCTGCTCTCCTGTATGACCCATCCACCAAGTAACCAAAAAAGTACCTCCATCAGCAACCTGCTTCTCACCACAGCTGTGGGCTCACTGTTGACAAGCACCGATGGGAGTTCTGTCTTTCAATTCCCTACCACACTAACTTTCTAATAAAATTGTTCTATAACACATGTACAAAGCACTTTCAGCCTCCAGAAAGAAGTGTTCAAGCACAAGCAAGCTCAACACTTTTACCCACATGCACTTTTTCTTCTGAAAACAAACCAGTGTATATGTATTTCATAACATTATGTATCTGAAAGACTGAGATTTTAGAGAAAATGCTACATCAGGGTCAAATGATTTTTAAAATACTCTGTGCTACAATGCTAGTTGTGAATTAAAACAACTTGCCTGCTCTAACTAGTAACAAGAAAATTAAATACAGCACTGTGTTATACAATTTTAAAATGTAAAGTTCCTAATTCTCTGAAAAGTTTCTGGCAAGTACAAATTCTTACAATTGGCAGGGGGCAGGTGGAGCCTTTTCTCAACATGTATGGCAGATACACCGCATAAACTCACTACAGTGAGTTTGGGATTGATGTCACAAATAATTCTGAATCCCAGCACCATACGTACTTTACTAGCATAAAGGAGGTATTTATTACTGACAAATAAAATACAGCTTTGAAGACCTGTATGCCTGTAGATTCAGGCAATCTTGAGGTACATACAATACCAGGATGATTTTAACTCTGAAAAGTGATAGCATAATTTGTCATCTTTTTCTCCCAAATAAACAGCAAGAAATCTATACATTTACTATTTATTTGTATCTTCCTATGCAAACAATCACAGAAAAATTGAGACAATTGCAAATGTTCCATTAAACAGCAAAATCATGCAAAATACCACAGAAATAATATGAACAGTTTGGGAACAACAATTTAAAACATTATTTTTGAAAAAAATAACTCTGCTTAAAAAAAGCCATGCCCTTTTAGAAACCTATTTGTTTACCTGTACCTTTCATTCTTCCGGATTCAGAAATATGAAAAACATTTTGTTCACAAGTCATGCAAAAATGATCCAATCAAACTACAGTCCATAATGGAATATATTTGTATTCTGTACATTTCTTTTTAAAGTCACAATGTTTGGGTACCATACCCTTGGCTCTCCCTGTTTTTAAATCCCTCAGAACTGCTTTCATAATAGTAATTTTTACAACACAGAAAATCTTTGGGCCATACTCCAGTATCAAAAGGAATTAATTCAAACTGAAAGAATACATAACCTGTTGTCCTTTTAAATAAGAAATTTTAATGACATCTATAATTGTACCTATTGCACATCAAGAGTACAAATTTAATTTGAGCTGCATAAGAATACCAGACTTATTTTTTTTCCAGCTTGCTAAAAAAGCTGGCAGCATTTCCACGGAGTATTAACTTTAAAAATCTTGACACTACCCACAGGAAATTGATTTTCGACAAGAACTTCGGAAAGGATTTTACCTGGATTCCTGCGCAAGATATTTACAGTCCATTTAGGTCCAAACCTACAACACAGCCCACAGATGAGAGCGCAGCATACAAAAACCCAACACATTAAACAAGTTGGTGTCGAATGAAACTTTGAGAAGTCCCAGAGGAGCAGAATGGAGGATAACAAAACAAACAATTCAAGAGTTTAACATTTTTTCTAAGTCTCCTTATTAAGCATTCTGTAATGAAATTCTTTTCACAGTAATTGCCGATCTTCTACGAGTCTTGACAGATATTTAAGATGGCAACCATCCAACTCATCTTGCCCCCATGACCTTCATATATGGCTCATTTTTCAAGGAATGAATAAGAAACATTTCCTACTCAGCAAGGTGTGTACTGTGAATTCATTCCCTTAGAAAGGGGATATGTTTGGGGGGTTTTGTGCCTTTACGGGTTTTTTTGGTGGTAGGGTTAGTTTTGGTTTTGGTTTGTTTTTGTTTTGTATTTTCACAGAGTGGTACCAATATTTCCAACGAGGGCCCTTTGAAAACTGGCCTCTGATAAGAGGCCTTCTTTTCTGGTCCACAACCAAGGTTGGTTTCAGGGTCAAAGAGCATACATGAGCACAAGAGGAAGCCACCAGCAGTAAGAACCATGTTTTTAAAACTAGAATTTAAAGGAAAGACAAAAAAGAACAACCACTGGCAAACACACCATGCAATGCACTCCACCATTTCAACGCATCTATAGGAACTGTAACTTTCAGCCTGCCTTGGGGGAAACCAAGGCATCTTTATAAACATCAAAATCTTCATGAATTCTTTACAGATTAGCCCACTGGGACAAAGGGATGGTCTCAGGGCAGGCAACGACCCTGGACACAATTCACTGATGGACAATAAAGATCCTGCAGCTGGTCAGCGCATTTTGGCTGCCCTGGGAGTTCTGGTCAGTGGCACCACCCAGGCACACAGCAGACCCGTGACTGGTCCATAAGGACTTCTCCTGGCACCACAGTTTCCCAGAGGCCTTTAAAAACATATCTGCATGCCTCATGCACAAGGAAGTCCCTGCTCAGAGCCCAAAGGAAAGCCACAGTGAAATTCCCCCTTAAGAATCACGCACATGGCTTTTATTACGTCTGGTGCAACCATTTGTACTGCCACCTATTTTATAAGCAAACGCTACCTCAGGATAAGAAAAAATCTCTCTATTTTCATTTTTCCAAGACTCACTGCAATAATGCCCAAACATGTAAATGAGTTTGCAATATTAAACGAAAAGGATACACAGTAACAGTTGGCTTGAAAAGGGAGAGGAATAACCTGTTCTTCCTATCATAGAATACTTTGGGTTGGAAGGGATCATCTCTTTCCAAGCCCCTGTGCCATGGGCAGGGACACCTTCCAGTAGACCG
>JAVJGI010000014.1:92507919-92525495 GCA_035590275.1 Ibycter americanus
GGTTGCTCCAAGCCCCATCCAACCTGGCCTTCAACACTTCCAGGGATGGGGCATCCACAGATCCTCTGGGCAACCTGTTCCAGTGTCTCACCGCCTTCACAGAAAATGATTTCTTCCTTATATCTAACCTAATTCTACCCTCTTTCATTTTAAAACCATTACCCCTTATCCTATCGCTACATGCCCTTGTAAAAAGTCCCGCTCCAGCTTTCTCGTAGGCTGCCTTTAGGTCCTGGAAAGCTGCTAGAGGGTCCCCCTGGAGCCTTCTCTTCTCCAGGCTGAACAGGCCCAACTCTCTCAGCCTCTCTTCACAGGAGAGGTGCTCCAGCCCCCTGATCGTTTTTGTGGCCTCCTTCAGATTCGCTCCAACAGGTCCATGTCCTCTTTATGTTGGGAGCTCCAGAGCTGAACGCAGTGCTCCAGGTGGGGGTCTCACCAGAGCGGAGTAGAGGGGGAGAATCTCCTCCCTTGACCTGCCGGTCAGGCTTCCTTTGATGCAGACCAAGATGCGGTTGGCCTTCTGGGCTGCAGGCGCACATTGTTGGGCTACGCTGAGCTTTTTGTTTACCAGCACCCCCAAGTCTTTCTCCTCAGGGCTGCTCTCAATCCACTCTACACCCAGCCTGTGTTTGTAGTTGAGATTGCCCTGACCCACATGCAGGACCTTGCATTTGGTCTTGTTGAACCTCATGAGGTCTGCATGGGCCCACCTTTCAAGCCTGTCAGGGTCCCTCTGGATGGCATCCCTTCCCTCCAGCGTGCTGACCACACCACACAGCTTGGTGTCACCGGCAGACGTGCTGAGGGTGCACTTGATCCCACTGTCCATGTCGCTGACAAAGATGTTAAACAGCACCGGTCCCAATACTGATCCCTGAGGAACGCCACACATCACTGGTCTCCACTTCGACACTGAGCCATTGATGGCAGCTCTGAGTGTGACCATCCAGCCAATTCCTTATCCACAGAGTGGTCCATCCGTCAAATCCGTGCCTCTCTAGTTCAGAGACAAGGATGTTGTGCAGGGCAGTGTCAAATGCTTTGTGCAGGTCCAGGTAGATGACATCAGTCGCTCTTCCCTCATCCACCAATGCTGTAACCCTGCTGTAGAAGGCCACCAGATTTGTCAGGCATGGTTTGCCCTTAGTGAAGCCATGTTGGCTGTCATCAATCACCTCCTTATTTTCCATGTGCCTTAGCATAGTTTCCAGGAGGATCTGCTCCATGATCTTGCTGGACACAGAGGTGAGACTGATTTGCCTGTAGTTTCCTGGGTCTTCCTTATTTCCCTTTTTAAAAATGGGGGTTATGTTTCCCCTTTTTTAGTCAGTGGGAACTTCACCGGATGGCCACGACTTCTCAAATATGATGGACAGCGGCTTAGCCACTTCATCTGCCATTTCCCTCAGGACTTGCAGATGCATCTCATCAGGTCCCATGGACCTGTGCACCTTCAGGTTCCTTAGATGGTCTCAAACTTGATCTTCTCCAACAGTGGGTGGTTCTTCATTCTCCCAGTCCTATTCTCTGTAGACAGGCCATAAACAACATAAGGCTTAAAAGCAACTTTCTTAAATCTAAAGATAAGGCAGCACTAGAGTAAGTTGCCTGTAGAAGTTACAGAGTTATCACCAGGGATTAAAAAATTGCTCAATAACATAAAAATGGGTTTTTGCTGTGGCCAGGAGATGGTGTCTAAGGATGGTTCGAAGTCCTTTCCATGCCTGTAGATAATCCAGCCTCCTCTAAAGATGAGGCTGATGTGATCACACCGCACCAAACCCTCTCCCCAATACTTTTCATAGCCCGTTAGCTTTGCTGTCCATTGGTTTAAAAGAAGGGCAGAGGTGTCAGTGAAATGCATTTCCCCGCCTCTGATTTTAATGGGTCTTACCAGTATTGCTGACATAGCTCAATCCCTTCTCCATGCTGACACAGCTACCAGGTAGCTAGTCAGGGCATGGGTTGTTTCTGAACCAGTTAATGTTTATGCTACCACTGGACCATGAAAAGTGCTACACAGTGCTCACGCTGCCACTTGCCTTTTTGTTTTTTTATGAAAAAGGCAGTGTGCAAGGCCAGGAGTGAGGCAGGGATGGCAGCACTGGGGCAACTCTTAGGACAAGGGTCTTAACTACTCTAAGACAAGACCGTGTCCACTGGTCCCTATCTCGGTTGCTGTTCATGAAAAAACTACAGAAACATTAATTTTGAGCAGCACCTAACAGTTACAAAAATTTCAGACATGCTTACGTGCTTTTGCTGATTATCCTTTCTTTTATTCCCTGCCACTCATTGAAGAGTAAAAACAACAATCAAAGTCCCATCTCACTGTGCAGCCTCTCTTAACAATGATCAAACTCTGTTCCTTTTGGATATTAAAGGGATCCATGATCACTGCAGACTGGTGCTCCTCCCCACCAGTTTCTTGCTCTGCAAGCAGCAGAGTCAGCAGCAAAGCAAAGAGTACAGAAATGTTCAGACTTAGCTGACCAGGGCAACAGGGATGAAGGTATGTATGGCCTACTGCTTGTGTCCTGCTTCTCAGCGGAAGCTCAGCCCTGGTGCTTTCATAACATGCATGAAGCTCTCTCTAGACTGGGCAAGACTGATCAACACAAGTACACAGGATTTCACATCCTGTGAAATTATTTTGCATTTCAAATATTCTTTCAAACAAACCGTGTCACAAACATTTTGTGTAGCTTAAGCCCTCAAACACATTTACAAAGTCAAAAGGTACATGGTCAAGCAAAGTCTGGCTCATAATTACATAATTTTTTCCAAAATTTAGTATCAGCAGAAACACGTCTGCAATGAGATGAATGGTGGTGGTTGTTATTTTTAAATTCCACTGTAAATAGTTGCACAGTTTTTGTACAACATCTTTTCTTGCAATGTTCACACTTAAACATTTCTCTAATGAAAGTTTGAAAATATGGCAAATTTTCCTTCCAAGCTGAGCAAAACAGACAGCAGAGACATAGTAAGAAATAAGGAAACTATATTACTCATTTTTTCTCATAATAAAGACCACTTAATTTTGTAAAGATAAATACACATAAAAACCTGTAAATACTTTCAAAAGGTTACATGACCCTCTTTATTTAAGAATGAAATATATCCACAGCAATAAAAATATTTTGTGTTAAGACATAACCTTGCTGTAAAGGAGAATCAGGCAGGCAGGAGAACCTCCTGCACACCAGAGCAATGAGGGCAGCTCCTGCACCACAAGCAGTGAAACTGCCTGAAGAGAAACCACTGCTAAATAATCTAGACTTGTTAGACATGGCTGAAGAAATTAATGCTTCCTTTCACAAGCAAATGAGGAATGAGCAATGAAGCTGGGTATTTAATTTAGAAGCAGCTATCAACTACGACATGCTGAGCTGGCACATTGTGCGTGAGGCGCTCACCTGCTTATTATGCCAAGTATAACCCATCTGTTCATCTGAATCCCCAACATGAGACATCACTGGGGGTCACAAGGAACCTAAGCCTAAGTACAATAAAAAAAAAAATATTAAAAAAAAAGGAATGGGCATGTTCTATCCAGCTCCCAGGCAAACAGCAGTCACAAAGACTGGAAACAGTAGGAGAAAGTACTGGCACAAAAGGAGCAAAAACAGTGCAAGTGCTGGCACATTGTCTTCAGCTTCCCGGGGAGTTAGAGGGAATTTATAGGACAGAGACACAGACAGCTCCCAAAGCCTCGCAGCAATCAAATTTGGGCTGCAGCTACCTGCAGGTGTGCAGGTGCAGGCCACCTTGCAAAGCACTGCATGAGCAAGGGGTGCACGCAAACAAAACGCCTGGCAAACCCTTACAGGACTACTTTAAACCTCTCAGTGGCAATGGCATATTTACTAGCCATATAAGTGAGAATCCATCTCCAATGCATCAATATTGAAGCACTTGCATTTTTTTCTTAATGCCAGAAAACTAAGGGAACCAAGGAGGCAACAGGATTCAGCTCTAGTTTCAAGGAAATTTTCTCACAGCAATACATTTTTTGCAAGACATACAATTAAAAAAAAAAGTCCTAAGTAGAGCTGACAAAAAGAGCAAGAACATATCCCTTCCGTTTCTCTTCCCACCATTTATTTATTTCCTGGCAGATGCAGAGAAGTGCTGAACCAGCAGCTGTCTTGGCTGGTGGAAGTTGCCAGCTGGAAACAAGGGGAACAAAGAGCAGCGCAGGTGGAGCCGCGTGGGAAGAGACCGGGGGGAGGTGGGGGGGGCAAAGAGGGGCACAAAAACAGTGACACTGCGCAGACACAGAGACACTCGCCCTCCCTTTTTGCTCCTCTCTGCTTACTATCACAGTAACTTTTTTAATGCTATTGTACAGCCATCTTGTATCTCATGCCCACACCACTATTTGGAATCACAGAATCGTTTAGGTTAGAAAAGACCTTTAAGATCACCGAGTCCAGCTGTTAACCAGGCACTGCCAAGTCCACCACTAAACCATGTCCCTGAGCAAGACATATACACATCTTTTAAATACCTCCAGGGACAGTGACTCAACCACTTCCCTGGGCAGCTTACATTAGTTCTAAGAAGTTGCCTATGAGCAGCAGAACCAACAAATCCCAACTTTCTCTGGACACCTGCCTTGAGGTGACATTCCTCTATGGATTTTGTCATTTTTAACATGGGCTGAATTCACTTTGGGACCTTTCTCTCAGCAGGAAAATTAACAGGGTTTTCTTTTACCACATGACTTAGGTCCTTCAGCTAACTCTTAGGAACTCTTCAAAGTCTCTCAGTTTTCTTGAAATTTTGTTTTAATAGTTAACAAATTCAAAAGTTATTACCAGGCTGAATTAACAGCATCATTGCACAAGCCTCATTTCTTCCGAAAACCAGGCCAAAAAACCTCAACCCGTGACATGGAGAACCGGCAAATTTTAGATTACATTAAGAAAGATGAAGTGGAATAAGCAGTAGTAAAGGAGAGCATCTCATTTTTACGCTCATTTTTTGAGCTGAAACCACACAGCTATGTAGGAAATGGCAAGACCTTTCAGGAATATAAGCTTGTGGTTAGGCACAGAATGATAATGAAAAGATCATTAGTTGGTAGGTCACTCTCAGCAGGAGACAAAACCTTGCACTGCATAAAGAGCAGAGTGACATGTTAAGCAAGCTCCTAACAGGGAGCCAGAGGAAGGATGCCTTCCTGTAGTGTACATTACACATTCAGAAACTCACAAGTGTCCTCAGCCATTTCACTACTTCTTAATGGTTAATAAGACTGATGGGTGTTCACACAAAGATACAACTAGCTTTCATATTCTGCTTGCAACCTTAGTAATAAATGAGCTACTGCTGCCATGGAGGGGTAAACTGAGCATTCCTATTGCAAATGAGTACTTCTAGCATTACACTTGTAGCGGTTCTCCCAGACCCGCGAAAAGAAAAGGCTAATGCAACAGAGAGCAAGCACATCATAACAAGGTATCAAAAGCATGGACAGACAAACTTCTAACAGAACAGAAACACCAGCAGCAAAGCAAAACAAACATTTCGTATTTCCCGGGACTGAAAAGTTATTTTAGGTTAAAAAATTTTAAGCATTAAGTTTGGGAAATGGTTCGTTGTGGCAATGTGTATTAGCTTACAATTCAAAACCCACCTTTGCTTGAAACTACCTCTTTCATTACAGAATATAGCCCTAGCTATCTCACAGCAATGGTGAACTGGTTTCGAAATGGCTTAATGCTCTTCTACAAATGGAAATTGCTGTACAATGTTGCTTGCAAAACATATTGTCTTACAATAGCTATCAGGAAGCAAAGCAAAATTTCAAGTATTTGGAGTTGGCACAAATAATTTCACTGCTACAAAGTTCTTCCCCATGCTCTCTAGAGTCACATACGACCCACGCCACTCAACTAGACAGTGCTGTGGACACTGTAGAAATGCTGTTCTGAGCAAATGCCAGTTTGACCATAGGACAGTCCTGCAACTATCTATTTAAGGCACTGTAAGTTACCAGAATTCTCCATGTGAAAGGGAATTAGGAACAAGGAAAAGTAGAGAGCACTAGTCATCCACTTCTGAAATGTATTGCACACCTACAGCCCTTGACACATTGCTCCTCTTTCTCTTCATTAAAATGTCAAACACTTATTTTGAAACTTAACTTATCCTGAATGACCAAGTTACTAGAAGGACGACCCAAGTATTGCTGTGCCTGTCTCAGTATTAATTTGGTTGTTACTAATATCTGCATTTCAATATTGCCAAATAATTTAAGCTATATAGTGGGAATAAAAAAAGATTCACAAACTTACCCCCTACTTTTGCCCTTTTGGATGTTTGCCCTATTCAGAGATATTTACTTTAAGATCTGTCCTTCAGGATCTGAACAGAGGACCTTCGCTCCAATTCCAGAGTGCCCTGTTTTGTTGCAGGGATTAATTTCAGTAGTCACACTAAAACAAAGTGCCTTGCTAGACTTAAAGCTTTACCTCTTGCACACTTCCCCTGCCATCAAATATATGCATGGTAAACAATGCAGTCTAAAAACAGCTAATGAGTATTTCCCAAGGAAAAATATTCCTTTGGAGAATATCCTCCTCAAGGATAGTCCTGATTTAGATTAGATCAAATAAAAGATATAATTACTACAATATAGGGGGGCAGGGGGGACATGACAGCAGGGGAAGAGAGAGAGAAAATAAGGGACAGATAACTCAGTGTAAATAACATTAAGAATTATTTTCCTGCCAACCTCAGCACTGCCCGGTGCTGCTCATTCTTCTCCTGAAACAATATTTGCTCTGGCCAGTGAACTCAGGACCTGTCATGCTGTGAGGTACCAGGTGCTGTAACACCATCACCCCCAGGCTCCCCATCCTGGTTCCTTCCTCTCACAACACCCAAAACATGTTTTGACAGGCACCACTTCACAGCTGTATTATATGTATACTGTACCTCCAGAATAATATTTTAGAGTTGTTTTTAAAAAAGCCCACAGTTAAGTGAGGGTAGCAGCAGGTTACAATGTAAGTGCAAAAAACCCCAAGCATACTATCTGCTACAGTGGTACACCTCCATCACACACCAGGTGCAGAAAACAGAGCTGAGGCCCTCTTCATTTCCAGCTTTGGTGGCATCTCATGCAAAACTCAACCTAAAAACCAGCTAAGATTTTTGCTCTGTAATTTTTTTGTGTGTGTGTTTTGTTTTGGGGAGGTTCTCAGGGTGGTTTGTTCTGGGTTTGTTTGTTGGGTGGTGGGTTTTTTTGCTATTGACAGATTTTTCATTGAGACTATTCAAGGACTCTGCAGGAAGCTTCAGGCATCAGCATAATTTCAAACCTTACACTATCCCTTTTTAAAGGTTACCAGGTTCTAGCCTGTTTCACCTTCTATCTGCAGCAGACATTTATATTTATAACCTGCTCAACACTATGGTATCTAGAGCATTAATAAAAACCAGAAACAAGCAGCTTCCTGGTTCCTGCCTTTTATTATTCAACAACAGAGAACAGCAGTTAACAACACAATTGGGATTTATTTATTTTTGCCTTCTGATCTTCTCCCAAACCAGACATCCTCCAATACATACACTGACCACCTGACTGACTCTTTCAAGCTTCTTCTCCAACCTCTTTCACAACCACTGCTTGTAATGAGATTCACTGCAGTCCTGCTTCTACCACCTCCCAGCTCCCTCATCCTCAGGCAAGGTCTTCACTTGTCTTACATTCTTATAACAGGAAAACAGTTTCAGCCTATCTGTTCTTTATGCTTCCTACCAGAACCATAAGGGAACCCACATAAGTGCCAGAAGCACAAAAAGCTGCTGGGAGGCACAAATGTTGCAGTTACCAAACCCAGAAAGGAACCCGGCCAGTGACCTTGAAGTCAGCCCACAACGACCTACAGAAACGTACCAGCATTTTGGAACAGCCTTGTATTCAGCTTCTTCCTCTCACCCTGTTTAAGAAGGGAATTACTGTGGTTTGGGTCCAAAGGAAAATTTTCAAGACCCCTTTTTACCATTAATACTGAGTTCAGAGTTTGTGGAAAACAATAGACAGCCAGGACATACGGGACACGTCCACATAGCTAAACAGGAGAACATTTCCAGCAGCCACAATTATCTAGGTCTTCCATAACTTCCAACAATGATAGTGAAACTCATTCTTCAGAGATTTAAACATCTGCTACTCACTTCTCAGAATGACAATCAATTATGGACAACTCTGCATGGCAGATTTGACCCTTGGTGTCTTCCAGTCCTCATTCTGAAAGCAGTGGCAAAAAGTGCTTCAAGTTGCTAAAAACCACAGGAGTTAGTACCCAAGAACTGACAAACACCACACACGGAAGCCCTGACAAATCCTCCCCAGCTAGACAGCAGCCACCAGATCTAGTCATCCTGAAATAGACTAATTGAAAATACTGCAAAACCTTGAGTTTCTTCCTGAAAAAAACACGAACACTCAGATTCCAATGAGCCTTTCAAATTTCTGCCAGGAAACTGAGTATTTTGTTCCAGGGTGCCTTAACACAAAGGTACCACAGAATTTTGTGGAAGTTGTGGTTTTGATGTTTCACACCCCTGCAGTTCCTCAGCTGACGACATTTCCGAGGCACCACAGTCTCCCTCCTGGCCACCATCACTGCGTAACAGCAGAATTGGTCTAATGAACAGAAAGGAACAAGGGATGGTGTACACCAACAACCTCTTTCCCAAAATTTATTTAAGATGTCACAGTGCTTTAACACCTAAACAGTTCAAAACAAAAAGTGTTTTGATGTAGCTCAATAAATGACAGGTTTTGAAACATTTCCAAAGCAACTTCTCTCGTGAACATTTCTCATAGTTAACTTTGCCCTAGAAGACCAGAAGTAGTTCTGGTATTTCCCATAAAAGTGTAATTCTGGGTATTGTTCCACTCTGCAGACAAAATGAGACCCTACTAAAAACAGAAGAAAACAGAGACTGTGACACAAGATGTGTTTTTGCCACAAACAGAAATCTCTTACAGACTTATCCCTCATTTCATTAAAACCATTTTTTCTAAAATGGGCTTCTTTCTTCAGTAGTTACTGTGCTGTGATTTTCTAGACTAGCTACCCCCCCAAAAAAATTGATGCTCACCATACCCATCCCATTTTATCACATTCCGCACATTTCCTAAGTTCATTCCCCTAGCACTCACAACTACAGCAGGTACTTTTAAAGGCAATGCAGCAAACACTCAAACATTATTTTCCACAATTGTGCAGTTATCTTAATCAGTATCACAAATTAAAATCCTTCTTGAGTTATGAATTATTTTTATAAGACTGAAGAGTTATCAAAAGACTTAGTAACTGAAGGTGCACTGTTATAGCTATATCCATTGTATATGCTGTGTGTAAAGGACCTGCCCTTCCTTGATCTTACACCCCATTTACCTCTAGTTTGAATCAACACATCACTTGGAAAAGCAGCTTAAAATTTTCTTTTCCACATCACTAAACAAAGCCCTAAAATTATGCTTGCACCTTATGTGTTGAAATGCATCAGTCAGTGAGAACCTACTTGTTTGCTATGTAAACCAAGCATTCGTCCCCAATTCAACTAAAGAACACAGGACTTCAAAACAGCAACATAAGACAGAGTCAAAGACAACATCATTTCTAGTGCCCATGCACAGTATGCCAGCATTTTATAGCATATTTTACATCATGACTTGTATTTGCATTTCTATCTGTACATAGTAAAGTAGCCTACAGCTATTAAAACAAAGATGTTCTTATAAAGGCAGCAATTATTCAGAGAAAGAGGGAAAGCAAAAAAATAAAATTAAATAAATACATAAATCGCACTGGGTTCATTTTTCCACCCTCCCTATTTATTTTCATTTCTGGCATTTAAAACCTCCCAGTACTTCACCTTTTACTGCTCCACTGCTGTTACTGTTGGTAACAAAATAATTCTGACTGTATTTGTCAGCCCATAGCAGTCATCCTGTTTTGCAAATGATTAGACACATTGTTTTATTCTGAAAGACCATCATCTTGGCTTCCATAGGACATCATTGTGTAAATTATGCCAGAAGTAAATAATGCATGAAATGTGAAATGTTATCTATGCCAAAGCAGATCTAATGTTTCTTGGTGTGGAAAGAGACTTTAAAAAGAAAAAGGATTTTTTTTTAAAAAAAAATAAACTGATTTGAAAGGCTCATTCCAAAAAAGACTTGAAATTTATAATAATAATAATAAAGTAATGGCACAGACATCTACTATTGACAGTAGAATTCAGCTTCATGACTCACACTGTAGTGAGCAAGCAGACACCATGGGCCATGTTCAGACAGCTTAAATTCAAGCTCAGCCAAGTGTTTCCCATTAGCCAACACTAAATTTTCAGTGCTACCAAGCCAGTGGGAATTACAAAATCTGAATCCAGGGTTTCAAGTATGGCCCTGCTCCAGGGAGTAGCTCCCCACCATCTCCTGTCAGAGAAGAGCACCAGCCAAGGTGCACGCCGGGATTGCAGGACTATGCCGATGCAAGGGTAAGGTAACAGGAGAACCATTTGCAGCCTTCTTGGACTGGGGGAAGACTGCTCAGGACAGAAAACAAAACAAACAGAGATAAAAAATAAAGAAGCAGAAGAAAACACTGAAGATGTGCTTTGGTTGTCAGGCTACTTAAAGTTTCTCAAGACCTTTTGTGGTTGTTACAGACATTTGCCAATCATGCTGCTGTAAGTGGGGCACTCAGTAATTCCTGTTCATTAGGAAGGCCTCTGAACGAACGACTCATCCAGGTACAAGAGAGGATTTAACAGGCAGCATGTAACTTTGGGGTCATTTTAAACAGGCCTAGTCCCCAGTGGAGCAAGCCCACCGGCACAGCCCTCTGCAGGGACACTTGTCAGAGAGAGCTTCTTCAGCGCTCCTCTCCAACCATACCACCCAGTCCAGAGCAACTGGCAGCACAAAGCATCTTAAACTTCATGTCTGCAAGGCAGGTTCGTGGGAGAAACAAGCTATTTAAAACATTAAGTCCAAAGAGATAAAACCCTCATTTCATGTTTTTCTAGATAAAGATCTGTCTCACCAGTTGCTCATCATTAAAACAAGGGTTTGTAGTTTTTTCTAAACAAATATGGTAACATTTCTGTTTTTACCAACAAGTAATATTTCAAAACATATATAAGCAACCACATAGCT
This sequence comes from Ibycter americanus, assembly GCA_035590275.1. Taxonomy (NCBI): domain Eukaryota; kingdom Metazoa; phylum Chordata; class Aves; order Falconiformes; family Falconidae; genus Ibycter; species Ibycter americanus. The sequence continues at coordinate 92,519,114 of JAVJGI010000014.1, forward strand.
TAATAGACATCTTAAATTTTTATTTTGTAAGATATTTAATAAGATTTACTTGTGTAGGTACATGTGATATATGCAAAGTTAAGTTTAGATGAAAATTGAAATTCATTTAAAAATACACAGACCATCTTCATCGGCTAGAAAATGAAAACCACACATTTCTTATGTATACAAACATCTGGAAGTTTATAAAAACAAGTTTTGTCTTTTAAACACTTTGGTAAATGAGCTATAATTTGCAGTTAGTTATTTAGCTGATTATTTCTGGTCACTGTGTCCCACCAGATCACAGAACTAACAGGTCTCATCCCACCACATCCTTCCACCTCACCATTGTAGCTAAGCTGCAAGGGCTGGGGGGAGAAGTTCTTCCCAACCGAGTTCTCAATTTTCTCCATTTTATTCAGTGGTCACCAAATAACACTCCTGAACACACTTGAAAAAGAAAATATTCCCTCTGTTCAGGAAGAGGGGATTACTATTTCTCCACAGCTGGTTTTCTACTCCAGCACCCTTTTCTAGTTAATTATCCACTAACTCAGATGTTGAGCTGTCTGACTGTCTTCAAAAGTTGAACTACCACATACTGCTCATTAATGTTTTATTTTACCATACTGTTGGCATGTTTAGATGCTAATACATCAAAGAATCTTGCTTTACAAATATTATATCAAATGTATTTCTCAATTCATAATATTGTAAATTTAAATAGGTTATTTATCCTGATCCCTTGTCACGAAAATGCTTGTTACATCTTTCATGAATCTATCTTGGCTAAGTTTTTCAGCTCAGCTAAATTCGTGTTTTCAGAGTTTAGACCAACACTTTTTTGTGGGGGGTGTCCGTGTTAGATTCACCCACTGAGGTAACTGAACTCTGCGTATAACACCTCCTTTGCAAAACAGATTGTGGACAGTATCAATCAATCTGTATATAAATATGACAACACTGATAGCAATGCTATCAGTGTTGTCATATTTATATACAGACTGACTGATACATCCACAAGTAAAAGAGGTTATACCCAACTGTTTGCTGAACTCACTGCACTTGCATAAGTACTGTGACAAAACAACTTATTTAAAAAAAAAAAAAATATATATATATATAAAAAACCCACCAGTCTTCATCATCCCTGCTTCATACTGCAGCATCCTCTCAAAGAGAGTTACCTGTTTTCATCCCAACGGATCTTCTTCCTCTTGTAGAGTTACTTAATCACTGGCACAGCAAAACGTGATTTTATTGGAAAATAAAATAATTAATTCATACTTGGTTGTTATGAGGGTTAATTACTGAAAGCTGCAGGCCTTGATCAGGCTGATTCTGACCGTCCCAAGCAGGTCTAGGAGTGTCTGGTTTTACAGCATGATTTGAAACACACTTGGGAAGGAACAGCTTCTACAAATCTTCCACTGTGTATCTCGACACCGAGGCACTCAAAAGCTACTGATCTTTTAGGTAGTGACTACTAAATGATAAACAATAGTTTAAAGATGTACAAGGACCTAATTTTTTTTTAATGAAATATATCATCAAGATACTTCCAGGTGAAGTTTTACACTTTAACTTGGTATAATTTAATTTTTTTAATATAAATACTACTACTGTGGCTTTTACATCTGGATTTTGCATGTTTCTACCCACGTGAACACAAGTTTGCTTGTGACTCTAGAAAGGCAATGACAATTTGGGGACTGTGGACAGAAATACTAGTATCAAAATGTCAGTTTACCCTTCTTGCTGTACCACTTACATGAAGTTGTACTCCCCTTTCATTTCTTCCTGACTCAAAGATGTCAGTAGGATGCAACTTCTCTGTGACATCACTTTTTGACGGACCCGCTGTTAGTCAGTCAGTTAAATCACACTGTCAGCACTAGCATAATGCCAGATTCTGTCAAGGGGTACAACAGAGTGAATTTTATCTTTTATAAAGTAAGTTTCCTCGCTCAAAAAGCTCATTTTTTAACTGCCACAGTTGTTGTTCTTTTCCACCTGTTTGAAGCAGACAGTTAATCCCACCCCAGCTATCATGCAGATAGTAATTTATGCTTATGGAATTTAAAAAAAAAGGTTATAGAAAAGCCAACCCTCACGGGCATCCTTCCAAAGAAATACCAACTTAGCAACTTCTTTTTTATTCTATTCACACTTCTGCTTTTTGAACACAAAAATACAGTTAAACTGTCGAGTTATAACTATAGAGACAAGTCATGATAAACACAGATTAACTCACAAAGCCTGTAGAAGAAAGGCAAGATCGTTGGTCTGTGTTCCCTATTCACACAGAGCTGGAAGGAGAGTCCCAGCTAAAAAAATGCAGCGTCTGTGCAGCTCCCGCATCACACAATTAGTACTTGTCATCCTTGGAGCTCAAAATAAGGCAGTGTGTTCATTTGCAGAGGAAATAATGCATTTTCTTAAGAAAACTGGATCTCTGTGCTGACAGCGCAAGTCCACAAATAAGATTAAGGTTTATAAAACTGGGAATTAAAGATACCATCAGACAACCAAGTAAGAATGAATCAAGTAAATCCCAACCTAATAAAAAGTACATCTTGTAAATCTTGAGTCTAACCCTGCTCCCTAATTTCTTAGGACAAAATCTTCAGAGTCCACACTAACACCAACAAACCATAGAACCAGCACAGGTACCTCTCCTTTGCTGATCAGTGGGCAATGACTCTACAAAGCGCGATTTTATCTGGAAGCGATGCAGACATCAGCCCACTGGTACTCGGCACCTGTAACAAATGCACTTTGGGGTCCCAGACCCAAGGAGCAGAGGCTGTACTCGCTGGCAGCCAGCTTCAAAGCAGGGTCACAAATGGCTTGCCCAAAATGAGACAAGACATCCCATCCATCGTCAACCCTTGTGGCACGGTGGTTAGCATGGAGTACTGACATCCCAATACACTCAGGGAGCATAACCAAACCAATTTCTCCAAAAAGGCCAGAAACCCCAGAGAGAGTTTGCCCTTGTGGGTGGGCACACAAACCTGTTGTCATCTACTGATGGCTATCAGTGGTGCCTCCTGCCCCGAGATGCAGTCACTTCTCCATTCCTTAGCATACCTCTGCCTGCCTTATCCCCTCTTAAGAAGTGTTAACAAAATTTATCTATGTAACAAAGTATGCTGTGGGATCATGTTTGCTTCAGCAACATTTTTGTGGCCCCAGTGACTTCAAAACATTTTTTTCTTTTTTCTTTGCACAAATTCAGTTATTTTTCTGTTTATTATGAGCCAAAGCGTAGAGAACACCATTTTCAACTTAACCAACATGGGTAAACATAAATCCAGCTGATGCTATTAAATTTCTTCTATTTCTGACAGTCTACGCAACCGCACAGCACGTGACTAGTCTGCTCCTTCCTCCTTTGACATAAATATTGTAAAAAATAAAAACAATCCTAGCACAGATCTTTCAGGCAAGTTATTATAGACATTTTACAGAGTTACTTTAAAAGGCCCTGGCGAAAGATCAGCCACAGGCTTTGTGCAAGTCTAAATAAAATCTTAATGGTTCTGCCTTTCTTCGACTAGCCATATAGTGTGGTTACTTTCAGTACACGGGGGAGATATGATTACACAGTCTGCAAACACCACGCTGTCCTGTCCCTGTCATGCCCTTCTGAGTCCTGTAAATTGTCTGAAATTTTCATTTCAGTGCTAACTTCAACCTTTTTTCCGCAACTAAGATCACTTGCCGAGTTCATGCTTCAATCCCTTCTTTAAGGAAAGTTAAATAGGTACAACCTCTTCTGTACCCTACTGCCCAGCAGAAGAGCTGGCTTTAGTGAGCCTGGGCGTAACAAACCTGTGTTCAATCACTTCATTTGTAGCAAGACCTGGGACTCCCGGGTGCACACCATCTGTTCCTACTGACCCGCTGCTCTTGGATTTTTTCCACTCATTCCAGCACTTCCTCTTCTGGCACACGCTCTCACATTCCCTACCTGCTCTCCACTACCTAGCCTCTTTCATCTAAATAAACTCTTAGATCAAGCCAACTAACGTTTAAGCTAAACAAAACCCTTGCCTGTCCACTGTTTGGGAGCATGCATCATTGCGTTTCCCACAGGAATAGACATATTCAACAGCAGTATTCCAGCCGGGATGCACCCACGTGATTTTTGTCTAGACCACAAGCCCTGCCATTAGAGTTAAGGAAGGTGGAAGATTTCCCCATGAGGCTTGTGAGCATCTTCCTGATCAACAAGAAATCTCAATCAAAGACTGTATAAGGAAAGGCTCCTTTCTCAAAGATTTAACCCACTTACTACACAAGTACAAATGCCTGAAGACAAGAGCACAGGTTCAGGACTTTGCCCTGGCACGAAATGCCAGTTCTAGAAGCATACTGATCTGTAAAACTGCTCCTCAAGGAATACCTGGAGAATAACAAGCTGTAAATTGCACATTGCTTACAAAATGGTCCATAGCCATCTCTTGTTATAGCCCACACAAGGGCCAGGGAATGGTGTTAAGTATCTTTTGTACTGTGCAGGCTCTGCTTCGTAGAAATCCAGAACTGGTTTCCGACTCAAATCTCCCCGTTTCTGACATGGCAAAACTCAGCACGACCATTTCTCAGTTGGTCAGTAGGGACGCCTGCACACTAAGCACTAATTGTGACAGATGGGGATTTTAAAAAGCATTAAAAAAAAAAGCTTTCATGGTCAACAATTATTTCAAAGAAAACATGTTATCTTAACCCAAGTGAGCTGCCTCTGCCCAAAATGGGTGTTCCCTGTACTAGCAGAAAACATATACCATGAACCTCTCAGCCTCGTTTTTTTAAACAGAAACTATTAGATTGCGTTTTGGGAGGACTATAAAAGACAAAGTATCAGCAAGTATCTCAAACAATGTTGTGGGTTTTTCCCTATTAAAACATCCACATTCCCAACTTTATTTTTTTTTAAACAAATTATGTTAATTAATTTTTTTCTCAAGTCCCAGCAAATGTTAGTAAGAATGACAGCAGTGGGTTCTGAGGACAGGCATTCTAGCCATAGAGCAGAACATAACTGTGATTAATACCATATAAACAAGGGAGGGGGGAGGAAGAGAAACAGCTCCAGATCCCACAGGCCTTATTATCTGAATATTCCTAAAGCCAACTACAGGCTTGTTTCCCAGTAACATTCTCTTCACAGCATAAATATACCTGGAAATAATCTAAAATAGTAAAAAACATTAAAAAAAAACCCACAAACCACCAGCATTTCCAGGCTTAAGTCACACATTACTATCAAAATGACCCCCAAAACAGACTATGATAATAATTTTTACTTAAATGATAGGGTAAGGAACTGCACAGTAAAAATAAGAGGGTTTTTTCCGTACTTCTTTGGAAAATGAAGTGACTCATAACAGTCACACAAATTTACTAATAAGGTTCTAACAAGTTTCTTAAATGTGCCTTCTTATTTGAAATTAAATGCCCTCTTCTTCCTCTTTGCAAAAGACCTACTCTTGGCACTCAATCTATCCAAAATCTCCACTCTCACCGTCCAATTCACCTGGAAGACCAAGGCCACAACATGGCTCAAAACGAAGCGGTACTACGGTGCTCGGTAACACTTCTGTTTTACAGATCTGGTAAACAGCACAAGTAAGTGAAGAAAATATCCTCAAAATATCGTCGTTTTCATTCAGAATCACCCATGCAACATGAATTTGCGCAAGTCAGTATAAGATGACCTGACAGCTATGAGGAAAGCCATAGAGGAGGTCAGTACCCTCAGGCGGTGCCAAGGCAAAACTGTACTCCAGCTCGATTTCAACTTAACTTTTTGTTCTGCTTCATAAATAAAAACTACTGAAGAACAGAACTCCTGTAAATAAAAATAATTTTAAAAAAATAGAAATATCCTATTTCTGTTTGGTTTATTGCCAGAAGTATTGGGCAACTGCAGTGCATTGGTCAAGTTACTAATCCGCAGGTGGAGAAGACCACAGGAGCAGTTCTTTCTTCCCTGTTACTGGCAGCTGGATGGCACAAGCCTTCTCACGCCTCGACCGAGCTCTTCCTCGAAACTGCAGGGGGTCCCACCTGGCAGCCCCTGCGGGGACCTTTCCTGGGACCCTGCTGCTCGGGCACGTGTGAGCCCCTTCCTCGGTACCTAAACGTGTTTGTTCTCAAGAACAGACGTGTCAACACCACAACACCGTTCCACCTACTGACTTTTTTCACTGAAACAACACTGGGGAAAAAAAAAAAAAAAAAATACCAGCGCGAAGCCAGGAACTAAACACACCGCACGCCCTTTGCAGCCCTGCGAACACAGCTGTCTACGGTACGCGGGGGCCCTTCGGAGGACGCGGATGTCAGGCCCGGCCCGGCCGCCCGCACCGCCCCAGGGCTGCGCGCAGCC
>JAVJGI010000014.1:92526595-92554488 GCA_035590275.1 Ibycter americanus
GGCTTCTCCTCCAGCCAGCCTCTCCTCATCCAGGCCCCCTTCTTCTCTCAGCTTCTCCTGAGGCCTCTCCTCATCTCCCCTGCATCCCTGGGCTCTTCTCTATCCAGCCTCCTCTCTCTTCACCCAGTGCTCCTCTTCCACCAGTACCCCCCTCTTCCATGCTCCTCAGTGCTATTTAGCTACTTAGAGGAGCAAGCCACAGTTGTACATTATCCACATCAGCCAACCCACCGCCCCAGAAGCAAGCCCACAACTGTATACAATCAATGTTAATTACCCCTCTACAGTCGAGCATCACCTTCATAGCTGGGTGGGTCCCGACCTGCGGCTGGGGGGTGCACCCCACCGAGGAGGGTGTCTGTGGGTCTCTCGGTTGTCGGAGCCTTTTGCTCCCAGCAGTTCTTCGGGGCATTTCAAGGAATGGGGTAATGGACCTGGAGCGGATCCTTGCGAATGCCCGTGACCTGCAGAAGAGTCCACGGTTGTGGCGGCAGCTTCGATTTTGCCGGCAGTCCCGTGCCATGAGCAGCGCGTGGCCCGTGCTGTTAGCCCCATCCCTAAACACAAAACATTTAGGAAGTCAACGTGGTTTCATATTTATATGCTTGTCCAGTATTAATTCTGGCAAAATATAAAATCCAAATACAACAACTTTACATAATGCTTTTACTAGAAAATACTGGGTTAGGATTACTTCAGTTAAAATTGCTATCAGTTTAATTTATGGTTTGTGAAGCAGAAAAAATATTTACTAGCTCATCACCTCTGTCCTTGTTAACCAAGACCTGTTCTCTCTTTTTAAAATCTTTTTTTTAAGCTACTATATCCTCTCCACACCATGCATCTGAGCCTCCTTCCCACCTGCACAAAGCATGCAAACCTTTAATTCCTCTAGTCTGAAATGAAGATCTGTGTCTGTCTTCTAAATGTGTGGAAAGCTGAATGGGTTGTGAGTTGCAGTTACTGGCGGGTGAATAATTCATGACTGCCTTTAAGAATAGAGTGTTATGGAGAAATCTTTGTTTATTTAGGGACAGTAGATTGCCATGGTATTTTCTCATTTTAAAACATACTGTTTTGAAGGAGGGCAAATCTACTTCAGAAACTGAATCTTGTAGCCCAGCTTAAAGTGGCAAAGACCTGTAGTAGCTCAGAAAAATTCTGAGTCCTCTAGAGAAGGCTCAGCAGAGCGGAGAGCGAACGACCCCTCAGATGCTAGGTTCTTCACCTGGAACGTCCTAAGATGTCTCCAGCCTTTTTCTGTATCTTCAGTCAGGTACAAGATACTGGTCAGAGGAAATGGTGCCAGCCACGTGGAGATGATGTAGGGCTTTACCTAGCTATTGCCATATTTAATTATATGACTCTCATGATAGTAATATCTTCCAACTAGCTTATGGAAGAACAGCTGTCTTACAGATGAACTTGAACAAAAGAGATATTGAGATGCTGACAAGCAAAGGAAAATACTGTCAACCATTTGTGCTAATTGTGCATTTTCCTGTGCCTGAAGATGCTTGTTGATAACGGACCAGCTCAATGCTTGTGATGCTAATGTCTCTTCATAACAAATACTCCCTTCTCCATCACCCCAGCAGACACCATTTGACCTTTGTTGATGTGTTGGCCTCAGTTTTTCTAAGGTGGACTATGGCAGGAAGATATTGGAAACACCCACTGTCCCAGAACACAATAGTCTCTCTTACCAGCCACACCTCTAATTGCTGCTTGCCCCCCACCCCCCCTTGGACAACTTTCTCTTCTTCCTCAACCTGTAAGACTTGCATTCCTCTCTCCACACATCCCACTCTAATCAGAAACGACATGGTGGCTGTGTTCAAAACCAGTCTACCCCAGTATTGTAATCTCCAATGTGCCACCCCCAGGACACTAAAGAAGTGAACCCCCACAAACTGAGGGAGGAAGCAGGGAAACACATGTCTCTTATTTCTGCAAAATAAATGTGAGCTTACAGGTGTAAGAGGTGTGAGCTGAACACCCCACGGGCATAAGCACACCTTTGGGGAGTGAGGTGTTGCTCAGGTGTCTGCCTGTCGCCTCTGAGCTGCTGGTGTCCTTCAGCACTTTGCAGTGCCAACCACACTGCCTTACTCACTCAATCCAATACTTACGGGGAGCTTTAATCCATCCTGGGTGCCAGAGCCACTTCCTATACAGTCCAGTGTGCCTTGTGCAATGGCATTGACAGTCCTTGTGTGCTCTGAAGTTCTTGTGAGGGTACAATAGTTCAGACTGAGAGGCACTTCATGATAACAGAAGCTGTAGAAGCGTCCTAGGAAAAGAGATTCAACCTTCCTGTTTACAGGGAAGTTGTGATGTCGTTACAGGTTACAAAACTTCCCTATAACTAAGAAATGCTAAATATCAGTAAGTCAAAACAGTTCAAGTATTTATTGTTTGCTGGAAAAAAATAACTTCAGTAATGTAAACTGGATTGAAATCAGACTTATCAAAGTATGGTTTAGATCTGTGTGAGGTCCTCCTTTCCTCCTTCCCTCCCCACCCACCCAAGAATGCAATGACTTACTCTAAACCCAGCCAGCAGTAGTCCTGCCAACAATTGTGTGATCACGTGTGGGAGGGAGACCGAAGCCGTAGTAAAAAATAAAAAGAAATGCTACTTCCAAAGACGTGCTAGTAGGAATAGTAGTAATATGTATGATGGGTATATTTTTCTTCAGGATGAAATAGTGGGTATTAATTGTCATGTAGAATATGACATGTAATACATAATCACCAGTAAAAAAATCCCTCCCAATATTTTAGTATTTAGGGGATCCTGGAAACTATTTTTATTTGAGCAGTGCAACCAAAGACCTGTCACTTAAATTCGTATGTTGTTTCCCTAGTCTTAGAGTTTAGATCATGTTAAACTTGCCCTGGCCCAGAAGGCATAAGATCTGGCTGGCAGCTGCTTCCCATTGACAGCGAACACACCCCACATACCACCGAATGAAGCTTCAGAAACACATGCAAATGATTGGCTGGAAAACTGTGATTTAGCTTTCCTCAAATCAGTTCAAGTGAATCTCACCAATTGTTCCTAATAACAATCCTTTTTATTTACACTCTTTGCAAAATGAAAGGAAACTTTAATGACAAGCAACTGGTGGGGCAGGTTTCACAGCCATGGCATCAGACGTGCTTGGATTTAATTGACAAGCTTGTAGTTTCATGTATTGATTCAGTGTGCAAATACCCTTATTATTCTTTGCATTGTTGCTTACATGAAGATGTTACATCTCAAAGAAATACAGGATAAATGGCTAATGAACTGTAAAATTTGATTCCCTGTTTTCCAGCTTGTTAATACCTGTAATGCATGAAAAACCCCTCAGAAGTAGTAGCTGTTTCCTAGCTCTGACCAGTTCATTGTTTTCAGGAATTAGATGGCATCATAGGTGAAAATTCCCTTCTCTGAGCAGACCGTGGCAGATGCAGTTCCTGACAGTTTTTTTTCTGTAAGCAACTGAGTACATAATAGAGAGTAATAGTTGTCATAAAATATTTGACAAATATCCATATATTCATTATTTGGGTGGGGAGGGAAGGAGGGAAGTAGGACCACACACAGATCTAAACCATACTTCCATAAGTCAAGCTTCAATCCAGTTTACATAACTGACATTATTTTTTCTAGCAAACAATAAATACTTGAATTGTTTTGATTTACTGGTATGTACAGTTCCTTAGTTCCAGGAAAGTTTTGTAACTTATGATGACATCACAACTAGCTGTGTTTAGAAGAGTCTTTTTACAAAGTCCTTTTACAAAGATCTATGCATGTAGTTCAAGCTTTAGTGGCATAAGGCTAAGCCCATGCACACATCTTTATAAGAGCAAGCCCAAAAAGAGTATACTGCTTTTTAGGTAACTTTCCAGGGAAGTACAGCCTCATTTCCATTAATTTCCATCAAAACACCTGGCAGTTTATTTCTTTTAAAATAATGGCTTCACGTGAAATTGAAGAAAAAAAAAAATTAGGTGCCTATTTGTTATTTTTTCAGTTTTAGTTTTAAAAGATTATCCACTTCCAATTCCATAGGTGAAAAAGGTCACTCAACAAATGAAGTATTAGAAAATGTGGTTCCTCTATCATTTGTGCTTTAACTTAGGAATTTCACAAAACCTTCAGCAACTATCCAAACACCTGGTTTCAGCCAGAATATGTCCAACATTACTGTATTGTAGGGCAATGGCTCCAAAAGGTCATATCACCAGCACACTGGAAAGCCTGAACCAAGGAATGCTGCCAGGGGAAAGATCTACATGATGCTGGAAGTCATATGCAGAAAAAAAAAAAATTAAAAATAGATAGATAGATAGATAGGTAGATAGATAGATTGCGGGGGGAGGGGGGACACAACACACACAGGACGACACACCTATGGTTGTCTTCTCCGACAGACACAAGTTAAAAGATAGCTCTTACAATATATCCTGGAAGTTACCTGTATTCTCATGGACAAGGAGGGAAATGCATGTTAGGCAGAAAGGGCTCTTACAAGAGCACAGATTAAAGAAGATCTCTTAGTGGTTGGTGAGGCAGATAATGTTCCATCCTTTGTTTCTGTTGGCAAACTGTTACTGGCAACCACACTCTTAAGTGAAAAATTATCACAGAAAGGCATAGAGACATTAATCATTACAATGAAGCCATTAAAGCAAAGCAAAATGCGTATTTTCCATCTGAAGAAATAACAATTAAGTAAAAAATCACTGCACATTCATTCTTCTGTTTGTCCTTCAGCTAGTTTGCCTCTCAAAAAATTTGCCCTCAGACTTAGAAAACAATTCTAAGAAGAGTTCAGTTATGAGGGAACCTGTTGACCAAAAAGGGCTTTCAATGCTGCTACTGCAATCTCATTCTGCGTATGCAGTTTTGACCTAAATAAGTTCCCTTTAAGGCAAATAGTATGCCCTTATGCCATTTTCCTAGCTACATTTTAACAGGGCAAATGGTCCACTGTGTCCTCTAGTTAATTCATGAACTCGATATAAACCACAAACAAACCAGCTACAGTGTGCTACGGCTTCTGCGGTTAGCACAGACAGCGGAGATACACCAACAAAAAATTCTATTTACGACTGATTTTCCCAGACCAAATACAGCTACAACAACAACACTGCAATTGCAGAAAGTACCGTGGCAGGCATTTTCTGCAGGAACATGCACCGTGCCATAAAGCTTGTAACGTGCACGTGGTAAAGCTTTTCATTCAGCACCAGTTTGAGAAGGGCTGTACTTTCACTGCGTTGCTCGTTATGCAAAAGCCGCTGTAACGGCAGCCTGGCCTGCAATGTGGTAACAACCTCCAGCCCTCACACCTCAAATGCAAAATTGGAGAAACACACAGCTGGCTCGTATTCCCCAGCAGCCAGGGCGGCATCTCCCCCATCCGCAGCACCACGCCGCAGCCTCTCTACCTCTTCGTGACCTCTCTCCCGAGGCAGGGTTTGTCTGGAGCTGGGCAGCCGCGCCAGGTGCAGGGTGATGGGCTGGGTGGCACGGCTTAGCGATGCACCGGCTGCAGCCTGGTTGCACAGCCACAACACGATCATGTGGGAACCTCCTTTCCCTTCTCCCGCTCCCCCCAAGCTCGCAACAGACACTTGGGATCTCGCTTTCAAAGAAACATGAGAGACCTGAGTGGTGTTAGTTTGGATCCGGCATCGTTTCTCAGCAGCACAGGAGAATGTCTTCTCTTTTTCTGGTAAAGGCCTCCTGTCGCAGGGACACCCTCTGTCAGAGCTCCTGAAGCCACAAACAGGAGACTGCACAGGAAAAATAACGCAGACCACAGCTGGCCTCTCAATATCGCTGCTAGCCCAGACAGCACTGTTCATGGTCAGCAAGCCAGCAAGCAGGGGAAGGTACCACGAAGGTAACTTATTCTCCTCTCTCATGCAGAAGACGGAGCTGCAGAGCCGAACAGAAGAGTCCACATGGATTAGACAGCTTGAACAGGGCTACAATAAAGACAGACCACAAGATGGCTTACGGCATGTCCCTAGGAACTGTCCTCCCCTTGGAGCCTCTTGCAGCATAGAGCAAGATGCTCTTCCCAGACCCCTCTTCAGCTGTGTTTCCCGCTTGCAGACCTCAGGAGGGACCACCTCCTCACAGAGCGCTGCCGGCCCGTGTCCTCGCTCACTGGCCTTTGCTGGTCCCACAGCAGCTTCACCAAAGTTATTCATTTACAGCGGTGTGAGAAAAAGAAATGGCTTATGTTCTTTGCAACTCCAATTGCTTAAGGTCCTTTATAGATTTGCTGTTGAGGCATCTAAATCCAAAATTTAAAATAGGAATAGGATCCGGCCTAAATTAAAGGCTAGTCTGTACATTTTATGTTATTGAGCCAACATAATGTCCATTATTATAGAAAATCTTGTATTTTTAGTTACATGTGTTCTTACTGCCAGTATTGACTGGCAAAGACTAAATATTGTTAGAATACTGTTTACTTTGCCATTTATATATGCTTCTCATTTTTTCCCCTGGTGTAAGAATTTCAGGCAGTTGACAGCTGTCATATTATTATTCAGTACAGAGATTAGATATTAAATCTCATCATGGTGAAGAAGGAAGGTGTGTGTAAGGAAGATAAATTAGAGTCTTGCGACTGAGAAGTGTATCTTAGTGAGACTCAGAAAAAAACTGGTACTGCTCCTACCTTTGCTACATTTGCCATGCAACCCTGCAGACATTCTTTGTTGGTAGCACAAAGAAGGTATTTTTTAATTGTGCAGCAGTCTTGTGAGATACAGGCAATTTGGGGGCATTCAGATGCTCTGAAAGGGTAATGGGGAGCAGATAAACTCAGTGTAGGACTAGCAGTCAGGAGATTATTCCTGACTGACTCCAGAGCAACTTCAGGTGTGATGACAGTGGCTAATAGGAAATAAATTGGTGAAATGCAGGATTTGATTACATGGTTCGGGAGTTGTTTCAGTTCTCTGTGCAGACAACCTAGCACCACAATGCAGTTAAGTGCAGAGATCCCATGCAGGAGCCGGACTCACTAGCTTGCCATGCCTAAGCTGGCAAGCTCGGCTGAAGGCTAATGGCTGAGTTACCCTTCTGGATTCCAAACTACCATCTGTGAGCGGCTTGGGGCTGGGCTGGGCTGACATACCAGCTCGTTGGTGCTAGCTACAGGATTTCCAGGGTTGCTGAGCAGTGTCACATAGACACGCATCAGGAGTAGTTTGCACATGGGAGAAGCATGTAAACACAACACCTACAAGGAGAGCTCTAGATGGAAGAATGATCAGTGGCACAGTGAAAAGCGGAGATCTGAAGAAGCATCTTTCAAATAAAAGAAGTAAAAAGCAATCTCCCAAGCTTGCCCTATTTCATCTCCCTCCTTTGAGTGATCCTGCTCTTCCCTGCCCTGGATGTGGGTGACCTGGGACCTTTCCTGTCACCCCTCTCTCATCTTCCTTGCCAGTGACTTACCACTGTGTTCCTTATCTTCCATTGCTGGACCTCTCCCCACAAGGCACCTTCCCTCCTTTTCCCTCTCTTTGCAAGTGTCAGAGGACTCTCTTCACTCTACTTCCATCGGAGGATACAGCCTCTCAGATTAGAAAATCCTTGTTCTGCACCTCAGTGCATGATTTGGAATCTATGGCTGATGCCACTTTTGAATATTCAGCTCTAAATTGCAGCAAATTTATGACACTGGAGATCAGCTAGGGCAGGGAAGGAAAGGAAAGGAGAAAGGAGAGAGAGGGAAGGGGAGGGAAGGGAAGGGAAGGGAAGGGAAGGGAAGGGAAGGGACGGGAAGGGAAGGGGGGAGGAAGAAAAAGAAGGAAAGAAGGAAAGAAGGAAAGGTCTGTCTGAAAGGACATCTATGCACAGAGGTGCAGGCAGAGTTTAAGCTCTCTGCCTTTCCCCAGGTTAGCGGGATACAAGGCAGTTGTGAGCAGGAAGCTGCCTAAGTGCGCTGGTACAACCATTCTCAGCTGTCTCGGTCAGCTCTGAGCATTGCACTGAAGAGCTCCTGCCTGCCTGAATGCATCTGCCTGGATGTATCCTGTGTCTCCCCTTGTCACGCAGCGCTGCAGAACAAAGCCATCGATGCAGCCTTTCCTGTTTACTCCTCTGGGTGTGGTACATCAACTGCTCCTGGCCCTAATATTAGAAAAACAATCAGAGCCAGGCCACAGGATGTGTAGCTACTCTCTGGTGCTTGGTCAGTTAGATGTTTTACAAATATTTCCTACACCACCCCAGTTCTGCTCATAACCAATATTGCAACCCCCCCTGTTCGGGTGCAAGAACACTGCAGTGAAACTCAGGATTAGTCCGTCCCAAAAAAGCACAACTGGAGACAAAAGGTTTTACAAAAGATTGCCATTCTAAATTAAAACTCCTAGGGATTGTCTGGTGGTTTTGCTTTTTCATATGAACCAATTAAACAGTGTCTGTGTCTTGTAGCCTTGTGGAAGCAGTAAAGGGGTCTGACGAAGCCATAGAAAAACCATTTCAAAGTAGGATGGCTCAAAAGTGAAGGCCTCGTGACTGGAATCCTGGGTTCATAGGGAACATGCACCCTTTTTTTAGAAAGCAGGCAAGCATTTTTGAACAGTTGTTTTTTTTACCACTGTTGTACTTTCCACATAGTTTACATAATATACATTTGGCAAGTCTTGCCTTCTCTAAAACTATGGATAGTTTTATGGGAGGAACATTTCCAGTGTATTGGTTATAATTTAATGAGCATACTTACTTGCAGTGTAATTGATTTAAAGGAGTAAGAACTGCTCAGAGACATCCTGGTTTGTTTTTTTTCTTTGTTTTTGGTTGCTAATTTGTTTTTCTTTTGGTCATTCAAAGTAAACAAGATCCATTTTTATGAAGTCTATACCCTAATGCAGTTACAGAAGAGTGTATTCATGTCTGGAAAAGTGTATGCTATCAATGTCATATTTATTAACTGGCAATATTGAGATAAAACAGTATGAAAAAGTTCATAAAGTATGAAGATCTACAGTCAAAACCAGAGCATGGCTATACTGAGTTTTGGGGGGAATTTTACTATACCTTGTAGCATAACTGAGTCTTTCTTGTGCCAACTCTTGCTACACAAACACAGTCAGGTAATCCCATACCCTGAGGGCCAGATCTCTTCGTACTTGCTTACCTTTACCATCTGTGAAAGAACACTGAATTTACACAGGGCTACACACAGTTGTGAAGCTAAGCCTCTGCAGGATAATGGCCCAAAAATTTATTGTAAGATAGTACTGTAAAGGTTTGCAACAAATGAGTGTGCCAGATAAGGCCTGATCTCAAACATTAAAATATAATTTTCTATTTTAGTGAATTGTCATTGAAGCTTTAATGGAAGAATGCATCCTGAGCAGGCATCAAAATGAAAAGTTATCATCTAAAAAGTCAAACTTTTCCAGTTATGAGAAATGCCATGGAAAGAAAATTAAATACAAAGAAAAGAGAAAGCTAAAAAGAATAGCTGAGCAGGATGACTGTGTATGAGTTTTGCAAAATCCTTCAAGATTTAAAAAATATGTAGAAATTTAAAAAATACATAGGCATTTATCAGCTCTCAGACAGATCTATTCTGAGTTATCCACATTAAAAACATTTCAGCAAGGAGAGCAAAGATGCTGATATTGCATGGTAATACCAGAGATGCTTGAAATTTGCAGTACAAAACCAGTCTCTCTGGGACATTCAGTGAACAGATGTTCAGAGGCATTCTGCTGCTTGGAGTACTTACAAATTGAAACCGTATGAGAAATGTTATACCTGCTGATGTTTGCAAGGACAGATTCTCTTTTGTGGATTTTTTTAATGTCAACTGCGGTAATCCTTGATGATCCTATAGATTCAGAAGGATCCTAATGCCTTATCCTGAGAAAACTAAGCAGGTGTATGCAAATGGAAAATAATTTAGTTATCAGCTTTCCTAACCTAAAAAAAAATTAAAAATTTTGAGAAGTAGAATTTCTAAAGTGTGGTTTTCCCACATTTCTCTCTGTCCGGATACTTGGGTGCCCACAAGGAACTGAAGGAAGACCACAGACTGTCCCCAGTGAGAGCACTATTTTGGTCTGTCTCTACCTTCACAACACTGGCAGAAAGCCTTAGTCAAAAAGGCTGTTCTCCTCTGAAGGCTTGAAGGCATTGCCATTACCTTTTACTTGGTGCAGTCACTCAAGCTAGTGCACAGCAATCTCATAACATCATTATGGAAACGTGCTTTTTTTCCTTGGTAGATCCATCAGCTTTTTCTTGCTTTCTGCAGTCCAGTGATTACTGATGGAAAAGAATCAGCCTATTGATCCCGCTTTCCTCTCCTGCAGTTCTGTCCTGCAAGCTGGGCAGATGGGTATTGCTCACATTCAAGAAGTATGTGCTTGTAGCTTCTCCTGATCGTCTGTGAAATTTGGCATCATATATAACAGGGAGAAAAAGCACTATGTCTGCCATAGCAGCTATTAGCCAAATCCTATGTTATCAGTTAAATTAAAACTGAGAAAAATCTTCATACGCAGGAGGAAGAAATTAGCATCCAGTTGGCAAGGCAGCTATATTAAACCAGATACCAATCTCAGCTGCACCAGAATTAATTAGGAGTAATTGCAATCTACTTCTGCACTGAAGAGAGTGATTTTTTTATGATTATGTATTTTCTTATCTTTATGTTTGAGCCTTTAAGATTATGATCACATTTTTAAAAGTTACTTTGTTTTGATAACTGAAGATGATAACTGAGGATAGACGCCATTGTATTAGTACTGTTCTAAATAAAATATCCCACACAAAAATAAATATTGAGATTAAAAAGGTAACTGCCCCAAAATAAGGAAATGTCACAAGTAAGATAGCCTACACGATGTTATTTCTGCCCTGTTATGGGCACAAAGGCTGATAAATGAAAGGTGAAAATGAATTCTTTAATAGTCAGCTATATATGCTAAACAGTGATGGAATGTAGCAGATTATTTGCTATTCGGTAGAAGCAATCTTAGGCTGTAAAAGTATGCACAGGCACAGAGGTGCACGTTCTCTGTGATTAAATGATTATGAGAAAATACTTAACAATAAGATTGTAAAGAAGAAGAGGTGAAAGTATAAATCATGGTAACTTGTCTTTTAAACCAGAACTCTCTCCACAAGGTCAAAGGATGTAGTTGGTGAAATAAAGGGCAAAAGCTTGCAGTGCCCTGGCTCTCACAAACCTCTAGAGTTCTATAATAAGTCCAGCAAACTGCTTATATGTAGTCTGGTCTGACTTCTAAGGGTATGGTGATTTTTTAAACCATATTTCTACATGCAGCTTACTTGTACTTCCACAATACTAAAATTCCAGCAAGGAAAAAAAATCATCTTTTCTTCTGCAACGCTTTTGCACATCTGTGCAAATTTCAGTAACTGTAGCCAGTGAGGTAAGAATAAGGCCCACAGTTGCTGCAGCAGATTCTACAGCCCTGCTGACTATATGAGTTTCCTCATGTGTAAAGATACCTATCAACATACTGTGCTAATGACAGGGCCAGTCTGTAATGAAATACCACACAGTAAAGTACAGTCGTATGTTGAAGAAAGGGGAATAGAGGCGGAAAAAAGCTCAGCTGCTGCATTTTTTCAATTCTGCTCAAGACATTAATTGCAGAAAATGAGGCACCTAAAAATATCTGAATATTGATTTCCTCACAGTGCTGATGTTATCGGTTATGCTCGTTTCTCTCCAGCGTATCTGTTTGCCCAGTTCTGTTGGCCCTTTACTTCTGCCGCTTGACAGCAAAAGCTGAGGATGTTACTGTCTCCCAATATTAGCTGGTAAACAGATGCTTTTCAAAGCAACAGCTGCACTTCCACAAAAAACTTTAATTTTCTTTTACAATTTTACAATGAGATAAAGCAGCTGGAATGCTTTGGAGATAAGGGAGCTCATGAATAATTCACTTGACACCTTTATACTGAAGTATGGATGTCTTCATTAAATAAAATTGCCTCCTGTCAAGAGCAGTGAGAGGGTTTTGGGAGGAAGGCAAAGTTGTTTCCACTTGAGACCCCAGATAATGACAGTTGGTGGCAAGATGGAAATTAATGTCGGTATCATTTTGCAATTTTTTGTTTATCATTACCCTTTACATCACTTCAGTATGAAAAACACTTGGGTTCAATACTCTGAAAAGTAATGCAAAGGAAAAAAACTTCAGCAGGTATGTAAGATTACAAATGCTTACGGCAGCAAAAAAGGACAGATTATGCATGTTGACACAGATGGCTAAAACCACATACTGCAGCGTACGAGCTGTTTTATCCATTTTTTAGTAGGAGGTGGTGCTGGACACCCCCCTGAGCACCACTGAGGGGTGCCTGGGGCGGCACTGCCGGTGGGCTGGGGCTGCCCCCAGAGCTGGCTCAGCTGCCCTGGCGTGCCGCAGCTCCGGAGCTGTGGGTTGCCAGCACCCGCCTGAGCCGGGTTTTGTTAGGATCCAGGCAGATCTTTGGCATGTTTGTTCCCCCCCCACCCCGAGGCAGAGCATAAACTGCAGGCATTTACCGTCCTCCTTGCTGTCTCACTGGCAGCATTATGAGAGGTGCCGCTTCGGTTAATTGCTGCAGGGCAGTAGTGCCCGTCTGGCTGTGGCTGGCGCAGGACGAGGATGGAAGCACGGCGTCTTTCCCTGGAGGTGGAAGAAGGCTGCAGGGATCTGAAATGAGATAAAAGCCTGCTGCTGTCATCCAAAATACCTGTCTGCTTGGACCCAGAAACACGTTTCAGCTCTCAAGCAAGCCCCTAAAGCTCATCTAGCCCAGAAATGTTACTGCTGGCAGGTGTAAGGGAGCAGGCAAATGTCTTATTTGGGTAGCAAATGATGTATTTAATAAATTGCACAAACAGCAAAGCTGGGACAGGGCCTACAGCAAAGAAAGGTCCTGAATTGCCAGCTGAAGACGCATAACCCTTCAGCTGGGGTCTGCCAAGAGGGAGATACATGGAGGAATCCATATCAAAGTATTTGTGAGGAAATGAAAAAGTTTTGGGGAGCTGGATGAGAAGTAACAGTGAGCTACCTCCTTCAAACCAGGGAACCTGCAAACGAGTCTGGAGTAAACCAGGGGTGAGAATCTGCAGGCTAGTTCTTCAGAGGAATTCCATGTGCAGATAATGACTCCTACAGAATTATGAATGCCTTGCTGAAGTTGTATTACTCAGCAGCAAAGCTGAATATACTAATGCAGAAAAAGGCACCCTTATTCCACACGTCATTTGAGAATAATCCTGTGTCAATGGAGTCCCCTGGGGAGAGGATGCATGAACGGTTTCTGATTGACAGTCAACTCTTATGAATGGATAGAGAGCTTGACCACTAAAAGTACTTAGTAAAAGAGTATGTGCCCGTGCTGCAGTCAGTATATGACTGCAGCTTGCAGGGACAGTCTGGAGTGAATTTCTGAGCGGATGATTTGGAGAAAGATGTAGCAGCAGCTCAGTGTGGCCAGCTACAAACATTTACCTGGATTCGCTAAATGGGCTTTGCTGCCTCCAGTGACCTATGTGGCAACACCTTCCATAGCCTCTCTAGCTAGCTTCAGTATATCTATGTAAGTTATACATACGTCTTTGCCTTCAGGGTAGAGATGCCATGAGCTATGTGACCTGACCATGCTCCCACAGCCAGTGAAGGAAAGGTGAATACTATAGTGCCACTAAAAATCTCCCACTGAATATTTCTTCCCATTTCCACCCTTGATGGTGTGTACTTGTGCACATTCCAAATAACTTCAGCCTTCTAGACAAAGCTACTGTGTTGGAAAGAGAACTCTAGTATCTACCCCAGCTAGATACAAGAAGCATAGCTGTTCACAATGTGCAGCTTTTGGCCAGCTTTAATGATAGCTCTTCTACTTGCAGCCACTTTCTGATGACAGTGCATCACTGCTATTTTAAGTCAGCTGAAATTTGGTGCACTGTAAAGAATTTTGCTCACAGTGATTCAGCCGCAGTGTTGTTAGCAGCTTTGGCATGGACAGCGCTGCCAGCAGAAACCTCAGGAGTAAGGATAACTGACATGATACTGGGAGCAATGCAACACTGCTGACAAATACAGCTCTTAGTACCACTGACTGCGCTAAGCAAGGATGGAAAACTTCCTGCAGCTTCCTTGGCACAAGCATGAGTGCAAAGTCATTCCCTGGGTTTTCAGATTGTCTGGTTGAAGAAAAGAACACTATGGGAGGCTGCTGAGTGATGCTGTCTGGCAATGTTCCCATGCTAAAAATACAGTGGAAGATAACTGCTATTTTTTGGGGGAGAGTTTTCCTCCTCAGTTTTCTGTGGATTTAACGCTGTGCATATATAGTGCTGAATGGGAAGTATAGCACCTCTTTTTTCACTTAAGCTCAAAACTTCTTTGGTCTGGTGTCTTTTTGTTGGTTAATGTTTTTGCTCCTAGCCACGTTTCTGTGAAAGTGTTTCATGGCCTTAGCATGCTCTCAATTACAATTTATTAAATCCTAGGGAGGCTTTTACACTTTCTTTTACCTCTTATTGAGAACAACTGACAATTTATGGGCCAAAAAAATAGCTTTTTCTTTTCTTTTACCTCTTATTGAGAACAACTGACAATTTATGGGTCAAAAAAATAGCACCTGTTAAATTTTGGAATCAGTGAACTTCTAGCCTTGCAGTCTTCACACAGATCTTCTAACTCAACATTTTGAAATCTGTTTTTCAAGGCAAAAATCAAATAGTATCTCCTTTTAGATAGAGTGGAAAAGCCAAAGTTTTTCTTAAATTGTCTTCTGAGTGACTAATGCCTATACTTCTGGAACGGATGTAAGTCAGCAGCCTGTCTATTCTGAACACTTTTATCAGCACTTCCAAGGGGTTTGTAAAGGTCAGAAAGCTGCAGTACAGTAATTACTGTGATGGCAGACCAGAATTCCAAGGCTCGTGTGCTTTTTCATTTAAGAAACAGTTGCAGTGATTTAAGACATTGCAAATCCTTACTCCACTCCCTGCTCAGCCCGTTATCTTTTCCAAACCTCTTACAAGCAATGTTTAAGTGTTCCTAAGCTGATATCATATGAAATCTGGAAGCTCAGCATCAACTGCCTCTCACAGTAATTTGGGTTCTGTTACTAGACTACCAGATTTCACATCAAACTGGCTGAAGGACCATTTTGCTCTACTGATTCAACAGGAGAGGATGTGGAAAATGTGGTTGTATTCACCTCTGACAGAAGGACAACAACAAAGAGATGTTAAAGAACAATTTACATTTTGCAGCTATTTCTGTACTGAATGCGCATCTAAGACCTAAACTACAGTTCTGCAAAACCAAAGGGAATAAATGCAGGGTTAAATTCTGCAGCTGGTCACCAGGTTAGTTACTGCACCAACATTTTTGTAAGTGCCATGTAATTTTGGTGGCTACTGACTGGTTGCAAGCCACTTTAATAAATCTAATCAAATAAACCAATCATTTGTAAGAGTCATAAAAGAAAAATCACTCCCTTTGGCTCCACAGTCCTTCATTACTTGGCTAGATGCCATCTGCTGAAGATGGAACTCCACTAGACTGATTCAAGTCAGGATGACAAATTCCATATTCCAGATGACAAAATATTTTCCATCAGGTACTGAAATAAATAAAAAAAAAATATTATCTTTCAGAGATAGATCTCTTTCATATTGGCAACTCCCATCTTGTAACTAAAATTTATTGGAATTTGAATGGAATACTCTTCCTTTTCGGAGATAATGAGTGTCATTTTGAGCTGGTCAATAATCTGTAATAACTGAAAAAGCATCAAACCACAGTGTGCTTAATGTTACCAGAAAATAATGAAGCATAGATTTTAAAAGGTCATTATCAAAATTTCTTCACGTGCACTAAAAATGGACAACTTGGAAAAAGTTATGAAAGGTTTCATTTTATTCTTCAGCTGACCTGACATAGTACATCTGCACCCCTGAATACATGCAGCAAGAAGAAACAGCTTGAAATACATATTTGCAAGGCTTATGTTAGTCATCACTGAAGTGGGTTTTTACCCTAAGTGACCTGCTGAAAGAATTTTGAGCTTGAGTGCTTGTATTTTTTTTCCCCAGTTACGCTAATAAATACTACTTCTTCATACAAGCTTTGTATCTTCATATAAGCCATAAGGCATTTCCCCACCTTCTTCATTGTGGCATTAAGAGGAATACTGGTTCCAAAGCAAGAGTAGTTGCCTTGGGTCAAGGGCACGTATCTAGGCATGCGAAAAGACTTCAGTTGACTTCATTGCAGAGCAATAATTATTTAGGTTCAAATGGTGTCCCTTGAATTAATGCACTTGGGAGCAACTCTGACATGCAGCACAAAGATTTCTGGGGCTATATCCCTGGACTCTCAGTATTCTAGTAAGCTGAGATGCACTGTGAGTTTCTTTACAGTAAATGGTGGAAGAATTTTTTTGCCATTACAGTGTATAAAGCTATGTAACAGAAACACTAGAATTGGTCTGGATGGAAATGTGCATACAAAAGCACCAGGCAAAACAATGGATCGAAGCAGCAAAGCTATATCACAGTGGAAGAGCCGTTCCTCTTCCTATTATCTCAGCATTAAGATAGACCATAATTATAAAGATATGTGAAATGAAGAAGCAAACAGAATGGGCAGCAACCTTATTGAAGATTTATGGGGGTTAAAGTAAACAAGGTTGTGAGGCAAAAAGATTATCCCATAATAACTGTTGACTCCTAAAGAATATAAAAACCTGTCCAAACCCAATTTATCGTCACTGATGAAGAGGAACTCAAGAGATGTAGTGAGGACTTGAAAGCTATTTGCTGTTGCCATCATACAACATATAGGTGATCCTAGCAAAATTGCTCGGGCGTGCACATGTCTTAGAGCTTGCAAGTATGTAAGCACAAAAGTGTGAATGGGTAGAATCAACTTACTTAGTGGATTGTAAACTAAAATCATGTTCTGCCTACCTAAGATCTTGATTTGTCTTTTGTTGCACTAACAACTTAAAAGAACCGTGTACCTCCTGTTGTGTAACTGTTATGGACTTCATGGGTTTGCCGTTCTCTTGAGCAGAATGGCTCAGAAATTCTGATTCTGTTCTCACAACACTTCAACAATTTCAGATTCAGGTAGTTGTGGGCAAATGGAGGTTGTCCAATACAAATAGCAAGGCAAACTTAGGTAATGCTTTTGAAAGTGAAATCTGATAAATTTGGGTGGAAATGTATGGCATGATTGCTTATGCACAGTAAGAGCTGGCTCTGGTAACTCTGCTGGTCCCTTGCAAATCAATATCCTGAATTGCTATGACCAGTTTGAATGATATTATCATACAGCTCTGTATGGCAAAACAGCTGTACAAATAGCTGAGGACGTGAATTTCTGTGAGCTTTATGCTTTGCTTTCTGCTAGGTCAAACCACTTGAGTTGAAAGTTTCAGTACAGCTAGAGATAACCATTCTTGTGTGAACAGGAACTTAAAGGCGATATTCAGTAAAGTAATGCACAGGAAAGTTTGGTTAGAGGAGGTACAGCCCCTTTGTGTCACTCAGTGGGCCAGAATGGACAGAGATGACACTGTCACAGTACTGATTCTGGTGATACTGTTACTGATGATAGTCTATATTTAAGCCAGGATATAATATAATAACATAGCCGTGACAGTCTGTATTTTGGATGAAAAGATTGCACCTGATTTAGCTCATGGGAAGTATAAATTTCACATTTTTAAGACAATTCTTCATTTAATTTGTCTTTGCTCTATCAAAACAAGGGGTAACGTTATCTGCATGTCCCTAAGTAAAAGAACAGCCCCTAACATCTAATTAAATGTGCTGAAGGATACAGAGTCCCTGGATTTACCTGAAAACCCCTGCCAGAACCAGAGAGGGAAGAGCCATTACTGAAAGGGATGTAGAGAAGAACAGAAGACCAAGAGAAAATGAACTAACTGTATCAGTTGTTGACAACCTGACAGACACCACCTGCAGTGGGTATCATTTGCTTTAACATCAGACTTCCAGTACTGTTAGTCCCTGTTGCAGGATCCATCACAAAGAGAATAACCTTTGCTGGCCTGAAAGATGCCTAACAAGATGCCTTGTAGGAAAAACACAGTGATTACATCAGCCTCTTGCCTCATCTTTCTGCTACACTGCTTTCTTCCCTCTGCTTACTAATCTAAATGCTGGTAGGAAGCATTGCTATCTTGTGTAGTATTGTGTTGTGGACTTATTTAATGGGTTTGTCTTTTTCTTGAGCAAAATGGCCCAGAAATTCTCTCACAGTTCACCTTCAGCAAACAAACCGTAACTCAGGACATCACAAGAAATGGCATCTTTTAGCTATGAGAGCTGTGGTTCTTCTACATTCCTTTGCTTATTCTTTCCACATCTGCTTCTTTTTGGGGAGAAATGGACAATTCCGGTGGAAAGCAATACATGCACACACACACACAAACCCAGATATTTAATATCTTTAAAAAATCTAGAAATATAGCCAATTGTCCACTTCCACACAATTCCATAGCATTTGCTGGTGTAAAGTTTAGTTAGATACATCTTTACCTAGCTGCAGGCTCAGATATACTCTGAGTGCTTTCAGCCTCATTTTCCCCTGAGAAAATTAGTTTGCAGCATGCTGTAACCCCTATGTGTATTTCAGCACTACTCTATGCAATAAACCAAACATTAGTTGCTATGCAGCATATTCACTAACATTTTTAAGTAGGCTCCTCTTTTTCTTTTCTCTCAGCTCAGCAGCAAAAACTGCCAAAAAGGCTTTGGGTTTTTTCTCTTTTCTTTAACACAAATTCTCTCTGCTAGTTAGAATTTCTGAAGTGATCAAACATGACCCTGTTAGCAGGGGTCTGGTCCAAGACCCATTGGAATTCTGTGTCGTATGCAGAAAGATCAAGGTCCTCCTGCATCCTAAACACAAAGAAATTAGAATCCTGAATAGCATTGTGCTTTCCTGTATGGCACTGACTCCCAAACCAACTTGCTGCCCAGCACTTGCAAGATTTCAGTGGCAGCAGCTGGTTGCTTGCTTTGCTCTGAGACAGTAGCTGCTATGGCACTTCTCCAGGCTTCCTGCAAGCTGCTGCTCTCCCAGAAAAAAAAGGGGCAAGCTGATGTCCGAAAAAAAATGGCATCATGGCATATTGCCACTGCTGCCCTACCCCACACCCACTCGGAACAGGTCTTTACAGAGACTTAATTTTGCATTGTTCAGTGAACAACACATTTTATGCCATTATCAGTTGCTTAGAAAAATACTACTAAAATCTAATATATTTTGAGGATCCTATTCTATTAAAATAGTTTTATTGTCTTTGTTTGAAGTCCTTTTAAGAACGAATTACAAGGGTGACCTGGCACTTGTAACAAGTGGTTTAGTATTCTTTTATCCCTTCTTCAGAGGAGGGTTCTGTGCTTTTGATTTTAGCATTACTTTTTTCCGCCCCCTTGTTGTTAAGTGCCTATGTTGCTACTTATTTGTATCGTATTACAAAGGCTTTGTTGAATAAATGTGCCTGGGATTTGTGGTGACAGGTGGTGAAATTTATTGTCCTTAATTCTTGCAGGAGTTCAGCCCCAATGAAACTGGGATTCTTCTGTGACCATCCTCTCTGACCACCACCTCATACATATATAAGGCATAAGTCGCAGCACTATAGGAGAGGCTGTGGGTAGCTGTACCAGTCCAAGTAAAGTCTGAGGGAAGAACCAGGTTTCACTCCTCTGGGCCCTCCTTTTCCCTGTGGTTGATTGTGAGAGTCTGCTACATTACCCCTTAACAACTTGTGGTAAATTCTTCCCTTCCCTCTCCCTAAGTGTGTGGAGACAGGGGAATGTTTCCACATTTCTGCCCACCACCTCATCTCTTTATGTTCTACATGTTACCAGAATATTTCTCTTCTGAACTCTTCTGTACTATCTGAAAGTGTGCTGGCCTTTAATAAAACATGAACAAGATCAACAGCACACTGCCCCTAGGTATTTTGATTGCAGAGCCAAGTAAGTGGGGAGGAGAGACTGACAAATGACTCTATGGCCACACATGGGAAAGAGGGAAAAGTATTTTCAAATATTCTGTGAAAATCTGTAACATATTTTTTTAAATTCTCACTTTTCCAGCCAAAATCCCGAGACAGAATTTCTGACCCTCACTAACTTTAGCTGTTTGTATCCATATGTGCCACTGCCAAAATGCTGAGAAGGCATTTGAGATTTACTTTCAATATGCCCTTTTAGCTTACAAGATGCTTACTGTGAATCTAGAAACTTTGTCCTGAAATAGGTACAATTGCACTGCAAATACTAAGCAAAGTATATGATGCTACCTGAGCAAATGCCACTGAGGCGTTACAGATGATAGGATACCCGCATACTTAAGAAACATAAGCAAAGAGCACATGAAAGTCTATCAAAAAGCTGTATTTCTTTCAACAAAAAATATAAAAGAAACAAGAAAACGTATGTCTACGCTAGCAAGTAGTACCATGCAATAGGAGTGGATCTGTAAAGCAATTGGTTTTGAGGATCTTGACTCCACGTTAAATACATTTGTGGGGTTTTTAAAAATTATTTTAGATTATCTCTTGTCTGGTTCTGTACGTCTGACCCCCTCATTGGCAAATGGAACATATTTCTGATTTAGTTTCACTCAAAAAGACTCCAGTGCATGTGCTCTGTGACCAGTCTGTGGTATAAACCAGCGTGCACTAAGTGGGGTCAGTCAGAAGGTTTGCTTCAAAAGGTCATTCCTGGTCCAAACTAAAATGTTAATGTTAACCCCAGAAGACTTACAGTCAAGGCTCTGGAGCAACTCTTTTGGGAGCTAACCTAAATTAAAAAAATAATTTAAAAAAAGGCATTATCTGAAAAGTTATCTATCCCTTTTTTTTCCTACTTGCTTGTTTCACCTGGGCACAGCTCTCCCATAAGCATTCACAAAGCCACTTTGGTTTCTTTCAAATTCTCTTTCTACATTATCACTGCTACCAGGGAGGTTGCAACCATGAGAACTGCTTATCTTGCTCACCAATAATTGTCACGTCGCACAGTTCCATCTTCCTGTATCCAATTGTCTTATTCTCAAAATCTAAGAGTAAGACAGATCTTCAGGTCAATAACTGACATCTTCCTATGGTGTCTGTAGAGTGCTGACAGAATCAGGTGCTGCCCTGTAACTTTGGTATGCGGCTGTGATGATAACACATAACTAATAATAAAGCCATCCTGGCATCCAATGTACTGCATCAGCATCACTCTTCCAAAAAGGAAACCAGGTTATTCACACTCTCCTTAACCTTCTATGTGCAACGTTTTTTTAAAGTGAGAGATAGCCAAAAATGACTTCTCACACAGAAATATGTTATCATGTAGTCTGTACTTGTCTTCCTAAGCTTCAGCAAGAAACAGGTCCTTCTTAAGAAAGAGGGCAGAGGTGTTACACTAACAGTCATCACTGCTCTACTGTTCCCCCAATGTACCTCACAGCAGAGACTAAAGGAAAACCACAACATAATAAAGCCAAACGTTAGCATTCTGGGCATGTGGCTAGAAACCTGAGCTAGGATTAGCAGCCAGCAGTTCTGATTCCCTAAATTACTTTGGCCAAGTTGCTTAGGCCCTGTTTATATTAGATTTCCAGCTGCATGGAGAAATAGTTCAAATATGAAAGCTTAGATTTTTCTAAAGCCTCTAGTGTTAGGGATTTCCTCAGCTGATGGATGTTCAGTCTCAGACACCTTTTTAAGAGGCTCTCTGAAGTATCTCAAATCACAAGATGCTTTTAAAATTCAGGTTTTATTTAATTTGATCCAGTTGTGCTGCCTCTCAGCAAAGCAGCAATTTTGTTAAAACCTTTTTCCTTTGAAAAATCTCTTTGAAGAATATTTTAAATGCATGCCAAGTAAGGTCTCAATGGTGTCCCATGATACTGCGAGTCCCTGTACTCATATTTAGCTCAGTTGTCTCCCACTGAAGTCCTAGTTATATATCCCATTTATGCCAGTAACTAAGTAGAAATTTTAAAGCTTTCCTCCCACGTCATGATATGAAAGCATGTGAATGGACTTGTCACCTTCTTTCTCTACAGAAGACAGGCAAAGGGCAGAGAGACAAAACTGCTACTTGGCTGTTTAGGGAACTGAACACTCCAGATACGGCAGTGAACTAGCAGTAAAGTGCTAACACTCTTGACTTACATGGCCTGTGGTGCAATCTCACAAGTGGTGCAATCTCACAAGTAGTGCAAACTAATCTGAAACCAGAGCCTGAATGGAGCCATCCCTGCTCTTGCCCTTGGCCATGTGCTCCCCTCCGTGCCAGGTTTAAGACCAGGAAGACTCATAGTGAGTATGCTCACCCTGATCATCTGACTGAAAACCAACTCTGCTAAAAAAAATAAATCAGCTAGACTGGGGACCTGAATCGGCTCCCCATTGACCATGTGAATGTTGGCACTGACACAAGAGCAGGGGCAGAAGAGTGGCTAGCAAGAGGGGAGATCAGGTCTGCTCTTTTTAGCATTATTATGGTCTTAGACTTGCTTAAGCTGTTCATAAAAACATATCCTGAAACGTATTGCAAAATGGCATTAACAGTATGATGAACTTTGAACTGGCCTGCAAGGAATGCAAGACAGACTGCTAATTGCAGAACATGTTCAAGTAGCATTCTGACCTGACAGGGCAGTGCTGCTATTTTCCTTTTCTCCGATTTTTGAACAGGCGTCTATGCCACATTAGCTGCAGACACCACTGGGAGTAACGAGCATAAACATCAGCCCAGTTTATTTGCTGGGTACTCCTAAGATGCTTGGGTACCCACCAGTTTTAGAACTGACCACAGAAATGTAAACAGGCACCAACCTGGTCTCAGCAGAACTTCTACTGGCCTGTTCCTTCTCCCCTTATATGATGTCCCTAACACACTGTGAATCCACAGTTAATCTGGCCCCAGCCTCTGCCTCCCAAAATAAAAAACTGTACAGCCGTCTGACATAACATCTATCCGTTACTACATACTCTGTGCAGTACTGTGGTTCTCAGTATTCAAAACACTTGGAAAGAAGAGAGTATATAAAATTCAAGATCTCTAGAGCTTCCAAAGACTGCACCTGAGGGTGTTCTGCCATAACAACTGACTAAATCAAACAGAACAAACAAAAATCTTCATTACCACAGAAAAAGATCAGTGAGCTAAAACAGCTTGGCGCAGTTCCTGTCTCAGTGGATTCACCACTGAGATATCCAGAACCTTGAAGATAATGTCGTCATTAATTGCATCAAGTCTCAAAAGAGTAAGAGTGAAGAACAAAGAAAGAAAGAAACCATATGGTGACCTCAGAGAAGTCTCTGAAAAAGAAGACCAGGCAGCTCAGTGGGGAGAGCCATTCCCAAAGATTAGAATGCAAGAGCAGAGATCACTTGCCTTCACTGAACACTGGTAGAGGCTTTTAACCCCTAGAGTGGAAGATGAAGAGGAAATGGATTATGATAAACATCACCTTTTCACCTTCTTTGGCACGGAAGGCTTAGACTTTCCTGTGTTTCACGATGCTTCAGCACATTGTTGAGAGCAGCAGTTTGCCTTGACTCCTTGCCATATAACTGAAAACAGCAGCTTCTGGATTACAGTCTCCTCTGATTCCTGTGACCCAGGCACAGGCTTGGAACTATCCCATTCCTGCTCCCCAAGTTCCTCCGAGATCACAAGGACTGAGGCCAGGACTCCAAGGGACACAAGCAACAAGGAACTCCATGGAGCCAAACGCAGGAAGCTTCAGAAGTCAGATGTCTCCTTCCATTTTATTGAAAATCCCCCTGTTGGCACTCATTTAAGCATTTATACTTTTAGGAAAATACATGCTTGTACAAATTTGCACGTCTGTAATTTCTATCTAAAAGCCAAAGTATTTTCTGCCAAACAAAATATTCTCTGCCATTTCTTTTAATATCCCTACAGGTCTGCAGACTCCACATATGGGCAATAATCTGTCCAGGGCAGTAGGCTGCAGAACTATAGCGGACTATACAATGAAAGCACATCTGACATCCTCTTGGAAATGTATAGCATGCAAACCAGCACATATTGCAGCATTGTTTCATAAGATGACCTGTTAAAAACTACGTATTCCCCTGCTCCTCAGTAATTCCACCAGTTCCAAGCCAGCTATGTAATGCTGATACCAATTTCTCAAATAATTTACCTGCCATCCTGTATGGAATTGTTAAAGAAATGCATAGAAAATGCCAAGCAAATGCCATAGAGCACAGAAATAGCCCAGCAAGCCTAGGTGTCGAGGGAATGCTGCCATATCCATTGCAAGCAACAAAAAAGTGTTCAGCAGGATTGGATGTATTAATCTGGGCTTAGTGCAGTGTCTATTTTATTTTGGGAGGGGAAGGAGGGGCTTGTTATATGAGAACAAGCTTAGTTTGTACATTCCAACATAAACATATTGTACATCAAAAGTAAAACACTGTATAGTCCTGAATACCAAAGGAATGTGCAAAAGTGTCATAGGATTGCTTCTCATTTGCAGTGTAAAGTTCAATACAATCTACAACAGTTAGCTGAAAGTGTGACGAACACTGCTATTTATCCAAAAGATGCGGATCATGAGTTCCCACTACAGCATCCCAATAGTGGGAACAGTCCTACCTAGAAGGTGCAAGAGGAGTATTTGTCTACAATGCTGGATATAATCCAAGTGAGTCATGCCTTCCCCTAAGTACTGACATCCCTACAAATGTACTTTATTCATTGCAAAGCAAAAGCTATCATTTGCACATGTCTGTACAGCATACATATGTTGCATATCAGGATGAAACAGAGCCCAGCCTATTTAGAAGTGAACCGCCAGAGACATGCTGTCATCAGACAAATCCCAAATTGCATGTCACTGAGAACAAGAAAGTCCAAGACACTGCCACGCTGCTACAGCTCAAGATTTTCTGTTGCAGCAGGGTGTTGGTTAGGTGTGACTTATACTGGGGAGGTAATAATTGCTGGCTAAATACAAAGAAATATTGGGTCAGCAGTGGGGAAAACAAACACAGTCACATTTCAAGAAATTCTGAATGCATGTTCGCATCAATTAAACTGAGGTGTGCTTTTCTTATCTGCATGTTTGATGAAAATCATGCTTTATTCCAAACAGGCTACTGAGACTATGCAATGATAGCAAATACATTAGAGAATAATAAATGCTGAGGCGGCTACTTTACTTTTCCAATGGGCAATTTTGAGGTTTTGCGTAAATCTGATTTTCTTTAAACAATTTTCTGACTGAGGTGGTCATGCTAAGTATTTCTATGACCATCCATCAGCTCTGCATAATCTGTAAGAGACACAAGCATCAGCAAGCCAGCTAATTCTTTGCAGAGTAACAAATCAGCATATATGTCTTCAAGCTGAAAATTAGTAAGTGCATATAATTCTTCTCTCATATCTGAAGCACGATGCAGCACATACGATTGAGGATGCAAGGGGCAGATTTTTTTTTCTACTGAAATGAAAATGCAATATCTCATGCTTAGTTTGAAGGCAGTATAGCTTAATAAAATAAAGATTATGATTCCAGTCACTCTTTTACTTCAAAACTAATTTATCGTACATTTTACACGTACTGCAAGAGATGAACAATGGCCTTGGATAATTACTTTCTTTACAAAGTGTGGGAATCAAAGAATATGTTTTAGATGTGTGGTCACAGATATGACCATGCTGATGAATTGCAAATAACCAACCTGAGAGTTGATGAAGCGCCTCCTTTGATAGCTGTACTGTTTATAAATTGTCTTTTCCATGACAATCTCAATGGGAGAAAAGCACTTAATAGGATTTTTGGTGTGTGGATTTAAATTAAAAGAAAATGTGTGCAACTATACTTGCTAACAAGGAGAAGACAACTGTGCTGGTCACTTACCAACTATTTTGATATATAGGCGTGACAAGTTTTGTTCACCAAAGCTCTGCAGATCCTAAACAGAGTCTGCAAAACTTTTTGGAGGGTCAGGGAGCCAATTCCTCTCTTCACTTGTAGTTCAGCCAAGCCCTACACGACATCATTGAAGGACAATTTTGTTTATCATTTTCCAAAACTAATTCACATTTTCCCCACCATATTCCAGGTGAGCTGTGGCAACAAATACTGCTGCTCACAGCAAAAGACACAAACAGCACTCCACCCAAATGCTCATACAGGCTCGATCTTTCAAGGGGTCATGCAACCACCCTTCAGTGAGAGCTAACAGAGGTCACTTAAAGCCAGGAAGCCTGACGAGAGATTTCCTTTATGCAGCACCTGAAGTTTAAGTGATCAACGCTCAGACTCTGGAAGGTTCAGTCTTCACTCTCCAATGTTTTAGGAAGGCCTCAGCACTTTGTATGAGTGGACACATAGCTGGCAGCGAATACCAAAACAAATAGTAAGCATTGCCAAAGGCAAATTGGTAACACATCTTGTGCGATCAAGGCTCTGTGTGTTAACAGTCACCCATGCACTCCTGCGTAGCAGATTATTTTGTGGCTTCCAATTAATTTCACAAGATTCTCGTTCTTCATAAGCAAGCCACGCATTGCATTAATTCCAGTTTGTGCAGGTTTAAGGAGAAGATTAACACATAGTCATTTAACTTCACCAAAAGATTTCTGTTTTTCAGCACTCTGGCCAAAAAAGCAACAGTTCATTAGGGAAGACTTCCCGTTTGAGGAGCTAGCTGCCGGCCGCAGCCTCCTTCCCTGGTTCCCATGCTACAGCCTTTGGCTGCTATTACCAGCCTCCGACTCTCCAGCCTCTCCTAGACACAAACATTTTCCATAATTGGATTCCTTGCTTGAAATACTGGAGTCCACACCATAGAAGGCTCAGCCCAGGAAGGGTGTCCTCATAGAAGGACATTAAAAAATGTCAGCTCTCATTTGGCTGTGTTGCCCTCTCTCCTGCCACTATCTCTAGCTGAGCACAAGCAGCTCCACTACAGAGCTAATTTCCTCCCCTCCTGGGACTCAAGGCATATGAGCCTTGGCTGATACAGGATTCATCTCCAAGTTTAATACTGAAGCGACAACTCGCCTTTAGATTGTGTCACAACATGGCAAGAAACACCATGCAATTTGGCAGCAAAAAGTTCCGTTGAATCTTTAGGGGGATTCGGGAGAATCTATCCTGCTTCCCAACTGCCTCTGTTTCCATTATGCTGCTGGAAGGTGTTACCAGCTGCCAGAAGGACCTGCCCTGGGTACGGCGGTTACCTGTGGCGCTCGCTGCTCTCCCAGGCCGGGAGGCAGCAGTTGAAGGGTCTTTCGGTGGCAGCTGGAATGAGAGAACGGGAGGGCTGGGCAGGCAGTGGTGTCAAAGCTGTACCCTTGGTTTGTACATGACTACTTAAACGAAGCCGTGTCACTCGCCACAGCGGCCAGACGATGCCACTGACCTACCAGACAACAACAGAATGTCAACCGCCTGTAAGAGCGACTGACGCCATGCGACGGAGCAGTCCGTGGTGCAGTTCAGTGTCTTCCACGCTGTGGCTGCAACTCACGGGTGGTTCAAACACGCATTTCTTCCAGGAAATTAAGCAACGTTACCTTCAGCACCACTGCTGAAAGATAGCGGCTGTTCAGCTGTGGCCCCTGAAGCCACTTTCGCCGGCAGATTTCTGGTTGAAAAGTGGAAATAGTAGCTAAGATTTTCCGATACCGTAGGGCTCGTTGGCGCAGACATACTACACACAGGTAGCCCGGCGGCGCTGCCTTTCCTACAGCCCCACCTGGCGGCAGAAGCGCGCCCGGGCCTTCCCCAGCCCGCAAGCCCCGCGCGCCTGCGGCCGCCAGGCCCCTCCCCCC